>OU426980.1:154013426-154418231 GCA_911387785.2 Aelia acuminata | reverse complement strand
GTCATCATTGATAGATACCGTCAGAGCATAACAGAGCATGTGAAGCTATGGATGTCGAGGCTAGAAAGATTGGCCAGCATATTAATGAGGATAAGACCAAGATAATAGTTTTGGGGAATCAAGTCCAGATGCAGAGCAGTTATGAAGTAGGAGCCTACAAGTTTGAAGTGGTTGGACGCTTTACGTATCTCGGCTCAAGTATTAACAACAAACTAGAAGAGGAAGAAGAGTTTAGAAATAGAATAACAGCAGGAAATAGAGAGTATTTTGCCTCAAGGCTAATAAAAAACAAGCTTGTTAGCCAAACCACTAAGTTCACGTTATACAAGATGCTTATAATACCAGTGGTCATGTATGGCACTGAAACCTGGACCCTCGACAAGAAGAGGGAGAACCTGCTAGATAGTTTTGAGAGAGGAATTCTGAGGAGAGGTCTAGGTGCAGTAAGTGAGAATGGTCAGTGGCGACGAAGAAAAAACTGCAAACTGTTACAGCTGTATAACGATCTAAATATCTCATCATGTATCAAGATAGAAAGGCTTAAATGGCTTGGCCATGTATTAAGGATGAGTGATGAGCGTGTAGTCAGCAGGCGGCACAGAAATGTACCAGATTGTATACGTCGACGAGGAAGGCCAAAGGGCCAATGGAAGGATGCTGTAGGGTAGAATCTTCGTTAACTCAAGTTTCCAGTCATGCTTGCAGAAGATAGACAGATGGTTGGCAGCTGTTGAGCAGGCCAAGGGCAGCTTTATGCGCCTGTTGTGCCATTAGAAGTAGAAGAAAAAGAAGAATAGTCTAAATATGTAATTGCAAAATGAGTGAAGAAAAGTCAATATGTAAGATATGTAAATAAGACTGTAAACATTTAAAAACAGCTGGTCATCTTACACTAGAAATTTATATTGTCTATTTTTTTTTTTTTTTTTTTTTTTTTATGTCTTTGTTGGATGTAAAATTAGATGTGCAATACATTTAATCATTTAATGGAAGCATAGGGTAAATAAATGTCTTCTCTCCTAGGGTTACTATACAAGGAGAAGAAAAAAAAAACAAATAAAAATAAACACACACTCCACCTCCTCCTCTCAGTCCCCTTAGCATTACTGATTCCTTTTTTAGACATACACTTCCTTACATATTTACACAACATAAAATTTGTTGACTTGCCGCCTATCCACTAACATATATTTTTCATTTTATTAAAAATTAAATCTCAAATGTGTATATGTATATGTATACAGTGCCTCACAGTCAAAATGATACATCTGTTTATTCGAAGAAGTCTTTTAATAAATAAATTGTTCAACTTATATTATATGGAAAAAAATAATTTCTTGTAATTCATTAACATCATATTTATGTTCTTTGCATATAAACAGATAAAAATAAGCCAGTATTTAATAATAACAATAAATGCATTTGTATTCTACTTACTAATCTCTCTCTACTTACTCATCTACCTTGATTTTCATCAATATTTGTTTACATTAAAATCATTTCTTTTAGTTGTGTCTCTTGTGTTGAAATTGTTTGATTCTTTTCAAAGCTACTTTAACAATATCTGCCGTATATTTGAACTTTTTAAAATAATGGGACTACTCACAACTTTGAAAAAATGCAAATTGGTCATGTGTATTGAAAAAGGTTCCAGGGAGGTGTAGAGGTGACGGGATGGACAGACTACGTGGAGGATCAGACAAGTGAAAGTCGGACTAGCGAGGTTCTACTGTATTTCCTATTTAATTCAAAAGTTGATATCCAAAATTTGTCTGTCCAATGCTACCATTTCATCTTGCAATATCAAGCCATATAATTTAGACTTCATTACTCAAACATATTTGTGGATTTGAGAAATAAATTTTTTAGCTCAAAATTAAAGATTTATTACTTACTTTGACTAGAGTTAATGTTGAAATTTGTTTGGAAAACTGAAGAACTAATATTGGCCAGCATAAGTTTACTCTGAGAGTTTTTTTTTGCTGCATTCTGTAGCCTAAATCCTCTTCCTAAAAAAGATTTCAACCATTTTGGCCGATTGGTGACCTTTTTGTGACATTTTGGGATACCTAAAAAAAAAAAATGATTGAAATTTCTTTTTATCCATCAATTTTTATGATTTAGATAAATCTCCAAAGGTGAATCAAAGAAATATTCAGGAAAAAACTGTCAGATTAATCAGTAGTAATACAATAAATATTATTTTATGCAATACAGAAGACATACATATAAGACATGTAAAGACATATCGGCCTTTTATACGAAAATCTCAGGTTCAATAATTCAGGAGGCTATTTCGATGTAGTTTTTAAAGGATATAACGACCACTGCATAGTGACTATATATCTAAGATCACAGATATATAAAATGATCGGGATACAGCAACAATCACTTCTTAGAACACCAAAAAGTTTTGTCTAAAACTAAGCTTTCTAGAAAATTTTATTATTTTATTAGGAGCAGGAATAAAGGAATAATGAACATCGGTAGGAGTTGCAATGATAATGATGAAAAATCATGTTGTGATCTTGGTAGACTGCTTTCATTTTTAATTTTTTTATTTGAATGTTAAATTAACCCATCATGAGTCTCAAAAATTGCTTGTATTGATGTTTTGGTTACTACAACAGTAAACTGCTTCAAACATTTAGGATTCGTCACAAATGATAATAATGATGCAAAAATGGAACAGAGAGTGTTGAAGAAACCCCTGACAACTTACCCACTATCTGGTATTATATTGCTCAGACCAACATTGGTTATTTATTTTTAATCAAGAAATATACAAACCAAGGAAAAGGAATAGAAGAAATATACATTCAATTAAGGTGGTATGAGCAAAAAGAAATTGGCAGTGATCACATGCTTTTAGTTGCTGAAACTAGCATCTTTTGGGAGAGGAAAGCTCGCCGGAAAGCATATGAACGTATTGAGGTTAAACAGTTCAATGATCCTGACACAAGAACATGCTATGAAGATGATCTGAAGACCAGACTCCAAGAATTAGATTTTGAAAAGGAAATGGATGATCTCTGGTGTGATCTTAAAACAGCCCTGTTGAAATCGACATCTGTAATTTGCGGATTGAAGAAGATCTCAACCTCAAGAGAACGCTCTGAATGGTGGTCAGAAGAACTTTAAGCAATTATAAAAGAAAAAAAGAGGACCTGGAAAAATTTCTGCATGAATAGAAGTCGAGGGAAGTATGAACCAAGTGGCCAAGTACACCAAGTGGCCAGAAACAGAGCAAAAATGGCTGTCAAAGAAGCAAAATAACGTCTTGGGTAGAATTCAGCCGGACATTGAACCATGATCGAATGGAAAATGTTCTGGAGAAAGATCAAATATCTCCGAGGCCAGAAGCCAAAAAGTGTGAGGAACATACAGAACGTAAAGGGAGAGATTGTCTCGGATGACAAAGAGATTCTGGAATTTTGGCGGGAGTACTTGATGAAACAGTTTAAAGAACAGGTTGCAACATGTTTCAAGATAAAGGTAATGAAAGGCAGGAGGAACAGGACCCAAATCGAAGTAGAGGATGCCATCTCTAAACTAAAAATCGGTTAAGCAGCAGGGTCGAATTGCTCCTGAATCCATAAAGCATGGAGGAAAGGAACTCGTGAAAGTGTTACGAAATTTCTTCCAAATTATATGGAACATGAGAAGGATACCAAAAGATTGGGAATTCAATCTAATTGTTCCAATTCACAAAAAAGGGAGTCCAAGAGCATGTTTCAATTATAGACCAATCTGCCTCTCCCTTGTAGTATACTAGATACATACCAGCATACTGGAAAAAATATCAAGACCCATTGTAGAGCCATATCTGCAAGAGGAGCAAAGTGTGTTAAGGCCAGGAAGGCACACGCAAGATCATATCTTCACACTCAGAACGGAACTCTTCAGAAAACAATCGAGAACTGCCAGCTCAAGTGGTTTGGACATGTCTGCCGCATGGAACAACACAGAGATCCAATTAAAACGGTGGAGGTGAAACCATTGGGCAGGAGGCCCAGAGGTAGACCCCAGAAGTCCTACTTAAGCCACATAAAGGACATTGGGAGACGGAGACAGAGGATGGCTGCCGAAATGAGAATCATGGCAAGGGACCGAGATGTATGGCGCCGTTGGCAAGAGACACCCCCACGCTGAGAGGCAAATGGGTGAAAGAGAAAGAAGAAGTTTGGCCTGAGTCCTAAATTGTTATTTTTAGACTATCAGTAAATTGTAATGGGCTAGTTGGATTACCTGGATCATTTGAACCTGGATCGGGTATGATGTCATGTGTATTATATAATTTCAATAATATAAAACACAACTTATATATATTATATATAATTTCAATAATATAAAACACAACTTTGTAACAAGGATTTTATTTCAACACTATTTTTCTACTGAGTAATAGGTTATTCTCGCTCCTATCAATAAGGTCTCCAACACACTCCCACCTGAGTAATTTAGGAATTACTCACATAAATGGAGACCATAAATAATAAACGGACTTCTCTAATACTTAATTTTCCAAATCCTTACAGGATATAAGCCAAAAAAAGAGCAAATAAAATTCAAAATTACCAAAACCTCACAATTGAAACTAAAACTACAAAAATTCAGAATTATGAAAAAAAAAAAAAAAAGAAGACTAAAATACAAAACTTAAAATAAATACCATTCAAAATTGTATAATAAAAAAGCAAACCAAATCTAATCCTCAAACCTTTGTGGGAGTTTAATAACTCTTCCCACCTTAGGTGGGAAACTCTTCACTACTTTGAATGCCCGAGAACTGGGAATCATAGATTGGTACAAATACTGAAATTTGTCCTCCAACCTTATGTTTTTATCCAACCTTATGTTAATAAAATATTGAAAGTTTCTGGTTCAACCATTAAAAATGCCACAATTGTTCCAAATACTGCCATTTGGAACACTTGTATAAATGAGAACATGATTATGATCCTGTTTCATCTCTACACTACTTTTCTTCCTCACCTCACTGCTTCCTCAGATATCTACCTTATATTCGAGCATTTCCTCTACTATATCTTTTCCATTAAGCATTTGATGTTCTAAGTTGTCATAAGTAAGTCCTTCACCTCGCCATGTCCTTTCCGTTTAGAATGTCCATTTGTTCTGAGCCTTATTCTTTTTATTTGAATCACTTTACTTAATTAAAAGAGATTCCTTGGGTTAATTGTCCCCCTGTTACACAGGAGGTTGGGTGGAAGCCAGTATTAAAATAAGGATAAACTTTTATTCTACTGGAATATAGGAATTGGGGAAGAAAAGAGATTGTGTGGCAGGGTTGCAAGGTTCCTAAAGTAGATCTGTTCCTAACCGAGTTCATAAGAAATTATCTTTAATTAACATAAATATTTCAAGGTATTAAAAAAATAAAATAAAAAGGAATGAGTGAAAACCTTGCATTGCTAGGAATAGTGGTGGAACATTTCTAGTACTCTAAATAAAAACCTAAAATTATTAACTTTTAAATAAAATCTTAGGTATGTCATTGATGAATGGTAAATCTAAAAGTAAATGGTCCATAAGTCAGTTAAAAAATTTAGTCTACGCTAGCCTATAACCTTCAAGGCTGGTCTTCTTATGACTAAATGTAAGGAGCGATGGACTGGAGATTTAGTCTTGTTCTGAAGCTCAAGTCATATGGTTATTTCTGTGTTACAAAGTGATAATTTTTGTAACCAGTTTAATTATTTGTGTTTCAATAATTTGTGTGGCATTGTAAATTATTATTTTTCTTTGAATAAAAATTGCCTAACCCACATAAATGTTACAAAATTTTATTTTATTTTTTTTTTTTATGTTCACAATAATTAAACATTAAAAAAATAAAGTAACAGATAAAACATAGATACATATTTTAAGTGTTATCTTACATATAACCTGGTCCCTCAAATTATTGCATTTGATGTAAAAGTAAGCTTAATCATTTCTTATACATATTCGCATTCATAAGGTAATATTAATCAAAACTTAGGGTTTCTGTTTTTAAATATTTCTCATTTTTATTTACCTATTTGTTTTAACAGAATTACATATAGCGCACTCATTGAAGAATAAAGGTTAAACTCAAAAATTGAATTAGTTGGGAAATCATTAGTAAAGTTTTTGGTCTAGACTTTTGAATACCCTTGAACCAAGAAGAAATGCCACCACTTAGGTGGTGAGGAGCCTACTAGAGTTAGCCTGCTATTTTATGTACAAAATAGGTAAGTTCCTCATTGTAATACTGTTGCGAACTCAAAACTTCATTTTTTACTGGTATCTTTATTCTACTACGGGTACGATATGTGTACATATTACATGGATAGCTTATTTATAAGCTTGCATAATAAATTTTTTATTTTACACAAAGATCTGGGTCCTAGTTATAACATTTGAAGGAACAAAATGTATACTTACTTTCAGTTGTAATTGCTGAACTTAGAGGTTGATGGTTTTTTGATGTAAAGTTTTTACACCTATTTAATAAATACCCTTTAAACTTACTTTTCTTATTTGGTTTCCGAGTTCTGTTTTGCTTAGCCTCTGAAATAAAAAATTAATAATCAAAATTAGAAATTATTTTATATCAAACACATCAGTGCCATACGCTAAATCTCAAATAATTAATAAAACATTAAGAGAACAATTTTTCTCACTTCCTTTCATTCTACCTACCCTTTATAATATCTACAATTTTTCACTGCAAAATGCCACCTTCCCCACTACTGGGAAAACTACTCACGTATGTTTGTTCAAAAATTACTCCATATCAGCAACCCTCAATGATTCTTTCCAATTTCCCCATTATCTAACCTATCCAAATTAGTTTAATCACAATTAACCCAATATCTCAAGCAAAATAACCTTCTGAACCATCTCTGATTTTAGGCCTGACTAATCTTCCGATATCATTAAAATTTCCTAAGACCTTCAAAAAGCTATAGACCGAAAATAACTCACCATCCTTATTTTCATCAATTTTACTTTGACTCAGTAGGCCACAGTCTCTCCCTAGGTAAACTTAAAAAATATCTCCATGTCTTCTCCATTGCACTGCAATCTTGCTGTCAAATGCTGGTTCCAATCTTTCTTCACCTTGGGTGTAAACCCAATACGTTGTAATTCCTAATAAACCTCTCTCAAAGTTTCTAACCCAGTCCAGAGGCATACTTTTTTCAATCTATATCAACAACCTTTCATCCTCCATTTAGCACTATCAATATCATTTTTATGCTAATGACGTCTAGAAAAGGAAAGTCAAATAGTCAATGATCCAAAGACTATTAATCATTCCTTTGATTCCACTGATTCCTCAGGAAGACATTGGCTGAGTTTGTTCTTGGCAAACTTTGACAAGCTCACTCTGGACACCATGAAGACGAAAGCCATCTTAATTGGATCTCCCTCTCTTCTCAACTTCACACTTGTATCTCAAAATCTAGTCCTAAACCAATCATCTACCTCGTTCCATAATTCTGTAAAAGATCTTGGTATTACCTTTGATCAAACTCTCTCTTGGAAACCTTGTATCTCCTTGGGTCCAAAGTTCCTGTCATACTAATCTCTATCTTGAAACAGTTAAAACGTCTACACAATCTCCTTCCATTCAAACCCCACCAACTCCTAGTTTTCTCCTTAATCATTCCCTACTTTGACTATGACTGTATGGTGTATGTCAGACTGTTGGAAGAACTCGAAACCAACCGGAAGAACTCAAAGCCGATTACATAAAAATGTAATCCAGACATTGTAGATAAAAATATGTTCTTGAATTTTAAAAGAGCATTATGCTGTTTAATCGTGTTACACTTGTGTTTTGTGAAAATAAAATAATACATTTTAATTTGGCATTTGAGGTTGCTACATCACAGGCATTGATAATCCCTGTGGTGTAATAGCGAAAATTTCGTCAAAATGGAGTAAACATAGGGGGTACGTTATTTCATATATTTTATCTTATTTTTACATATTTCTAAAAAATGGCTCTAACGATTTTCATTAAACTCCTCATGTTTAATGGGAATCAAGTACTATTTAATATCAGGTATGTTTTATCATCATAGAAATGTTCTGATTGGGCTTAAATGCAAATTGGAAATTCTCTTCTTATAAAGTATCTTTGATTTTGTTTATATGGAGAAAGTAACAATCTCTTATTATGCATAATAGTAAGAAATAGCTAAATATGAAAAAAATCTATTAACATATACAGGAGAAAAAAAGAAAAATGTTTAGCCAGGATTGAAATTTCAATTTAAATAATAATAATAATTTTAATTGTGGGTTATTACACCATTTCTTTACCACTTCTACATTAAGATCTCCAACAAAAACTTTAACATCATACTGTCTCTAAGTTCTTCATAAAAAAAAATATTTTTTATATGATAATAACAAAGTCCTGAATTGTTGTTTTCAGGAAAATGGTTTCCTGATCTTGATCTTGAGTGAAGAGACTGTGAGGGGTTGAGGGCACTGACTTCTTCAGTTAGTTTGGAAATTTGCTGCTCAAGGGCCTCTAATTCATTTGCCATTGGGTACTGTACAGTAATTGAGGCAATGTGAAATGAAGATGATGGAGATATTTCTCAGATTTTATCAGCCATCAGTGCCAATTGTGTAAGATTAACAGAACTAGTCAAAAGAATTGCCTGCAAGTTTTTGGGAAAGCCCTGTCAAGGTTTTTAAGAATTCATTTATAACATTATTTTGATTGAGTGATTTCATTTGACTTAAGTGCTGGGAAGGTTTTCTATACTCAATTTCCATATCTGATAGCGATTTTTGAGTTGTTTTTTTTTTTCACAGAAATTAATAACTAACGTATCTTTTAAGGTCAAGTATAAATTGCTACCTAGTGGTTCATATAATATTTTGTTCGATAGAATTTCTGAACCAACTGAACTTACTTTGGCAAATTTCATTTGGTCGCAAGTTATTCTAGCCATTCTAAACTGAGCCTCCAATTGAATAAACCAAATTTTTACACCATAATGCTTTACTACTTTATTTTCACACAATACAAGTATAACATGATAAACAATATAGCGATTTTTGACGCAACATTCAACTGTCTTTTTTAATTTAAGTAAAAATTTCCTTTTATTATTTAGAATTAAATTAAAATGCACCTTGTGTATTTATAAAAACCGCTCAACATTGTTTGTAGATTACGGGCATTATCAACGATATGTACTTAATACCTAAACTGCCCTTATCGGCCTGCGCCGAGTCAGTGTTGCCAGGCAACTGTAGGTGAACGGATCTCCACGCTCCAGGAGCACGCATTTTTTTTTTTTTTTTTTTGGCGAAGTCCATGGTTTTGACTAAGCATTCTTCTTTCTCATCACCATTGTGACATCGGACATTATTAGAGGACATTTTTCCAGATAAGAACTTTTTTGTGTTTTAATATTTTTCTTTATTTCGTTAATTATTATTACCGTCATTACGGAGAATCTCTTTCAATTTAAACAGTTTCTTTATTTTATTATTTTGTTTCTTTGTTTCACTTTAGGAGGTTCCTTTTATTTTGTTTTTATTAATTGTTATTTTTAGTCTATCTTTCAAGTTAACTCTTTACCACATTAAGGCATTAGCTAATTCTTATTATTTATGTCTATTACCTCAATTATATCATTTCAATTGCTTGTAATTTATTTTTGCTTATTCCAAAGAATAAACTTTAATTTTAATTATATTTACATTTATACCAGAGCCTTTTGTTTTTTATCAATTTTTAATTTTATAACTTTACCTTGACCAGAGTAATGGTTTAAATGAACCACTCGGATCAGGTAACAGTGATCTTTAAAAATTCAAGAACATATATTTTTATAAAAAATGTCAGGATTAAATAAAAGGTTGTCTGTTACAACAGTTTTAATGTCTGTTATATATACATTTTTACTTTCTTAGAATAAAATACCTAGCATTGTGCATCTAATTTTGCACTAGATATTCATCTGTTTTTGAAAAAAAAATGACACACTCACATATATATACATATATATAAGGTATATATAATAAATAAATAAATAAATAAATAAATAAATATATATATATATATATATATATATATATATATATATATATATATATATATATATATTCAGCAGAGAGGTATAAATACATACAGATCCATTATGAAATTTGGTTTGATTTCAAGACATACCCTCTTTATATAAGTAGTGTAACAGTGCCATGGCGGTTAAAAATACATATGTAAAGTTGTTATATGATAATGAACAAATAATTAAATAGTTAATAAGTGCTTAGTCAAGTGCTAAAAATGCAAAAAGAGGATTGAAAAGTGAAGAAAAAAGAAATATCATTAAGATAGATTGGGGTGAGTAAACAGCAGAAAATGTTTATTTTTGGCGATTTTGTTTCCAAACCAATATAGTACAATATTTATTTTCTCTTTAGTTGTTTCTCCCATAGTAAGTTGATTTAATAGCATATTTTTGCCTTCTTTTTTTTTTTTTCAAAGCAATATAATGTAATATCTGTTTTATAACCAGTAGTCTATTTGCTTAAGTTTATTGGTATCAAACTACAATGGTCATCATCAACATCAAATAATTCAAAATTTCATGTATTTATCTATTATTTCAGTTTCCTAATTTACATTTGATTTCATATTTCCAATTTCAAGTTATTAGATTTTAAAAATTTTATTTCTGAAAATTCTATTATGTTTGTCATTTTTTAGGAAATCAAAAGTGGATTTAAGCATTCTTGGAAAATGTGACAAATTGTTAGAATGCTATTACAATATTGACATTTTGATGGTGGTCCTTTAGTGACTAAGAAGTGGGTGAGTCTGGTATTTTATTTTCTCAGTCATGTCAATACGAACTCATCTCTATGGTATCTGCAGCCTCTTGCCTATGTATTCCAGGGTTTTACTTCTTTCTTTATAAATTTTAGCTTGCTTGGTGGGCTAGTTTCACATTGCCATCCATCTGTAATCTGTTTCTTAAGAGGTTTACTTAGGTCAGACCAGATCAAAATAGCTTTGCCTCGTTCATGGAGCTCCTTCTGTCAGTTTGTTCCCTATGATATCTACATGGCTTGGTAACCTTAATATAAGTTGAGGAAAACACTTAACAACAATAGCATTTAAACGAAATTTGGTTTTTCTCTCTCTCTTTTTTTTAGTTCTCAGTTGTGTAAATATAGTTAGTAGTATAATCTGATGATATAATTCAAATATGTTAATAATTAATATGTTAATAAGTTAATAACACACTCAAACTTTTCAATGATCTCTTCTTCATGTAATGCTTGATTAGTGATATGTTATCAAGCACCTTTTTGTTTTCATCTTGATAGCTTTTCTCAATATTCGTGTTAAGATTTGGAAATGGTTTGAAATCTGAAAAAAAGTTATAATAATGTAAATAATGAATGAATGTAAAGAAGAAGATAAAAATTTGGTCCTGTTTGCTTATTGTACAACTTTATATAATAACAGACAAAACCACCTAACCGGTAATGTACGTTATACAGAGATTTCACTATACCCCTTTTCTAGACAGCTTTTCTTCATTAATTCAAAGGCATTTACATATTTTTTTGGAAACTATACATAATGAGGAATGAAATTCCAGCTCTTACATGTTTCATCACTCCACTGACGAAATATAAATATCTCACAGTGAATACCTTTAATTTTTGTCTGGGCAAGGATTATGATGTCCAAATTTTGTTTATTAAATTCCTCCTCTAACTTCCTTCATTTGTATTGCAACCTTTCACGTTGGCTAGGAGTCCCTTTTACCCATGAAGTGCCATTTCCTCCATTTTGAGATGGTTAAACCACCATTTTTCAGTATTTGGTACTATTCTGCTCTTAATCTCAGATTTTTTTTACCATATAGAAACATTGTTCTCTTATATTTAATAATCAAATGTTTCAATTGTATTCATTAAATTATTATATGAAGATTTTTCAATAGAAGGAAGGAGACTAATCAATTATATAGAAAAAAAGGGCCTCAAATAGTCTCCAATTCAAATATATTTATATATATATATATATATGAGCCAAATTATCGCCCCTTAAATATATCTATAAAATGTTTAACATAAAGGAAAAGTTAAAATTCTTTTAAAAAATATATAATTTTTTGTTGTTTGTATATACAAACACTGTCTTAAGTAATCTGTGCAAAAACACTTCAACTGGGGCTACGTTGGTCTATCATTTAGTATCAGTAATACCACCATAGCCCCAATTGATAAGGTGTTCTTGCACGGATTACTTAAGGCAGTGTTTGTATATAATTTTTTAAAAGAATTTTAACTTTCCATTTATGTTAAACATTTTATAGATATATTTAATCTGATGGTGAGTCCACCAATATTAATTTTATGAATGTTTAGTGAAATAATTTTAGAATATTTATAATTATACCTTGGTACATAATTTTAGAGCCCTGATGATGCCCGAAGGGGCAAAAATTTGGCTCATATATATATATATATATATATATATATATAAATATAAATATATTTGGATTGAGACTGTTCGAAGCCCTTTTTTTCTATTAAATCATTAAAATTATTTTCCAATTATATATACCGATGATGGTGGATGATAAATTAATATAGCGGACCACCCCAGCATTCATATCATCTTTTCTTTTCCTTTTTCAATTTAATGATATAATTTTTACAAAATAATAGAATAAATTATAATGTTATTTTTATTCAGATGAAAACATTATATTTTTTAAATTATCTATAGGTACATTAAAAATCTATTCAGTCAAGGCCTTACATACAGAAGGGTATTTATTTTTAGTTTGCAAAGTGCAGGCTGACAGCCTAAATAATAACCTGAATATTTCAAGATTGCCCCCTGGTGCAAACATATTTTACACTTGCCCTCTCCCCTGGCCTAGGAAAAATAGGCATTTATTATCGTCTAGAGGCTTTTTGATGGATTGCTTGTAGTGGAATAATTTGAAATAAAGAAAAATGTAATGTAAAATAAATTTTTTTTCGATTCTTGATGAGTGTTTGCATGGTTTTAGAGTATAACAGCACATAAGAATCAATACCCACCTTCGGAGAGTTTTCTGACTTGTTTTATTGATGTTGAAGAACTGGGGGAGGTACCATGATTAGACGTAGTCGATATGCAAGCTATTTTTTTACTAGTTGTGCAATTTAATCTCTTTGGGTTACTAAATCTTCCAAATCCGTGTCCAAAGAAATGGAGCATTGAACGATTCTTAAGGCTGTGACCTAAAATAAATTATTGCTATTAATATTAACAACGGTGAAAAATGTTCCTATAGTACCTGTTCTAGAATGTAATAAAATATCTATTACAATGGACTGCCAACTTAATGCTATATTAGTCTTGTATATTTATTTCAAATAAAACACCATTACCGAACAAAATTGAGTAATATTAAATTACAAATAGTTAAAATCATATTTTATGAAACCACAATTTAACCCTAAAAAATGAAAAATGGTGATTCATCAAATGTTGCAAGAAAGGACCATCAAAAGTAAAGTAGTGGAATAATTTGAAATAAAAAAAAATTAATGTAAAATGAATTTTTTTCGATTCTTGATGAGTGTTTATATGGTTCTAGAGTATAACAGCACATAAGAATCAATACCCACCTTCGGAGAGTTTTCTGACTTGTTTTGTTGATGTTGAGGAACTGGGGGAGGTACCATGATTAGACGTAGTCGATGTGCAAGCTATTTTTTTACTAGTTGTGCTATTTAATCTCATTGGGTTACTAAATCTTCCAAATCCGTGTCCAAAGAAATGGAGCATTGAACGATTCTTAAGGCTGTGACCTAAAATAAATTATTGCTATTAATATTAATAACGGTGAAAAATGTTCCTATAGTACCTGTTCTAGAATGTAATAAAATATCTATTACAATGGACTGCCAACCTAATGCTATATTAGTCTTGTATATTTCTTTCAAATAAAACACCATTACCGAACAAAATTGAGTAATATTAAATTACAAATAGTTAAAATCATATTTTATGAAACCACAATTTAACCCTAAAAAATGAAAAATGGTGATTCATCAAATGTTGCAAGAAAGGACCATCAAAAGTAATGTAGTGGAATAATTTGAAATAAAAAAATTTAATGTAAAATGAATTTTTTTTCGATTCTTGATGAGTGTTTATATGGTTCTAGAGTATAACAGCACATAAGAATCAATACCCACCTTCGGAGAGTTTTCTGAATTGTTTTATTGATGTTGAGGAACTGGGGGAGGTACCATGATTAGACGTAGTCGATGTGCAAGCTATTTTTTTACTAGTTGTGCTATTTAATCTCTTTGGGTTACTAAATCTTCCGAATCCGTGTCCAAAGAAATGGAGCATTGAACGATTCTTAAGGCTGTGACCTAAAATAAATTATTGCTATTAATATTAATAACGGTGAAAAATGTTCCTATAGTACCTGTTCTAGAATGTAATAAAATATCTATTACAATGGACTGCCAACCTAATGCTATATTAGTCTTGTATATTTCTTTCAAATAAAACACCATTACCGAACAAAATTGAGTAATATTAAATTACAAATAGTTAAAATCATATTTTATGAAACCACAATTTAACCCTAAAAAATGAAAAATGGTGATTCATCAAATGTTGCAAGAAAGGACCATCAAAAGTAATGTAGTGGAATAATTTGAAATAAAAAAATTTAATGTATGAATTTTTTTTCGATTCTTGATGAGTGTTTATATGGTTCTAGAGTATAACTGCACATAAGAATCAATACCCACCTTCGGAGAGTTTTCTGACTTGTTTTGTTGATGTTGAGGAACTGGGGGAGGTACCATGATTAGACGTAGTCGATGTGCAAGCTATTTTTTTACTAGTTGTGCTATTTAATCTCTTTGGGTTACTAAATCTTCCAAATCCGTGTCCAATGAAATGGAGCATTGAACGATTCTTAAGGCTGTGACCTAAAATAAATTATTGCTATTAATATTAATAACGGTGAAAAATGTTCCTATAGTACCTGTTCTAGAATGTAATAAGATATCTATTACAATGGACTGCCAACCTAATGCTATATTAGTCATGTATATTTATTTCAAATAAAACACCATTACCGAACAAAATTGAGTAATATTAAATTACAAATAGTTAAAATCATATTTTATGAAACCACAATTTAACCCTAAAAAATGAAAAATGGTGATTCATCAAATGTTGCAAGAAAGGACCATCAAAAGTAATGTAGTGGAATAATTTGAAATAAAAAAAATTAATGTAAAATGAATTTTTTTTCGATTCTTGATGAGTGTTTATATGGTTCTAGAGTATAACAGCACATAAGAATCAATACCCACCTTCGGAGAGTTTTCTGACTTGTTTTGTTGATGTTGAGGAACTGGGGGAGGTACCATGATTAGACGTAGTCGATGTGCAAGCTATTTTTTTACTAGTTGTGCTATTTAATCTCTTTGGGTTACTGAATCTTCCAAATCCGTGTCCATAGAAATGGAGCATTGAACGATTCTTAAGGCTGTGACCTAAAATAAATTATTGCTATTATTATTAATAACGGTGAAAAATGTTCCTATAGTACCTGTTCTAGAATGTAATAAAATATCTATTACAATGGACTGCCAACCTAATGCTATATTAGTCTTGTATATTTCTTTCAAATAAAACACCATTACCGAACAAAATTGAGTAATATTAAATTACAAATAGTTAAAATCATATTTTATGAAACCACAATTTAACCCTAAAAAATGAAAAATGGTGATTCATCAAATGTTGCAAGAAAGGACCATCAAAAGTAATGTAGTGGAATAATTTGAAATAAAAAAATTTAATGTAAAATGAATTTTTTTTCGATTCTTGATGAGTGTTTATATGGTTCTAGAGTATAACAGCACATAAGAATCAATACCCACCTTCGGAGAGTTTTCTGACTTGTTTTGTTGATGTTGAGGAACTGGGGGAGGTACCATGATTAGACGTAGTCGATGTGCAAGCTATTTTTTTGCTAGTTGTGCTATTTAATCTCTTTGGGTTACTAAATCTTCCAAATCCGTGTCCAAAGAAATGGAGCATTGAACGATTCTTAAGGCTGTGACCTAAAATAAATTATTGCTATTAATATAATAACGGTGAAAAATGTTCCTATAGTACCTGTTCTAGAATGTAATAAAATATCTATTACAATGGACTGCCAACCTAATGCTATATTAGTCTTGTATATTTATTTCAAATAAAACACCATTACCGAAAAAAATTGAGTAATATTAAATTACAAATAGTTAAAATCATATTTTATGAAACCACAATTTAACCCTAAAAAATGAAAAATGGTGATTCATCAAATGTTGCAAGAAAGGACCATCAACAGTAAAGTAGTGGAATAATTTGAAATAAAAAAAATTTAATGTAAAATGTATTTTTTTTTCGATTTTTGATGAGTGTTTATATGGTTCTAGAGTATAACAGCACATAAGAATCAATACCCACCTTCGGAGAGTTTTCTGACTTGTTTTATTGATGTTGAGGAACTGGGGGAGGTACCATGATTAGACGTAGTCGATGTGCAAGCTATTTTTTTACTAGTTGTGCTATTTAATCTCTTTGGGTTACTAAATCTTCCAAATCCGTGTCCAATGAAATGGAGCATTGAACGATTCTTAAGGCTGTGACCTAAAATAAATTATTGCTATTAATATTAATAACGGTGAAAAATGTTCCTATAGTACCTGTTCTAGAATGTAATAAGATATCTATTACAATGGACTGCCAACCTAATGCTATATTAGTCATGTATATTTATTTCAAATAAAACACCATTACCGAACAAAATTGAGTAATATTAAATTACAAATAGTTAAAATCATATTTTATGAAACCACAATTTAACCCTAAAAAATGAAAAATGGTGATTCATCAAATGTTGCAAGAAAGGACCATCAAAAGTAATGTAGTGGAATAATTTGAAATAAAAAAAATTAATGTAAAATGAATTTTTTTTCGATTCTTGATGAGTGTTTATATGGTTCTAGAGTATAACAGCACATAAGAATCAATACCCACCTTCGGAGAGTTTTCTGACTTGTTTTGTTGATGTTGAGGAACTGGGGGAGGTACCATGATTAGACGTAGTCGATGTGCAAGCTATTTTTTTACTAGTTGTGCTATTTAATCTCTTTGGGTTACTGAATCTTCCAAATCCGTGTCCATAGAAATGGAGCATTGAACGATTCTTAAGGCTGTGACCTAAAATAAATTATTGCTATTATTATTAATAACGGTGAAAAATGTTCCTATAGTACCTGTTCTAGAATGTAATAAAATATCTATTACAATGGACTGCCAACCTAATGCTATATTAGTCTTGTATATTTCTTTCAAATAAAACACCATTACCGAACAAAATTGAGTAATATTAAATTACAAATAGTTAAAATCATATTTTATGAAACCACAATTTAACCCTAAAAAATGAAAAATGGTGATTCATCAAATGTTGCAAGAAAGGACCATCAAAAGTAATGTAGTGGAATAATTTGAAATAAAAAAATTTAATGTAAAATGAATTTTTTTTCGATTCTTGATGAGTGTTTTTAAATGGTTCTAGAGTATAACAGCACATAAGAATCAATACCCACCTTCGGAGAGTTTTCTGACTTGTTTTGTTGATGTTGAGGAACTGGGGGAGGTACCATGATTAGACGTAGTCGATGTGCAAGCTATTTTTTTGCTAGTTGTGCTATTTAATCTCTTTGGGTTACTAAATCTTCCAAATCCGTGTCCAAAGAAATGGAGCATTGAACGATTCTTAAGGCTGTGACCTAAAATAAATTATTGCTATTAATATAATAACGGTGAAAAATGTTCCTATAGTACCTGTTCTAGAATGTAATAAAATATCTATTACAATGGACTGCCAACCTAATGCTATATTAGTCTTGTATATTTATTTCAAATAAAACACCATTACCGAAAAAAATTGAGTAATATTAAATTACAAATAGTTAAAATCATATTTTATGAAACCACAATTTAACCCTAAAAAATGAAAAATGGTGATTCATCAAATGTTGCAAGAAAGGACCATCAACAGTAAAGTAGTGGAATAATTTGAAATAAAAAAAATTTAATGTAAAATGTATTTTTTTTCGATTTTTGATGAGTGTTTATATGGTTCTAGAGTATAACAGCACTTAAGAATCAATACCCACCTTCGGAGAGTTTTCTCACTTGTTTTATTGATGTAGAGGAACTCGGGGAGGTACCATGATTAGAAGTAGTCGATGTGCAAGCTATTTTTTTACTAGTTGTGCTATTTAATCTCTTTGGGTTACTAAATCTTCCAAATCCGTGTCCAATGAAATGGAGCATTGAACGATTCTTAAGGCTGTGACCTAAAATAAATTATTGCTATTAATATTAATAACGGTGAAAAATGTTCCTATAGTACCTGTTCTAGAATGTAATAAAATATCTATTACAATGGACTGCCAACAAAATTGAGTAATATTAAATTACAAATAGTTAAAATCATATTCTATGAAACCACAATTTAACCCTAAAAAATGAAAAATGGTGATTCATCAAATGTTGCAAGAAAGGACCATCAAAAGTAATGTAGTGGAATAATTTGAAATAAAAAAAATTTAATGTAAAATGAACTTTTTTTCGATTCTTGATGAGTGTTTATATGGTTCTAGAGTATAACAGCACTTAAGAATCAATACCCACCTTCGGAGAGTTTTCGGACTTGTTTTGTTGATGTTGAGGAACTGGGGGAGGTACCATGATTAGACGTAGTCGATGTGCAAGCTATTTTTTTACTAGTTGTGCTATTTAATCTCTTTGGGTTACTAAATCTTCCAAATCCGTGTCCAATGAAATGGAGCATTGAACGATTCTTAAGACTGTGACCTAAAATAAATTATTGCTATTAATATTAATAACGGTGAAAAATGTTCCTATAGTACCTGTTCTAGAATGTAATAAAATATCTATTACAATGGACTGCCAACCTAATGCTATATTAGTCTTGTATATTTATTTCAAATAAAACACCATTACCGAACAAAATTGAGTAATATTAAATTACAAATAGTTAAAATCATATTTTATGAAACCACAATTTAACCCTAAAAAATGAAAAATGGTGATTCATCAAATGTTGCAAGAAAGGACCGTCAAAAGAAATGTAGTGCAATTATTTGAAATACAAAAAATTAATGTAAAATGAATTTTTTTTCGATTCTTGATGAGTGTTTATATGGTTCTAGAGTATAACAGCACATAAGAATCAATACCCACCTTCGGAGAGTTTTCTGACTTGTTTTGTTGATGTTGAGGAACTGGGGGAGGTACCATGATTAGACGTAGTCAATGTGCAAGCTATTTTTTTACTAGTTGTGCTATTTAATCTCTTTGGGTTACTAAATCTTCCAAATCCGTGTCCAAAGAAATGGAGCATTGAACGATTCTTAAGGCTCTGACCTAAAATAAATTATTGCTATTAATATTAATAACGGTGAAAAATGTTCCTATAGTACCTGTTCTAGAATGTAATAAAATATCTATTACAATGGACTGCCAACCTAATGCTATATTAGTCTTGTATATCTATTTCAAATAAAACACCATTACCGAACAAAATTGAGTAATATTAAATTACAAAAAGTTAAAATCATATTCTATGAAACCACAATTTAACCCTAAAAAATGAAAAATGGTGATTCATCAAATGTTGCAAGAAAGGACCATCAAAAGTAAAGTAGTGGAATATTTTGAAATAAAAAAAATTTAATGTAAAATGAATTTTTTTTCGATTCTTGATGAGTGTTTATATGGTTCTAGAGTATAACAGCACATAAGAATCAATACCCACCTTCGGAGAGTTTTCTGACTTGTTTTATTGATGTTGAGGAACTGGGGGAGGTACCATGATTAGACGTAGTCGATGTGCAAGCTATTTTTTTACTAGTTGTGCTATTTAATCTCTTTGGGTTACTAAATCTTCCAAATCCGTGTCCAAAGAAATGGAGCATTGAACAATTCTTAAGGCTGTGACCTAAAATAAATTATTGCTATTAATATTAATAACGGTGAAAAATGTTCCTATAGTACCTGTTCTAGAATGTAATAAAATATCTATTACAATGGACTGCCAACCTAATGCTATATTAGTCTTGTATATTTATTTCAAATAAAACACCATTACCGAACAAAATTGAGTAATATTAAATTACAAATAGTTAAAATCATATTTTATGAAACCACAACTTAACCCTAAAAAATGAAAAATGGTGATTCATCAAATGTTGCAAGAAAGGACCATCAAAAGTAATGTAGTGGAATAATATGAAATAAAAAAAATTTAATGTAAAATGAATTTTTTTTTTTTCGATTCTTGATGAGTGTTTATATGGTTCTAGAGTATAACTGCACATAAGAATCAATACCCACCTTCGGAGAGTTTTCTGACTTGTTTTATTGATGTTAAGGAACTGGGGGAGGTACCATGATTAGACGTAGTCGATGTGCAAGCTATTTTTTTACTATTTGTGCTATTTAATCTCTTTGGGTTACTAAATCTTCCAAATCCGTGTCCAATGAAATGGAGCATTGAACGATTCTTAAGGCTGTGACCTAAAATAAATTATTGCTATTAATATTAATAACGGTGAAAAATGTTCCTATAGTACCTGTTCTAGAATGTAATAAAATATCTATTACAATGGACTGCCAACAAAATTGAGTAATATTAAATTACAAATAGTTAAAATCATATTTTATGAAACCACAATTTAACCCTAAAAAATGAAAAATGGTGATTCATCAAATGTTGCAAGAAAGGACCATCAAAAGTAATGTAGTGGAATAATATGAAATAAAAAAAATTTAATGTAAAATGAATTTTTTTTTTCGATTCTTGATGAGTGTTTATATGGTTCTAGAGTATCACTGCACATAAGAATCAATACCCACCTTCGGAGAGTTTTCTGACTTGTTTTATTGATGTTAAGGAACTGGGGGAGGTACCATGATTAGACGTAGTCGATGTGCAAGCTATTTTTTTACTATTTGTGCTATTTAATCTCTTTGGGTTACTAAATCTTCCAAATCCGTGTCCAATGAAATGGAGCATTGAACGATTCTTAAGGCTGTGACCTAAAATAAATTATTGCTATTAATATTAATAACGGTGAAAAATGTTCCTATAGTACCTGTTCTAGAATGTAATAAAATATCTATTACAATGGACTGCCAACAAAATTGAGTAATATTAAATTACAAATAGTTAAAATCATATTTTATGAAACCACAATTTTACCCTAAAAAATGAAAAATGGTGATTCATCAAATGTTGCAAGAAAGGACCATCAAAAGTAATGTAGTGGAATAATTTGAAATAAAAAAAATTTAATGTAAAATGAATTTTTTTTTCTATTCTTGATGAGTGTTTATATGGTTCTAGAGTATAACAGCACTTAAGAATCAATACCCACCTTCGGAGAGTTTTCCGACTTGTTTTGTTGATGTTGAGGAACTGGGGGAGGTACCATGATTAGACGTAGTCGATGTGCAAGCTATTTTTTTACTAGTTGTGCTATTTAATCTCTTTGGGTTACTAAATCTTCCATATCCGTGTACAAAGAAATGGAGCATTGAACGATTCTTAAGGCTGTGACCTAAAATAAATTATTGCTATTAATATTAATAACGGTGAAAAATGTTCCTATAGTACCTGTTCTAGAATGTAATAAAATATCTATTACAATGGACTGCCAACCTAATGCTATATTAGTCTTGTATATTTATTTCAAATAAAACACCATTACCGAAAAAAATATAGTAATATTAAATTACAAATAGTTAAAATCATATTTTATGAAACCACAATTTAACCCTAAAAAATGAAAAATGGTGATTCATCAAATGTTGCAAGAAAGGACCATCAAAAGTAATGTAGTGGAATAATTTGAAATAAAAAAAATTTAATGTAAAATGAATTTTTTTTTCTATTCTTGATGAGTGTTTATATGGTTCTAGAGTATAACAGCACTTAAGAATCAATACCCACCTTCGGAGAGTTTTCCGACTTGTTTTGTTGATGTTGAGGAACTGGGGGAGGTACCATGATTAGACGTAGTCGATGTGCAAGCTATTTTTTTACTAGTTGTGCTATTTAATCTCTTTGGGTTACTAAATCTTCCAAATCCGTGTCCAATGAAATGGAGCATTGAACGATTCTTAAGACTGTGACCTAAAATAAATTATTGCTATTAATATTAATAACGGTGAAAAATGTTCCTATAGTACCTGTTCTAGAATGTAATAAAATATCTATTACAATGGACTGCCAACCTAATGCTATATTAGTCTTGTATATTTATTTCAAATAAAACACCATTACCGAAAAAAATATAGTAATATTAAATTACAAATAGTTAAAATCATATTTTATGAAACCACAATTTAACCCTAAAAAATGAAAAATGGTGATTCATCAAATGTTGCAAGAAAGGACCATCAAAAGTAATGTAGTGGAATAATTTGAAATAAAAAAATTTAATGTAAAATGAATTTTTTTTCGATTCTTGATGAGTGGTTATATGGTTCTAGAGTATAACAGCACTTAAGAATCAATACCCACCTTCGGAGAGTTTTCGGACTTGTTTTATTGATGTTGAGGAGCTGGGGGAGGTACCATGATTAGACGTAGTCGATGTGCAAGCTACTTTTTTACTAGTTGTGCTATTTAATCTCTTTGGGTTACTAAATCTTCCATATCCGTGTTCAAAGAAATGGAGCATTGAACGATTCTTAAGGCTGTGACCTAAAATAAATTATTGCTATTAATATTAATAACGGTGAAAAATGTTCCTATAGTACCTGTTCTAGAATGTAATAAAATATCTATTACAATGGACTGCCAACCTAATGCTATATTAGTCTTGTATATTTATTTCAAATAAAACACCATTACCGAAAAAAATTGAGTAATATTAAATTACAAATAGTTAAAATCATATTTTATGAAACCACAATTTAACCCTAAAAAATGAAAAATGGTGATTCATCAAATGTTGCAAGAAAGGACCATCAACAGTAAAGTAGTGGAATAATTTGAAATAAAAAAAAATTAATGTAAAATGTATTTTTTTTTTATTTTTGATGAGTGTTTATATGGTTCTAGAGTATAACAGCACTTAAGAATCAATACCCACCTTCGGAGAGTTTTCTGACTTGTTTTATTGATGTTGAGGAACTCGGGGAGGTACCATGATTAGAAGTAGTCGATGTGCAAGCTATTTTTTTACTAGTTGTGCTATTTAATCTCTTTGGGTTACTAAATCTTCCAAATCCGTGTCCAATGAAATGGAGCATTGAACGATTCTTAAGGCTGTGACCTAAAATAAATTATTGCTATTAATATTAATAACGGTGAAAAATGTTCCTATAGTACCTGTTCTAGAATGTAATAAAATATCTATTACAATGGACTGCCAACCTAATGCTATATTAGTCTTGTATATTTATTTCAAATAAAACACCATTACCGAACAAAATTGAGTAATATTAAATTACAAATAGTTAAAATCATATTCTATGAAACCACAATTTAACCCTAAAAAATGAAAAATGGTGATTCATCAAATGTTGCAAGAAAGGACCATCAAAAGTAAAGTAGTGGAATATTTTGAAATAAAAAAAATTTAATGTAAAATGAATTTTTTTTCGATTCTTGATGAGTGTTTATATGGTTCTAGAGTATAACAGCACATAAGAATCAATACCCACCTTCGGAGAGTTTTCTGACTTGTTTTATTGATGTTGAGGAACTGGGGGAAGTACCATGATTAGACGTAGTCGATGTGCAAGCTATTTTTTTACTAGTTGTGCTATTTAATCTCTTTGGGTTACTAAATCTTCCAAATCCGTGTCCAAAGAAATGGAGCATTGAACAATTCTTAAGGCTGTGACCTAAAATAAACTATTGCTATTAATATTAATAACGGTGAAAAATGTTCCTATAGTACCTGTTCTAGAATGTAATAAAATATCTATTACAATGGACTGCCAACCTAATGCTATATTAGTCTTGTATATTTATTTCAAATAAAACACCATTACCGAACAAAATTGAGTAATATTAAATTACAAATAGTTAAAATCATATTTTATGAAACCACAATTTAACCCTAAAAAATGAAAAATGGTGATTCATCAAATGTTGCAAGAAAGGACCATCAAAAGTAATGTAGTGGAATAATATGAAATAAAAAAAATTTAATGTAAAATGAATTTTTTTTTTCGATTCTTGATGAGTGTTTACATGGTTCTAGAGTATCACTGCACATAAGAATCAATACCCACCTTCGGAGAGTTTTCTGACTTGTTTTATTGATGTTAAGGAACTGGGGGAGGTACCATGATTAGACGTAGTCGATGTGCAAGCTATTTTTTTACTATTTGTGCTATTTAATCTCTTTGGGTTACTAAATCTTCCAAATCCGTGTCCAATGAAATGGAGCATTGAACGATTCTTAAGGCTGTGACCTAAAATAAATTATTGCTATTAATATTAATAACGGTGAAAAATGTTCCTATAGTACCTGTTCTAGAATGTAATAAAATATCTATTACAATGGACTGCCAACAAAATTGAGTAATATTAAATTACAAATAGTTAAAATCATATTTTATGAAACCACAATTTTACCCTAAAAAATGAAAAATGGTGATTCATCAAATGTTGCAAGAAAGGACCATCAAAAGTAATGTAGTGGAATAATTTGAAATACAAAAAATTTAATGTAAAATGAATTTTTTTTTCGATTCTTGATGAGTGTTTATATGGTTCTAGAGTATAACAGCACTTAAGAATCAATACCCACCTTCGGAGAGTTTTCGGACTTGTTTTGTTGATGTTGAGGAACTGGGGGAGGTACCATGATTAGACGTAGTCGATGTGCAAGCTATTTTTTTACTAGTTGTGCTATTTAATCTCTTTGGGTTACTAAATCTTCCAAATCCGTGTCCAATGAAATGGAGCATTGAACGATTCTTAAGACTGTGACCTAAAATAAATTATTGCTATTAATATTAATAACGGTGAAAAATGTTCCTATAGTACCTGTTCTAGAATGTAATAAAATATCTATTAGAATGGACTGCCAACCTAATGCTATATTAGTCTTGTATATTTATTTCAAATAAAACACCATTACCGAAAAAAATATAGTAATATTAAATTACAAATAGTTAAAATCATATTTTATGAAACCACAATTTAACCCTAAAAAATGAAAAATGGTGATTCATCAAATGTTGCAAGAAAGGACCATCAAATGTAATGTAGTGGAATAATTTGAAATAAAAAAATTTAATGTAAAATGAATTTTTTTTCGATTCTTGATGAGTGTTTATATGGTTCTAGAGTATAACAGCACTTAAGAATCAATACCCACCTTCGGAGAGTTTTCGGACTTGTTTTATTGATGTTGAGGAGCTGGGGGAGGTACCATGATTAGACGTAGTCGATGTGCAAGCTACTTTTTTACTAGTTGTGCTATTTAATCTCTTTGGGTTACTAAATCTTCCAAATCCGTGTTCAAAGAAATGGAGCATTGAACGATTCTTAAGGCTGTGACCTAAAATAAATTATTGCTATTAATATTAATAACGGTGAAAAATGTTCCTATTGTACCTGTTCTAGAATGTAATGAAATTCTATTATAATGGACTGCCAACCTAATGCTATATTAGTCTTGTATATTTATTTCAAATAAAACACCATTACCGAACAAAATTGAGTAATATTAAATTACAAATAGTTAAAATCATATTTTATGAAACCACAATTTAACCCTAAAAAATGAAAAATGGTGATTCATCAAATGTTGCGAAAAAGGACCATCAAAAGTAATGTAGTGGAATAATTTGAAATAAAAAAATTTAATGTAAAATGAATTTTTTTTTTATTCTTGATGAGTGTTTATATGGTTCTAGAGTATAACAGCACTTAAGAATCAATACCCACCTTCGGAGAGTTTTCGGACTTGTTTTATTGATGTTGAGGAACTGGGGGAGGTACCATGATTAGACGTAGTCGATGTGCAAGCTACTTTTTTACTAGTTGTGCTATTTAATCTCTTTGGGTTACTAAATCTTCCAAATCCGTGTTCAAAGAAATGGAGCATTGAACGATTCTTAAGGCTGTGACCTAAAATAAATTATTGCTATTAATATTAATAACGGTGAAAAATGTTCCTATTTTACCTGTTCTAGAATGTAATGAAATTCTATTATAATGGACTGCCAACCTAATGCTATATTAGTCTTGTATATTTATTTCAAATAAAACACTATTACCGAACAAAATTGAGTAATATTAAATTACAAATAGTTAAAATCATATTTTATGAAACCACAATTTAACCCTAAAAAATGAAAAATGGTGATTCATCAAATGTTGCGAAAAAGGACCATCAAAAGTAATGTAGTGGAATAATTTGAAATAAAAAAATTTAATGTAAAATGAATTTTTTTTTTATTCTTGATGAGTGTTTATATGGTTCTAGAGTATAACAGCACTTAAGAATCAATACCCACCTTCGGAGAGTTTTCGGACTTGTTTTATTGATGTTGAGGAACTGGGGGAGGTACCATGATTAGACGTAGTCGATGTGCAAGCTACTTTTTTACTAGTTGTGCTATTTAATCTCTTTGGGTTACTAAATCTTCCAAATCCGTGTTCAAAGAAATGGAGCATTGAACGATTCTTAAGGCTCTGACCTAAAATAAATTATTGCTATTAATATTAATAACGGTGAAAAATGTTCCTATTGTACCTGTTCTAGAATGTAATGAAATTCTATTATAATGGACTGCCAACCTAATGCTATATTATCTTGTATATTTATTTCAAATAAAACACCATTACCGAACAAAATTGAGTAATATTAAATTACAAATAGTTAAAATCATATTTTATGAAACCACAATTTAACCCTAAAAAATGAAAAATGGTGATTCATCAAATGTTGCAAGAAAGGACCATCAAATGTAATGTAGTGGAATAATTTGAAATAAAAAAATTTAATGTAAAATGAATTTTTTTTCGATTCTTGATGAGTGTTAATATGGTTCTAGAGTATAACAGCACATAAGAATCAATACCCACCTTCGGAGAATATTCTGACTTGTTTTGTTGATGTTGAGGAACTGGGGGAGGTACCATGATTAGACGTAGTCGATGTGCAAGCTATTTTTTTACTAGTTGTGCTATTTAATCTCTTTGGGTTACTAAATCTTCCAAATCCGTGTCCAAAGAAATGGAGCATTGAACGATTCTTAAGGCTGTGACCTAAAATAAATTATTGCTATTAATATTAATAACGGTGAAAAATGTTCCTATAGTACCTGTTCTAGAATGTAATAAAATATCTATTACAATGGACTGCCAACCTAATGCTATATTAGTCTTGTATATTTATTTCAAATAAAACACCATTACCGAACAAAATTGAGTAATATTAAATTACAAATAGTTAAAATCATATTTTATGAAACCACAATTTAACCTTAAAAAATGAAAAATGGTGATTCATCAAATGTTGCAAGAAAGGACCATCAAAAGTAAAGTAGTGGAATATTTTGAAATAAAAAAAATTTAATGTAAAATGAATTTTTTTTCGATTCTTGATGAGTGTTTATATGGTTCTAGAGTATAACAGCACATAAGAATCAATACCCACCTTCGGAGAGTTTTCTGACTTGTTTTATTGATGTTGAGGAACTGGGGGAGGTACCATGATTAGACGTAGTCGATGTGCAAGCTATTTTTTTACTAGTTGTGCTATTTAATCTCTTTGGGTTACTAAATCTTCCAAATCCGTGTCCAAAGAAATGGAGCATTGAACAATTCTTAAGGCTGTGACCTAAAATAAATTATTTCTATTAATATTAATAACGGTGAAAAATGTTCCTATAGTACCTGTTCTAGAATGTAATAAAATATCTATTACAATGGACTGCCAACCTAATGCTATATTAGTCTTGTATATTTATTTCAAATAAAACACCATTACCGAACAAAATTGAGTAATATTAAATTACAAATAGTTAAAATCATATTCTATGAAACCACAATTTAACCCTAAAAAATGAAAAATGGTGATTCATCAAATGTTGCAAGAAAGGACCATCAAAAGTAAAGTAGTGGAATATTTTGAAATAAAAAAAATTTAATGTAAAATGAATTTTTTTTCGATTCTTGATGAGTGTTTATATGGTTCTAGAGTATAACAGCACATAAGAATCAATACCCACCTTCGGAGAGTTTTCGGACTTGTTTTGTTGATGTTGAGGAACTGGGGGAGGTACCATGATTAGACGTAGTCGATGTGCAAGCTATTTTTTTACTAGTTGTGCTATTTAATCTCTTTGGGTTACTAAATCTTCCAAATCCGTGTCCAAAGAAATGGAGCATTGAACGATTCTTAAGGCTCTGACCTAAAATAAATTATTGCTATTAATATTAATAACGGTGAAAAATGTTTCTATTGTACCTGTTCTAGAATGTAATGAAATTCTATTATAATGGACTGCCAACCTAATGCTATATTAGTCTTGTATATTTATTTCAAATAAAACACCATTACCGAACAAAATTGAGTAATATTAAATTACAAATAGTAAAAATCATATTTTATGAAACCACAATTTAACCCTAAAAAATGAAAAAATGGTGATTCATCAAATGTTCCAAGAAAGGTCTCGGTTATATAGGGATCGGTTTTTCATTTCATTAAATTGATATTCTCTTCTGTTCTTTCTTGTCTTTTCTAATATTTTTATTTTCAATCCTTTTTTCTGAATTTTTTGCCAAGGTACGATTTCTGATGTCATGTTGAAGAAATCGTATACTGGAGTGAATTAGTAAGTTGTAGATACTAAGTACTTAATTTTTCATTAAACTAAGTTAAACTCAGCAATCTTTGTTCAAGTTGAATTGTTTGCATCTTCATTTAATTTACATCGTATTCTATTCAGCAACGTTTGGTTCTATCATTAGTTTAATCTGTTTGATTGAGGATTATCTACTGGAAGTATAAACAAGCTGTATTACTTATTCTTTTAATTTTTTTTTTAATTTTGACAAGTTTGATGCTGTGTATTGTTCGACTAACCTCTTTATATTTAATAATCGTTTGTCAAAGGGTTTATTAATTTGATAAAAACTTGAGCATTTTGTTTACTGGAAGTTAAAATCATACCTATTGAAATGATCCACCATCAAATGCATATGCAAATGGAACGGTTACCCCTAAAACCGCTAATGGTATCAATCAGCACAATTTCAAAGGGATACTTTGCCTGTCCTTATTGTGATAGTAGAACTACAGCCCGACCTAATATTGATTTATTTTTCTCATACTCTTCACAAAAATGATTCATCTTATCATCCATGTTTTTGAAATAGTAAAAAGGTCTTAGCTTGCTTTATTACTACCTTCACTCAAACTAAGACCTTTTTACTATTTCAAAAACATGGATGAATACCAATATGGCCGTGAAATTTATGTATTTTCGTGATTAAGTCTAACCCAAACTTTTCTGATGCATAAATTCTTATTCTGCTACTACTTCAAAAACAATGAATGCTTCTTTATCTGATGGATCAATTTTATTCGTCATTCAGAGGCTCCATCCTTAGCAGAGTAATCAACTGGAATAATATTCCAGTAGCCAGAGTGATAATAAAAAGATCAGAATAAATTTTAAATTTATTAATGAACTAGCATTGGGGGATTATCAAAGAATTAAGTTATTTAATATTTTCCTTCGCAATTGCATGGACCAGATGAAGTTCCAGCTTTTAATACTTAGACTTGAAGCTCACATTAAACTAAAAGAAGTAAATTATTTTTCCAAGAAACCATACAGGTGTTCATATCTGGATCAAGAAGAAATCAACTCTCAGATTTCTAAATTACTGGAGAATGATTTAATTGAAGAATCCTCTACACTTTTTCCATCACAAGTTACATTAGGGTTTACATTAGAGGTTGGTTGGAAAAAAGGCTTATGTGTTGAGTTTTGACAAAATTGTCGTTACAAAGCCACAACCATTCTACAAAAATAGAAGATATGGCGGTGAATGCTGGAAATTGCATTTATTTTAAGGCAATAGATATACACTCAGCTTTTTGGTCTATACCATCAAGAAAAAAATACCAAAAATAAACACTGCATTTATAACCTAGAAGGCCATTGGCAATGTTTGGTGCTTCATTTTGGTTTTAAAAATTCACAAGCCTTATTTCTCAAGGATTGTTAGCAGCAATAATTAGAAACTATAATTTAAATAAATTTTGTCATTATATTGATGATATTGTAATATTTTTGAAACATTTGATGACCATTTGGTACAAATTAAATTATTCTTGAGGCTATTAACCTAGAATGTGGTAAATTAAAATCAACAAAATGTAATTTTGCCAAACCATACAATTGAAAATGGTAAAGTTTGCATGATAAACGATGACCTTAAAAACCATTAAAAAAAAATATTAAAAAGTTTAATCGGCCAAGTTCGATAAAGATGGTTCGTCAATTATTGGGGAAAAATAAATTCTTCTTCTTCAATTGGCGCCATTACATCATTTACTAAGGAGAAATGTTAAATTTGTCTGAACCGAACAATGTGAAAGTTGTACCTATGCTCAACGCCTTTATTAGTTATTTACGATAAAGATAAAGTTGTTGTTTTAGAGGTTGATGCGAGTCCTTTAGTTTAGGGTGAAATGGTAATAATTTACAACTAATTGAATATTAATACTATTTTCATAAAATCTTATTGACCTAACAAATAAATAGTCCCTCAAAGGACTCAAGATTTGTGAATTCGTTCTTTCTAAAAGATAAAGAACCAGCATAATATGATTGAGATGTAAAGAGGAGATTATTTAGGCATTTAAAGAAGGGGGTTTTATTAACAAGATCTTGCCCTATACACTGTTTTACGCTTCTATAATTTAAAAACCAAAGAACACTTTTAGGTTTAACAATAAAATGTCATCTTTTTAATTTGGAAATTTGGGTGAATTGCACTATTTTCTTTACCCTACCACTAACTTGAATATAAACAATTTTAAATATATTGATCAATCTTAAGAATATTGATTCAATTATTAGTATAAACTAAAACCAATTGTTATAAACTGCAATAATGGAGAGCAATATTTATTTTTGGTGTACCAGAAAGATAAAAAATTGATTTTCCGAGGAAACGTTCATTTTTAATTAAGAGTATTAATTATTAACAACAAAAATTATTGTTCACTAGATTTGTTATCGCACTATCTATCTTCTATGGCATTAGAATATGACTTTGTGGTGGTTTTGACATCAGAATCTTCTAGAGAAGAATAAATAAAATCGTTACCATTCAATTTTTCACAGATTTTACGTAGTAACATATAACATTATGAAAATATTATTATAATAATTGGACTAATCCACGGAAATATTTGGTATTTAATTGCATTTTCTTTTTATTATAATGAAAAAATGCTCTGTATTTTTTGCTCCAAATGTATTTGAGCAGTATATCATCATATCATTTTCAAGCTTTGACTCTTATATTAGGTATCATTGTGATAAATATCATATCAGGACTTTTATTTTCTGGCCCAAAATATAAAAGTCATGATGTGATTTTTATTTATTTATTAGAAATATAAAAGTCCGGATTTGACTTGTATTCTATTTCCGAGAAAATAAGAGTTAATTTCAAACCCTGCATTTAACAAATATTTTTTTTAAGGATATGTTATTATTATTAATTATTTCATGTTACAACATGCTCTTCATCTATTTCTTAAGCATGCTTGTGTGCGGAACTCAGGGATGTCCAGGACTGGGCAGGACGCCGGGAATATTTTGTATATTTAATAAATTAAATATAATATAATAAATATGATTAGTAAATTATACATAAATTTAATATTATATTTAACTAGCTAAGGTGCCCGGCTTCGCTCCGGTAGTTGTGTGGTAGTTTTAATAACAGAAAAACTTTAAAATTAAAGGAAATATAGAACAAAATTAGCACTTTCTTGAAACTTTTAACATGGTATCAATATTAAGATTCGAGATCTGCAGAGTCCGGAACCCTATATACTTTAAAGGGGGTTGAAAATGGTGAATGAACAATTAATTAATTTTAATGCAACTTTGTCGAGTTATGCATCGTTTTTGATGGTTTCTATGATTCTGAATCGTATAAGCCCATACCAAGCAGTCAGCAGATAATAAGTTATTAGCTTATTGTTGAAAATCTATTAGTAAAAAAACTATATTTCGAGTACAAATTAAGCGCCGACTACTGTGATGGTCCTATTAGATCCAGAAGTATAGAAACTACCAAAGATTCATAGAAACTTTTTTTTTAAGACCCTTCTTTCAGTTCAACCCCCCTTAAGATATCCCCCCCCCCACCCCGTAATTTGGTCGGACTCTGCACCTCTCCAATCTTACTACTATTAGAAAGTGAAAACCAAAATATCTTGAGGGCACAATTTTTTCATCATATTTCTTTTTATCCTGAACTATGAGGGGTGATAAAATCTTATTGAAAAAATGCTGTAATTGGAGTTAGTCATTTTGTCAACAGGAATGCTCATCATAAATAGTAATAAAACCATTTTTCATAATTACATACAATAAGAACACTTCAAACTTTTTATTTTCGATTTATAATCAGTCAATTCAGCTCTTCTTTTTTGTTTTATGTCTGTTTTTATTCGCTGTACTGTACTACTAAAAAATGTTCACTCATATTGCATTAAATTTACTTAACTATATGTTATATATTGATTAAATGTAATGCGTTAATCAATTAACCTTCTTATGAGAAAATTAATTTTGTAAGATATCCAGGCGGTTTTCTAATTGATTGCAGAGATGTAAAATCATTTTTTTATTTTGAACGCAAAGGTGAAATTAATTATTTTCGTTTGATGTTTTAGTAATTTAAAAAGAACAGCTGTAAAATATATAACCTTTACAATACGAACGGAATGAATGAACAATAAACATTGAGTGAAAAGCACCCTAGCGCTTCCTGGTAGTCTGCAGCTCGAACTAAATTTTTCATTCATAAACTCGTACGTCATTCTCAAATAGGCTAATTACATGGTGCGAGAGGCTTAAAATTCCAGTCCTTTTCTCTTCAATTTTACACCCTTATGAGAAAAACGGAAACCTTATTCTCCGTAAGGGGTTGTATAGCAACACGCTGACATAACTTTATTAAACATACGTTGAGTGGTTTTTGAGCCTTATCGGCACGCACATTATACACTTTGCTTTATAATATATATTGATTATAAAATTATTTTTCTTCAATTTTTCTTCTCTGTCGACTATTTTAGTAATCTATATAGATAAAGATGAAATTCTGTTTGTTTGTTTATTTGTTCTTTATAGAAATCCATACCGTTTGTCCTAAATTCTCCAAATTTCGCTCAGTGGTTTTTTGATACCAGGTGCGAACACCTGTCCATATTAAAATTGCATAACTTCAGCCGATATTCAGCTGATATTCTTTATTGTTATAAAAATCATAAAGATCTCACTTAACAATTTTTTTTTTACGAAATCGACCGTTTCTTTAGAAAAATGAAATTCCCCGTGTGAAACCGGGATATACAGCTATAATCTATGTATATAAAGATGAAATTCTGGTTATTCTTTATAGAAATCAATACCGTTTGTCCAAAATTTTCCAAATTTCGCTCAGTGGTTCTTTCAGACCAGGTGCGAACACCTGTCCATATTAAAATTGGATAACTTCAGCCAATCTGGGTATTCTTTATTGTTATAAAAATCGTTTTGATCTCGCTTTACATTGGTTTTTACGAGATCGACTGTTTGAGTCGATAAAAGTCTCAGTTTATAGATTTTATAGATTTAAAAAATGAAATTCTCCGGGTGAAACCGGTATATACAGCTAGTTTAATTATAAAATAAAACATTTTTATTAATTAAAAATCGAATTTAATTGGATTTCCAGGAGATTAAGAAGAAAAAATAAAAACAAAAGCCTATCTATACACTCTAACTCTTCTGAACTTTTTTTTTTTTTTTTGTAATACTTCTATTCACCTTAAATAAATATTTAATATTTTCACAAGTGTAGCATGATGGTCAGATATCTATTTTTATATGTAAGGGAAAACTTTTTAGTATTTCGACTCCCCCCCCCCCCCTACAACCCCTTTGTTCAGCCCTGGCCGATAATACTTATAAAGGACATATAGACAGGCGAGGATAAGTAGGGAAATATGGATAAATATTATTTTTTTTTGCAAATAGAAAACATTGTAATGTAATATCTAATAAGAAAGGATTTCAGCGTTGACGAATACATACCAAATTCTTCTTCGTCTGGATCAATTGTAGGGTAAACAGGTAGATAAACTGGTGCAAAAGAAGTAGAGCTGAACTGTTTTTCGAGATTTATCAGAAATGTAGCGTAATTAGTTAGTATTTCGTCAAATGATATATTCGATTCCTTAAAAAATTCGTCCTTCAAGGGATGGCCTATAAATAAACAAATTATAATGGAAAATAATATTAATAAATTAATAAAAAATAAAATGGAAATAATTAATTAGTAATTACATTAGACGATTCATATTAGTATTTTTTTTTTCGAATATTAAGGGGGCTAGAGCTATTATGTTCTTCCGATCGGGATATTAAGGAATGGGCTTAATTTTTAAGCTTAAACAGCATCAGTTTGGGAAGTAAGGAGATGATGCATGAGATGGAATTTGAATGAGGACAGAGAGAGGGCAAGTCGCACAGTAGGTGGGAGGGAGTTCCAGAGGATAGTGGGGTGTGCGAGAAATGATCTTTCAAATTTATTGGTAATATTGAAAAATGGAGTGAATTTTTCTCAATTTTTAACTCTCTTGTCCACGAGAATACTCAATTGATCAACATCCAGAAGTTTCATCATCTACGTACATCAGTTTCCCATGAAGCTCTGGCTGTTATAGAAAATTTTCAATTAACGTCTGAAAATTATCCTTTGGCTTACCAAGCTCTAGTAAATCGATATCAAAACACTCGCCGAATCGCCACCATATATTTGAATAAAATTCTCGACTAATAAGTGCTCGATATATAAGGGCTCTCCCACGCACTTCTTGAATGCTCTAAAATAATTTGCTCAAATCCATCAAAATTCAATTCAAGCAACCAAAGCTCTTAAGGTTGGCGATTTAGCCAATTTTTTATTGTTGTCATTATCACTCAGGGATTTAGATCCTAAAACTGCTAGAGCGTTTGAAGAAAAGCAGCCCAGCACAGCGATCCCCTCCTTTGATGATCTGTTAGAGTTCGTTGAACATCAAATAAAAACTATGGAAATTTCATCTACCCACAACACTGCCAGTAGCTCGTCACATCGCAATAAACCTCCATCTCATAGTGTTTCTAAGCTATCCCTCATTGCAGCCAACCATGATAAATAAGCCTCCAAATGTTTATTTTGTCATAAGGATCACTCCTTATCTTCATGTCCGACCTTTTTTCCGTTGTCAAGGGAAGAAAAGATTTCCTTTCCCTGCACTCATAGAAGGTGTCACAACTGCTTTGGCTCCCACCTGAAAGCCGATTGTCCTTCCAAGACATCTTGTCGTAGATTCTTATCCAGGGATCATAAAACGCAGTTGCATCCTAATCACTCAAATGATTCAAAGCATCCACCTAAGCCTATGTTAGGTACCTATGTTGTACCTAAGCCTAACGCCAATGTTCCCACTCAACCATTACAGGAAAAATCTGAGACAACTCTTCCCAATGCTCTCGTTTCCTTTAGCTGCACCTCTTCAAGTGCTAAAATAGCCCCCGCTTCTGTTGTGAACATGCTGGGTACATTTCGAGCTCACATCCTAAGCAGCTCTCTTGGTTATGTACCAATACGAGGGGTCATTGACCCTGGCTCCCAGATCTCATTTATTTCCCAAAGTCTGGCTCGATCTCTTCATCTCAAAGTGAATCGTGCTCCTATTTCCGTAAGCGGAATAGGCGGCTTGTTGTTAACCTCACCTGGCACCGTATCGTACAACATTGTCTCCTAATACTCGACCCAGCATGTTAGCGCTAATTTGTCGGTGTTTCCCATCATATCCCATATATCGTTCATAACGTTGGACATTTACCTACTGTTGAATTGCTTCCGACGATTCCTCAATTGGTCATTCAATTCCAATTAGCTGACCCTCATATCCATCGACATTTTACTTGGTGCTGACTTGTATCCACAGTTACTATCCCATGAACCTATAATCAAGCACCCAAATGGGCCTGTTGCCCTGAGCACAATATTTGGTTGGACAATTGTCGGTCCCATGAGCTCCCAGTCTCTCTCAGCGAGCACCACTTCGCTCATATCTACTGCTGAAGTTTCTCAGCAGCTTTCGAAGTTCTGGAAAATCGAGCATGTACATGCGCCTGTCATAGAAGATTCCCTTGACGCTCTAGCTGAGCAACACTTCCGGGATACTCTTATACGAGAACCGGATGGCCGGTACTCTGTATCCCTGCCTATGAAGCCCAACGCTACTCCTCTCCAGAGCAATGCGTCCAAATCTTACGCTTCCTTGTTGAATTTGCAAAGGCGATCAGCAAAGACCCCTGAGATTGCTTCGGAATATCATAATTTTATGCAGGAGTACTCCCAGCTCAACCACATGTCAAAGGCTCCTATGCCATCCTCTTATATTATTCCTCATCACGTGGTAACTAAAATTACCAACCAATCTGACGTTTCGGTGGTCCTCTTAAATTTCCGGCTTGCTAAAGTTGCCTTGTGTTGTGACATACAAAAAATGTATCGTCAAGTCCTTGTCCAGAATGAGGATAGCCACCTCCAATACATTTATTGGAGATCCCTGACAAAACTTCGCGAGTCGAAGAGGCGCAGCTGAACACCGTGACATACGGTTTGGCCCCTTCAGCATTCTAGTATATAGATATACCCATCGGAAGGTGGCAGAGGACCAACAATATCCAGTTTTAGGTGAGAAAATCTACTACTGGCTGACTGACTAATAAGGAGTGACTTATTTTCATGTCTGACCTTTTTTCCGTTGTCAAGTGAAGAATAGATTTCCTTTCTCCGCACTCATAGAAGGTGTCACAACTGCTTTGGCTCCCACCTGAAAGCCGATTGTCCTTCCAAGGCATCTTGTCGTAGATGCTTATCCAGGGATCATAAAACGCAGTTGCATCCTAATCACTCAAATGATTCAAAGCCTCCACCTAAGCCTAACGCCATTGTCGTATAAGCAGAGTGGACATTATCAGCACCAGTGATTATGTAATCGACATAAATATGATTCATTATGGCTGCTGAAGCTAAAGGGAAAGCGGAACCTTCATCTTTTGCATCTAGTTGATGCAACACGCCCATTTTCTAGCTGGACGGAGGCAAAACCTTTAAAGGACATTTCAGCGTAATCAGTCGCACGGTCTCTCTGATTTTCATGGATCTCCAGGTTTGGAGTTCCATCTAAGATCACGACAGATCGTCGCAGACAATTTGATTGCTCACTCTTCGCACACCTAACTAATCTTCTGGGCATCCAACATTGTAAAACTACAGCATATCATCCTGCGTCTAATGGCAAAATAGAAAAATGGCATCGGCAGCCTAAGGCATCCCTACGTGCTCAGCTGGTAAATGACTGGAATACCAAACTACCCACAGTTCTTCTTGGTCTACGTTCCCTCTTTGTACCTCACCTCCAAGCGACACCGGCGTCAATAGTGTACGGAGAACCTTTGCGACTACCAGCAGACTTCTTCGAAGATGGAGCAACATCAAATGACCTACCTGTGCTTGTACATAAATTAAAGGAACACATCCAGGCACTAAAACCGATAATACGACGCCATAATTCAGCTAAGCGACCCTACGTTCACCAGGATATCCAACGAACCTCCCATGTCTTCGTGCGACAAGACGCTGTGAGAAAACCCTTACAGCCTATTTATGAAGGACCATTTAAGGCCTATTTACACACATCAGTGACGGCACCGGCTAATAATCCGTCCGGCTTGTTTTGAGATATTCTTCCATGTATTTCAGATGAGTCTGTTTCCACACAACCGGCACAGTACCGTATCAGTGAAGGCAGTGCCCCGTCAGTGATCCATCGGTGATATTTCAGGTTAGTCCTCACCGATATTTTATTTTTTCACTGACGGATTCAAACAGTGATTTTCATTAAAATAAGATGAATGACGAAAAACTCATTGAATTGGTGCGTTTGTATCCTGTGCTGTACGATCTGGCAAACCCAAGGTACATGGACACTGAATTCAAAAACACTATTTGGGATAAAATTGGAGAGGAAATGAAAACAACTGGTAAGTAAGCACAAATTTGTATTTGTCTAATTTCTTTAAAGTTGTTTATAGTTATATATAATACTGAATTAATTTATTTCTAAAAAAAAAAATTCAATTTAACGTAATCACATTCTATAACCAAAATACTATATCATTTTAATGCTTAGATTTACAAACAAGCCCAATAGGTCTTTGATTCATGCAGATCTTTATGAATTTTTAAAATGAGTCAATAAGTACTAGCTTGTAAAATAACAAACATAAATTATTATTTATATTTCATATTTCTTATAAAATATATTACCATTGTTTTGTTTTGATTAAAATCGAAGAATTGCAATTTTTAAAACATGTAAACGCACATAGCTCAAATACTATTTGTCCTAGAAAGATTAAAAATTTTCATTGTACCAATTTGAATAATGTATAAATTTTAAAATCCGATTTTGGATTGTTTATAAAATAATTATTTGTTTCTAAAAAAAGTTAAACTTTTAAGTACTGCAAACTAGTTATATGCTAAATTAAAGCCCTTGCAATTATAAAAATATGGTACAAGATTCCTCATTCTAGGACAAATTGTATTAATAGTATAGTAATATATGTAGCGTTTGATATTCCAAATGTTCCATGCAAATTGCCCTTCTAGGATTTTTTACTTAAATACTAATGTTCAGAAAAAATAAAAACTTGGCATTTTTAGTCACACTAATGAGAAAAACATAATCACTGAATAATATTTTTTGAAAAAATTGAAATGAAACATTCTGTAAATTATTCTCTCAATGGAATGCGCTTAATGTTGCATTCCGGCTTAGGATTTTATTTTTTATATTTATAACCAAGGAAGAGCTCCAGCTTCAGAATTGAAATATTCTGTGAATATTTCTCTCACTCGAAATGCGTGTAATGTTGCATTCCCACCTTGAGATTCTAAATTTTGAAGTGCGCGGTTCCCACTATTCGATTCTACATGAGGAGGGTAGGTATAACTATTTTGGTTGTATTTTTTCACAAAGTTGTGTAATAAACACGCGGCCAAAATTAGATCATCAACGTGTTCTGGGTATGCCTGTATACGCCTGTTAAAATTTCGGAATTTTTGAGACAAAATGCCAAAAGTATTTTCCGATGCTCTCCTGGCTCGACTTAAACGATAGTTAAATTTACGCTTACGATCATCCAAATCACCCCCTGGGTAAGGACGCATCATATATTCTTTAAGCGGAAACGCCTCATCAGCAACTATAAAGTATGGCGCTTCAATATTTGTGTTTGGTATCATAGCATTTTCCGGCACATTCAGAGACTTTTGTTGAAGTATTTTACCTAAATTTGCGAATTAGAATTAGCGAAAATTCCCCCATCACTATTTCTACCATATGCCCCTATATCAACCGCAATAAAGTTACAATGAGCATCTACAAGAGCCAACAAAACAATAGAAAATGTTTTCTTGTGATTGAAAAGTAATGATCCAGAGTTAGGAGGGGCCTGTATTGCAACATGTTTACCATCCAAAGCTCCAATACAGTTAGGAAAGTTCCACATTTCATGAAAATCATTAGCGATGCACTTCCACGTTTCCTCCGTTGGCATAGGTAATAATTCTTCCATCAGATTTTCAGTAATAATCTTACAGGTTGCTCTCACTATCTTATAAATATCTCGCTCTCTTGGAGAAATTGATTTTCTCCAGTGTGTGTCCTGCTTTTTCAAATTCGCTTCCAGTTTCCATAAGAGAATATTGAATGCATTTTCAGACATTCTAAAGTATTGGTAATAATGCTATCATTAGTAACTCTTTTTTAGAAAATCTGGGCATATTTAACAACAATGTACGTAATTTTTAGCTGAAAAAAGTACTGACTGGTGCCGGTGACGTTACGGTTGTGTGTGAATCGAACGAACTGAGAGATTACAGGAAGTTGAATCACTGACAGGTACCGCCACTGTGCCGTCACTGATGTGTGTAAATAGGTCTTTAAGGTAATTTCACGGACTGACAAATTCTTCGATCTTGAAACTCCCATAGGCACGAAAAGGATCTCCATTGACCGCAATAAACTGGCATATTTGTTATCGGAGGACGGAACATCGCACCACCAGCAGCAACAGAATTCAACGACAGAAGGATCGCAACAGAATTCATCTGGTGCTCCTGTTTTTAAAGCAACTTCCCCTCCCAAGAACAACCGAACACGTTCAGGACGCAGAGTAACATTTCCTTCGAAGTATCTCTTCGTTATCACTAGGGAGGGAGTATGTAGTAAGAGCTTTGATTGCTTGAATTGAATTTTGATAGATTTGAGCAAATGTTTTTAGAGCATTCAAAAAGTGCGTGGGGGAGCCCTTTTACCCCCGTCGAGAATTTTATTTAAACATATGGTGGCGATTCGGCTAGTGTTTTTGTATCGGTTTACTAGAGCTTGGTAAGCCAAAGAATAATTTTTAGACGTTAATTGAAAATTTTCTATAACAGCCAGAGCTTCATGGGAGACTGATTTACGTATATAATGAAACTTCTGGATGTTGATCAATTGAGTATTCTCATGGACAAGAGAGTTAAAAATTGAGAAAAATTCACTCCATTTTTCAATATTACCAGAAAATGTAGGGATGGTAATGGGAGGCATGTGCTGAGTAATTCAAGGTGGTTCATTATTAGCCGATTTGATATTTTCATTTTTTATTGAGGGAGCTGGTTCTTGTTTTTTCAACTTATGGTACCTACTTGGCTTGAATTGTAAAAAGTATGGATCGAAACGAGGCTGACACTTGGGTGGTTTCAACATCCTCATAGGGGTCTAAGTAATAATTAAATTCAATAATTTCATCATTGAGGGCTTGAAGTGATAAGGAATCTTCATAATAGGAGTGAACAAGATCAATATTAGATATAGTAGCATCTTTTATCTCATCCCTTGATTTAGTGATAGCGGGAAAATGTTATGACGTTTAGTTACAGCAGTTTTCCAATACCTTAATATTTTTTCGGGAGTTTTTGGATCCATAATAAAGGGAAATAATTAAATATATGGACAAATGAAATGGAACTGCAAGTGGTTAATGTAAACAAACACAATTACGTAGAAAATAAATAAAAAAATTAGAATCAAACAGTTTCTGATTTGATTTGAAATGGAAAAATTAACGCATAAATAACTTATAAAGTAAAAAAATAATTAGAAAGGGAAAACAAGCCAAGATAATCAAAATGTTTACTGATAATCAAATCAAAACAAAGAAAAAATGCAAAGACTCTGATATTTACGTGTGAAAATCCGTTGCAAACAGGTTTAATAGGGTTACAATTTACGAGGTACAGTACCAGTGAAAAGTGTAGACTCACCGTTAATTTTGTAAAATAAATAAATAACAACTTTTTATTTATTTAACAGCATAAAAACTATAATTTTATTTTTAATTTATATAAAAATTGTTTGTTTGTTTCTTTAACGTCCCTTTATGTTCTAAAGTTAATCGGACGATGCTACAGTGGGAGTCCTAAATTTTGCCTATCTAGGTATAATTTGGATAGGGATCATTAACGAGTACCTGACATCGCACAGGCTCGGGACCTCCATTTTACGTCAGAGCCGAGGGACGGCATAGCCAAGGATTTTTTACTCCCATAAGAAAAATTAGTGGTTTAAACAATCGAAACTGTATGTGGCGGCCCTGGAGGACCAATGAATATATAGGATACTTTTTTCAATGCAGTGGACTGTATAATGCAAAATAGCGGTAAAATTAAGTAAACAGAAACAGGAACCACCACTCCCGAACACCACCGCGGAAATATACATAGATCAAATACCAAGTTTTATCAAAATCGTTAGAACCGTTTTTGAGAAAATCGAAGACAAAACGTAAACATTTATAAAATAAAGTAACCCCTCCGTTTGACCAAATTTGTTGAAATTTTTGCTGTCACATCGCGTGCATATAAATATACCAAATAACTAATTTCAGGTTAAGGCGGTTTATAGTTTTTGAGCTAGTCTGTTCACTCACACACACAGACCTGACTCACACACTGCAGCAAGAAAACATAGCAAGTAAGAAAATATACTCATTGTATACCTCATTGTTACACAACAAATCAAAAATTTATTTTTTGAAACAAAATAAAATACAAAATAAATTACCACCTCATATTTTTCACAAGATACAAAAACTTGATAATATGTTTTGTAACCAATTTTTAATAAACACTAACAACAACAATTATTTTAAAATATTAGGCAACAAATTAATTGAGCTTGAAATAAAACAGTCTTACTTGATAATTAATAAAATTGAAAACAAAATCAAACGCATTATAAAAGAAATTAAATCATCTGACACAGATCATCCTCCAAGCCTAGAGAACAAAATAAATAATTTAATCAAGGAACATTTAGAACTATGGTTAGGTATAAAGAAAGAAAATTTAAAATACAAACTCAATAGGATTATAAGGATACCCAATATCAACAAGATAATGATAAATAGAATGATCAGCAACAATAACAACAAATTAACTTCAATTAACATTAGAAATCTGCAAAAAGAAGTTATAGTAAACAATACTAAGCAAATCAGTGATGAAAATGTTGACAGTCTCGATAAATACCAAAATCTCCATAAAATCAAAAATAGAGTAGAAAATAAAACTGAAATAAATATACCTAAGAATATACTTAACTTATTAGCCCTAGGTGACAATTTTAGTTTTGAATTTGAAAATAATGATAAAGAGATAATCAAAATCATATCAGATTTAGAAATGATATTTGATAGCATTGAATCACCAGAACACCATATTAATGCTACTAAAAATAACATCTGCACAATAATAAATAATTACATGCATAATAAAAATAAAAGCAAAAATAATACATCCCCACTGAACCAACAAATAGCAAAGGATCTTAAAGACTTTAAAAAGTTCATGCATACTAACAAAGAAATAATAGTTATCAAAACAGATAAAACAAAAAAATTGGCAATTATGTATCTGAAAGATTATAGAGAAAAAATGGAAATTATTATGAATGATGATACAACATATAAAAAGCTAAGGAGTAATCCTTTTAAAGAATTAGCTGATAAAATTAATACATATGCAACTAAATTATTCAAAAAAGGATTTATAGACAAAAAAAACTAAGAACATGATTAGCATTACAGATTACACAGAAACAAGAATACATGAATTATTGAAATCACATAAAGCAAATAATGAACTGAGACCAATCATCAACAATATCAAAGGACCTACGGAAGCATTATCGAAATTTTTAAATCCGGCACTAAATGAATTAAACAGAAATAACAATTATGATGATATAAATTCGATTGAATTGAAAAAGATATTAGAAAAGGTAACAGTAAAAGATACCGAGCTAGAAATAATAAGCCTAGATGTGAAATCCCTGTTTACCAACATTCCCATAGAAGTATGTGTAAAACTTCTAGAGGAGAATTGGGACAAAATAAAAAATAACACAGTAATAAAAGATAAAAATTTATTCATAGAGGGTATAAAATTATGCATAAAAAACAGTGTTTTCAAATACAATGGTAAATATTATAAACAGTTATTTGGATTACAAATGGGATCAAGACTAGCTGTAAATTTAAGTGGAATATACATAAATAATTTATTAGACCAAAATTTGGAGAAATTAAATACAAAGCCGATTTTAATTAAAAAATATATCGATGACATAATAATGATTACCAAAAAAAGCAATCAAGATCTAATATTGGACCAGTTAAACACACATCACAACAGAATGAAATTCACCATAGAAAAACCTAAAGATGATACGATAAGATTCCTTGATATGGATATAACAATAGATAAAGACAGAAATATTAAAACAAAATGGACTAAAAAAGACATTACCAGCAATAGAATTTTAAATTATCACTCAAACCATCCCCACACACAAAAAATAAATGTAGCGGAAAACCTTATTAATAGAGCCATAGCCCTAACTGATAATGAATATTTAACAAGTATAAAAGAAAAATTATATAAAATTTTAATTGAGAATTTTTACCCAAAAAAGCTGATCAATAAACTATGGTATACTAAACTAAATAAGGAGAAGTTTGGAATAAATAAAAATAAAAATGAAAATATTATAAGAGAAAATAATCAGGAAATTATTAAAAACAACAATCATAAGAATAAAGATAATAGTAGATCATTAAAACGAAAACAAACCACAATAACTGATTTTCAAACAAAAAATAATACGATAGATGACAAAAGAAAAGAAAAATTAGATGAAGAAAAAATTAAGAGAAAACAAAAAAATGAAAAAGGTTACAGATTTTATAAAATGAATTATATACCTAATTTACAGAAAAAATAAATAAGGCTTTTAAAAATTATGATCACTATAATTTGAGGTTGGGGCAATATAATAATAATAAGTTAAGTAACTATTTAAACAATATGAAGGATAAAATAGAATTGAATGATAAACAAAATATAATTTATAAGATAGACTGCCAAGATTGTGAAGGGATTTACATTGGAGAAACTTCCAAAAAGCTAAAAACAAGAATATCGCAACATATCAGCAATTGCAAAAGTATAAAAAATGCAGGCACAACAGCCCTTGCCCAACATAGCATAACAAAAAAACATAAATTTGATTTTAACAATCCCAAAATAATAGAAACAATCAACAACACAAACAATAGGAAAACTGCAGAGGCCATATACAACACCAAAAATATCAACTAATTCAAAATCAATTATAAAACAGATATTAAAACCATAGGCAGCCATTACATGGACATAAAAATAAAAATTTAATGATATATACATATAAATTAGACATGTATTGTGTACGTATGTGTGGGTATGTGAGTGTGTGTGTGTGCGTGCGTGTGTGTGTGTGTGTGTGTGTGTGTGTGTGTGTGTGTGTGTGTGTGTGTGTGTGTGTACATAAATGGTTTGTGTATGTATATATCATGAAATAATAATAATTAGGACAAGAGGTGTACAAGTATTAATAGGATTAAGTAGCAACAGACTAAAGCCAGTAACAGTGAGGTGGCCAAAATAAGAAGTGCATTCTGATTATTTGATTATTTGACTTTAATATTTGACGAGATTTTAAGGAATTGACATATTTTATAATCATAACATATAACTAGGTATGTATATAATGAGTATATTGTAATATAATATATATAATATTGTAATATATCATAAATGTTTATGTTCCAAATTTTATAATTATTGTAAATTAAATTTTAAAAAAAAGTTGTAAATATCATGTAAAATATTGTTGCAGTCACCTGAAGATGAGGCAATGAGCCTCGAAACGTTGTGATGTTTTAACAAATTAAAAAATATATATTATCAAAAAGGAAGACTGGATTTTTCACTGAAATATAAATTTAGAATAATAAAAGACCAAAAGGGTTTTTTAAAAAAGTCTTCCAGTATAGGATAAACTATCAATACGTAAACATTTATAAAATAAAGTAACCCCTCCGTTTGACCAAATTTGTTGAAATTTTTGCTGTCACATCGCGTGCATATAAATATACCAAATAACTATAATAATAATAATATAAATAATTTCAGGTTCATGCGGTTTATAGTTTTTGAGCTAGTCTGTTCACTCACACACACAGACCATTTTGCGGGACTTGGTTATTTGGACTCAGGGGTCCACAAACGTATGTTTCCGTTGAAAACCGGAAGTCGAAATTTTTCACGATTGCAATACTTTCCCTTATTATACAGGGTTTCCCGAATTTAAATGGCAAAACTTCAGGAACTTATAGGGGACCGAAAAACTAAGACAAAAAGTCCTTTAGAGATTTCCTCATTTTTGCTTAGTTTTAGAGAAAATCGCAAAAAAAGAAACAATACAAGTTTTCATTTTTATACTTATTTATTTAAATTTATATTTATGTTATTTTCTTTTTAATGTAAATATTGCTCAAAATGTTGTCCTCTTGCACCAATGCAAGCATTACATCTATCACTCACTTGATAAATTGCAGCTAAACATTTTTCTGATGATATTTGGTGCACTGCATCTATGATTCGGTCTCTTAATTGCTATCTTGAGTTGATTGACACCGAATAAACTTCCTGCTTCAAGGTTCCCCATAAGAAGAAATCCATGGGTGTCATATCAGGTGATCTGGGTGGCCAAGGTACTACTCCTCCACGTCCAATCCATCGTTGTGGATAATTATAGCAAAATTCATGCTGAAACCTATTCTCTCTAATAGCTCTGGGATTTTCAAGAGCCCATACATGATAATTTCTTTGATTAACAATTCCTTCTCTTGTAAAGGTAGCTCCATCGGTCCATATAGTTTTTAATGGAAATAAATTATTATCGCGAATTTTTTCAAGAAACCAGTTACTAAAATTCAATCTCTTGACATAATCTTGAGGTAATAAATTCTGAACTTTTTGAAGATGGTATGGGTAGCGATTATCACCTTTCAAAGTTCGCCATATTGCTTGCCGCGATATTCCTAATGCAGCAGATGCTCTTCGGATGCTAGTCTCAGGATTGTTATCGAAGTGGCGTTGGACACAATTTCTTCTCCGATAATCTGCTCTTGTTGCTGCCTAGAATTGGTCGCCTTCATTACGTATTAAGAATGACCCAGTCTCTCGTAGTCTATTAAAAGTTAACGAAAAGACTCGTCGATTAGGCACTCTTCTATTTGGAAATCGGCGCGCATACTCCCGCACCGCTTCTAATGCATTACCGTTGCATGCATTACCATACACAAAAATCATATCAGCGTATTAAACATAAGAATATGTAGGCGGCATTGTGGCTGATGCTATTCACACAAAAATATCTGAGTAACTAACTGAAGACTGATTTAGGAATTATAATTCTAGAAGGAAGCCAAAATGTAAACAAATAAAAGAATGTTAAGGATAACATTAAGTGTTTACATATCTCACGGCCTAGCCTGACGAACTTTGAAAGGTGATAATTGCTACCTATAACATTATTGTTTTGTTTCTTTTTTTGCGATTTTCTCCAAAACTAAGCAAAAACGAGCGAATCTCTAAAGGACTTTTTGTCTTAGTTTTTCGATCCCCTATAAGTTCCTGAAGTTTTGCCATTTAAATTCGGGACACCCTGTATATTTCATATATAGGTAAGTGAAAGCACAAAATATATTTTATAAGCACATTAATGTCATTTCGTCGGTCTTGTATAAATATACGAAGTTATTTTCTCTTATGAGGATTTTGTTTCAAGATCAATTTTACTTCGAAGAGATTTGTTTTACTGGAGTTCAGAAAAAACCAAAAACAAAAGACGTTTGCCGCCATTTCAATTTATTTAAGATCTTTCGAACCGCAACAAAATACAAATTTTAGCAAAATTTATGATCAGTGGTTGAGAATATGACAAAGTTATAATTGCTTTTAAGGATGTTAAAACGAATTTTTTATCTTCTACTGCGTCAGTCCATTAATCCGGAGAGCCAGTTAAACGGATAATTACTAAATTTAAGGAAGCAATTTTCTAATGGTACAATTAATCCTAAATCAGACGAAACCACATTTATAGAACCTAATAAGTACTCGACCAAGTGCGGTGGGGCCTAAACCCAGCGTTAATTCAAAACGTTTCAGGGTTTTAAAACACAAACCCCAGTAAGTTCCACAGAACTTAGTTGGTCTTAATGTTCGTATCGCAATTTATAAAATTCGATTTGATCCGTCTCGATCCGTTGAGTTGCTACGTTTTGATCGATTTTATTTATTATGGACAAATAAAAGAACACTGAGAATGCGATGCGCAAAATCTCCGTGAAATTCTGAATCCAACGATACCACATTCATGGTATTAGACCACGACAGGACCTTATAATTCATGAAAAACCGATTTTTAGGCTTTGTGAAATAATATATGTGGGATGCTAGATTATCGATTGTAATGAAAGATTATGTGATTTATTAATATAATATTGAACAAAGATCATAATAATTTTATTACCTTATATACAAATTATTTTAGCCAGGGGAGGGATAAGGTAGAGACCAAAACAAAAGCGGTTAGGAAAGGGTTGGGACGGGTTTCCCTCATCGGAGGGACCAAGGTATTCCACCGCTACCGTGCCGGAACAAATATTTCCCCAAGAGTGAGACGCCTTGCGGCCGCTAGATGTACTTATTAAGTCTCTGAGGATCCAAGAGGATGTGCCGCAGTCGGGACAATTTATCTCGAATGAAGCTGGGGGTGTCATATAAATTGGAAACCGGTTGCGAGATATCTCGTCCTTCGCGACTGGGGCAGCCGGGCACAAGTTATCACGTCATTAGCTGGTGGGGTTTTTCTCCATTTTCAGAGATGTCTCGTCTTTAAAGGGTTAAGGAACAATTTCGTTTCAGTATTTTCTCTCTTAATGAAAGATGTGTCCCATTGTTTCACAGTTCAGTTTTCAATACTTGGAAAACAGTGTTCTTACAAATGCTGAATATAAGTGTAGATTTTTTCTTTCCTTATTTTAAATAAATTAAAGGATTGTTTAAATAATTTAATTGATTTAATTATAATACTATGGCTAGGTTTTAATAAAGAACATTACCTTGGTTATGTTTATTTAGAGACTTCAATATGTTGAGTCGTTTTCGGCGTTTTTCATTGTATAATTCCAGCTCTTGATCTATAGTAGAGCCTACAATTTAGTAAATTAATAGCTTTTTCATGAAATAAATATAGGTTCAGATAAAGAAATTTTATGAATGTTAAAAAGTACTAAATGAAGTTTATAGAGAGAAAAAAAAAAAAAAAAATCCAAGGTAACTATCTCATAAATAGATTAGTAGAGTTTCCTAGTAGATAAATCAAATATGAAATCCGAAACCGATACTCACTAGATTTCGTCCTCCCTATAGGTCAAAATTGTCTATTTATGATGAACTAACGGCGAAAATTATTTCGATAAAACTGTCTTCGACCGCTTTATAGATTTAGAAAGGTTTTAAGATATATGAAAGGTACATCAATCTATTACCAATATTCCTTGTATTTATAATCCAAATGCAGAGGGTTAGCCATTTTCTTGGGAATAAGGTTGTTGCCTGTCTCCAAGTATCTTAAAGATATATTTAAGCTATATCTAAGATAAGCTAGGGATGGGCTAATGTCGGGATTATGAAATTTATTTCGACGAAGACGAACTCTTAACACTATTCCTCGCTGATGATCTGGAGAAAAGTTTACCTGAAGATGATGGTCCTTAAGCTTAAAAAATATTAGGAAGTGGCAGGTATTAGGATCAACTTCCACAAGACTGAGTTTATGGCTGTTTGTGGGAATGTGAAAATCGATCTGCGAGTATGTGATCAGGAATGCAATGGATTGAATGCCTTTAAGTATCTCGGATCTTTAACTATGTAGGGGCATCTGAAGTCGATGTCCGCAACAAAGTGGAACATGCCAGAATGGCTAATAAGATGCTACAAATAGCAAGGCTGGAAAGAGTCCGAAATGAAGAGGTTAGGCTACGGACAGTGTTGATGAGACCGTTTCGGAAGAATCGACTTGAGGAGAATGCCAAAGGAGTATTGGCCGCACTGATCCTGGACTGGCAGCCACCCGGAAAGCGAAAGCGAGTAAGACCCAGAACCATCTGGATGGAGGAGTCCGTGAAGGGCAGGGAGGGAGACTTGGCTGATATGGAAATGTGGAGCTCAGCTCTAATCTGAAATAGTATCACCTCGTAAGAAATATGCGTTATTTAACAAACCCCTTTTTTTTTTACCAGCATTGCATATTGAAATAAAAATCTTAAAAACTCGCTAACTTTCGAACGTTCTGCTAATTGACTTCCAATCAAGACCCTCTTTTGGGCATCTTTTAACTGTAAATGGAATTGGTAATTGTCAGCGAGAAGCTAGTGGTAACTAGATGACTATATGTGATATATATAGAGCAAGAATGGCTACTTGGAAAAGAGCTATTGACAAAGTTAGAGAATCTAATTTATTAAGCTTAAAATTAGACAATCATGAGCTCACTTTAAAAAACCGATTGATTCCAAGGAGTGAATGATTTGTGGATACTTGTATCGATTACATTTAATACTTTTTTGAGACTTCCATTTCAATTAGATTGTGATTGTTAATGTTACTGTTCAAGGTAGAAACAAAAGCAATGAAGCTTGTAAACAAATATCGTTAAACCAAAATCTAAATATATTTAAATGTTAAAAACATAAATGAAAAACATTCTTCATTGGTGTTTAAAACAAAGTTTTGAAAGTAGCATCTAAATATATTAAAAGCTAACAAAAGATTATAAATGTATATATACTTTTTATGGTGGCCTCGTAAGGGGTCTCGTCAACCAGTGATAATAATCTTCGCCGCATTAAGTGTCCAGGTAATCCAGATAATGGTTTTGTGTATATTTTTTCAGATTGGAAATCTGAAATACAAAACAACATTGCTAGAATTAATGGCACAAAAGTAAATGGCAAACATACTATAAAATCTAATAAAAATAACCTATTGGTAATTAAGTGTTAGGGTAAACTGAAGGATACAAGGAGTTGATTACAAATTAAAATACTTTTATTAAATTGTGTATAAGAGTAAGTAGTATACATTTTACCTGCAACTAGCTTGAAGATTGATAATTCTTAGGTTTAACTAATAATAAAGGTTGTCATTATATCTATGATAATGTGCCGATTTAGAATCTAAAATGTGTATTAGTACCGCGCTAAAACTAATACAAAAAACACATAGGTCAGGGGTGTTATTGAAAAGATTTAATGGGGGAGTCACATTTTCATGTGATGATGATTTTTAAGTAGGTTTCCAATTAGGGAAAACTTCTCTAAGAAGGAGCACACTGAACCATACATGGTAGAGACCATTCAATTTAACACGTTCACGCCGGGACTGTAATTCACACTCCTCGCCCATTGGTGGCTGATTTTAATGCTTTTCGCTCTATCGGACGGTAGCTATTCCAGGGTATTAAGCAGTATTGCAATCCAACAATAATAAAATAAACATTAAAAAATACTATCCTACTAGTTATGTTCGTCAATTGTGTTTGTGTTCTCGAAGACAGAAGAGCTCCGCTCCAGGGGATTATACAAATAAGCGCATTGGACATATTTTCTTTTTCCGCTATTATTTTAGCTTCTTTAAGCAATTTTTTGTGTTTTTTTCTATTTGTATTATTTTATCTCATTTATTTACCTCAGAAGTTTGGTACTTAATTTTTTTTTCTTTTTTAACAGAGAAGGTAAGGTAGGTACTATTTATTTATTTAAAATTATCAAATTTCTTTTTTTTTTTTATTATTTTTATTTCTTTTCATTTTTTTGGTCTTTCCTTGCATATACACCTATTCAAAATATCATGAACGGGACTGACCCACCTAGCCCGCATCCGCAGCCCCGAGAAAGAGGTACCTAGAATGAAATCGACGAGAGGGTTCAAATGTTACCTACTTACATTATAATTTAAAGGAAATACGAAAACAATTTCAAAAACGTCTCACCTTTTTTATAAATATATTTACAACCAACACAGGGATGGCAATTTTTTAATTGAAACCTCTAATACTAAACAGACCGAAAAGCTCATAGCAATTACAAACTTTGGTGTACTATTCGAGGTTCATGCAAGCCCACACAGATCTTTAAACTACCCAAGAGGCGTCATTAGATGTTTTGTAAGGCAATTTGCAACATTAGAAGAAATTAAAGACGCACATAAAGACATCATCACTGATGAAATAAGAATTAAAGTTAAAAATGATGGTGTTGAAAAATACACTTATACGTATATATTAACATTCAATACTTCCAAGGCCCCAGAAATTATAAAAATTGGGTTTTTGACCGTACAACCGTACATTCCAAACCGTTGCCATAATTGCTTAGGTTTCTCCCACGGAACCAAAGACTGTAAAAACAAAATCTGTTTGTGCCAACTTCGTGCAAATTCGACATTCCGAGAATGCAAATTCTGAAAATTCCACCAAATGTATCAATTGCAAAGGTGAACATAACGCTCTTGACCGCAACAGTCCAGCTTTTCTTTTTCAAAAAGAAATAAAGGCAATAGAAACAAACAAAAAAATATCTTTTACCGAGGCAAACAAAATTTTAAAAACCAAAATCCTTCCATTTTCCAAAAATCGTATTCATCAATGATAAAAAATTCTAATAAAAAAGATATTTTATTCAAGTAGACTTTGCCATTACATATCCAACAGTTAAATCTACGGTTAAAACTTCAAATAATCAAGTTCCATAACAATCCGTTCGGCTTACCTCTACTTCGGTCAGCACCGCGCTCTCACTCCCACTCCCTTAAACCTCTCCCCTTCTCCTTCCCCACCACCCCTCACTCCCATCCCAAATACCTCTCGAGACAGATGTAAAACATCTGTACCTCCCGATACCTCAATCGCAACTCCTCCCGAGGTCCCTTGCGGTAGATGTCTTGAAACTGATGAAACATCGTCTCACTCCATGTCCGTAGACCAAGACATCGCGAAAACGGACCAGGAAGGGTTCCAAGTCCATAAAAATAAAAAAGGAAGACCAAGAAAAAACTAGAGGTTGGCAATGTTTCTACAATAAAAACAAACGTAATGCACTCCTCTGCACTATTAATAATATGGCCCTACTCCATACTCCAGTAGAACTGCAACGGGTTAATAAAACATTTTAACGATTTAAAGTCATTGATAAATGATATTGAATTATTTGCATTGCGTTGCAAGAGACTCATTTACGACCATACAACAATATCATTAAAGGATTTTAATATATACAGAAAAGATAGTCCCGATACTTATCATAGTCACCACGGAGTATTGTTAGCTGTCCATAAATCAGTTTACTCGGAACTCATTACTATCAATTCACACCTCCAAGTCATTGCTGCTTCCATTCAATTAGATTTTACTTTTTCTATTTGTAATATTTACCTACCTCCACAAGATCTTAGAATAGAAACCCAACACCTTTTGGAAATCTATAACCAACTACCTCGCCCGGTTTTATATATTGGGGATCTAAACGGCCATAATCCATTAGGCTCCAATGATATCAATCTAAGAGTTAAAATCATTGAAAATTTCATTGACTTATCGAACCTTTTTATACCCAATACAGGAGAACCAACTTACCTCAGTTCAAGTTTCGGTTCCCTTTCTGCGCTCGACCTTCCTATCTGTATTTCATCCCTTTACCCCTCAATAGACTGGACAGTCTTACCTGATCTCTATAGTAGTGACCACTTCCGATCCTGATAAGATTAAATAATATAAATCCTACCTGTCCTGTTAACCCTCGATGGCTGCTAGATAAAGCTGATTGGCCCCTGTTTGCATCCCTGGTCTCGTCCCCTCAGTCCCCACCACAAGATCTAAGCGTTGAAAAAGGATGCAAGGCTAATATGAATGTAATCATGCTGGCTGCTCAGGGATGAATACCAATGACCAAAGGTATGCCAAAAAGCTTCCAGTTCCATGGTTTAATGAAGAATGTAAAAAAGCTATTAAAAATCGTCGTAGGGCTCATTAAAGATTTCTAAAGTGCATGACCACCGAAAACCTTATCGAATATAAAAAAATAGAGCTATATGTAGAAAAACATTTAATTACTTTAAAAATGATAAATGAAAAAAATTCGTCAGTTCTATAAGCTCTACAACTTCCGCAATTGTCTAGAAAAAAAATTCACAAATTAACTAAAAACTCATCATTTCCTCGCCTAACCTTAATAGTAAATGGACAATTGACTGATAATCCTTTAACTATATCGAATACTTTTGCTGACTTTTACTCCCAAATATATAATAATAACAGAAACAATCCTGATACCGTTATCTCACCTCAGGACAATGAGTCTTCTTCTTCTTCTAAGATCTTCCTCACCAGTTGTCTCAGCGAAACCATGGAACGGATGGTCAACAAAAGACTGATGTGGATGATAGAACAGACCAAATTAATACAGCCCTTTCAATCCGGATTCCGCAAGGCCGATCCACGATTGATCACTTAGTTGCACCAGAAGCTGAAGCACAATATGGCTTTGGCAATATGGACCCCGGAATTAGGATCTCGAATATTGCTTTTCGAACAAGTTCCATCCTCAGCCTGTGTTCTGAAGCCGGTTTTCCTATCCTCATATTCAGGAGACAAAAATAGCTATCCAATATATTTCTAAATTGTACTTACATACTGATAACCCTAGTTACAAATATATATTCAAACCCAAATTCACTTCTACTTTTCGTAATAAACCGAACTCGGCACTCTCTCTCGCAGATAGAATCTCCTTAGCAATCAAGTTCCTTAAAGATATATCTGTGTATAAAATAGTCACATGTTCACCACCCCGGACTAATAGACCTCCCAAAATATACTTAAAACTAAACAAATTTCGCAAACAAGATACACCAACCACACAATATCAGGAACTGTTCCGAGAACTTATCCAGTCTTTACCACACCAAACTGCAATATATACAGATGGTTCGAAGTCCGATAGCTCAACAGGATCTGCCTTCATAACACCTAATTCAACACACAAGTAAAAACTTCATCACCTATGCCACATCTAGTCTGCCGAGTAAACGCCATTGCATCCGCGTTACACTTCTCAATGACCAATATACCAACGGACAATGCAGTAATCATTTCCGATTCAATCAGCGCACTACAGGGATTGAAAAACATGTACTCACACCACCCCATCGTCCAGCGTATTTACGAATACCTGAAAATGTTAGAAGAAATAAACAAGAAAATTTATTTCCTCTGGGCCCTTATTGTTTGGGAATGAGATTGTTGGGAATGAGATGGTAGACAAAGCTGCCAAAGCAGAGGCACAGCTATCCTAACCGCCCAGGAACTTGCTCGCCCCCTTAAAGTAGTTATAGAGAAAAGATGGCAAGCAGCTTGTGGAAGGAGAGTCTAACCAGCAAATTGAAACATATAAAAAAATACGTGAAACCATGGGTTACGTCTAGCCGTAATAAGCGCAGTGAAGAGGTGGCTATTGCTCGCCTTAGAATTGGACACACCCGAATGACACATATACACCACATTACAAGGGATACCCCCCCCCCCCCCCCCCCCGATGTGCCCCAAATGTAATAATAATCTAAGCATTAGACATATCTTTGAGAAATGCCGTTACTATAAACAAATAATATTAAAGCAATTCAAGATACCACCCACATTAAAATTGCAGTTGGGGACAACGAAGCTGAAGTAAAAAAAAGCTGAAGAGGAAAAAGTGGTCAAATTCATTACGAAGTACAAACTAATAGCCAACATTTAATTGTCGGTCGTTCATATTCTCCTATAGATGCTTTAGTTTGCATTTACCATATTTCACTTCATTATCCTCAGCTTTGAAGAGATGTGTCATGCCATGTTAATGAACTAGCTACCGATTACCGCAGTCTTATTCAGGAATATTTTAGGTAATAAAATATTATCTTAGCTTATGCATCTGTTTCCTGGCTTTGCTTTAACTGAGATAAGTACCTCTCTAAGATAAGTATCTTACTGAGCCTCTCTTAATAAAAAAAAGACTCTATGGGTGTTGATGACCTGTGAGTTCTACGCCTAAAAACTCAAAATAAACAAATAAAATACTAGTCATATTTATAATACGATAATAATTATAATTGTTGTTAAAAAATAAATTATTATACGTTTATAAGTACATAGATATAAATAAATACAAATAAAAATAAAAATAAAAATAAATGAATTTGCGTTAAATTTCATTTATTTTAACTTTCAGCTATATAAAAATTATTTCTACTTTCGTAACACTTCGGCTGCCATGTCACCTGAAATCGAGTAACTGTCCTCTTGTCAGAGAAATATTAAAATTGTGTTGAAACGAGAGCGTGACTCTCAGGTATTTTTTTTCGGCAGTCAAAGTGTTAAAGATTTTATTTTTCGACAAGAAATCAAGTGTGATTCTCGACAATGATGGGCCTAGACCTATCAGTTCCAACAGCCCCCCCCCCCCTTCCTTCCACCAGCCATGGTTTAATAAATACACATACTCAGAGAGACAGACACACACTTACATAATAAGTTTATTTGACTTATATGTATGCAAAAATATATAAATACAATAAAATAGGTATGCAATGGGGTGGGGGGGGGGCAGAAGTAAAGGGAAAAATAAACAAACAGAAACAATTAAGTATTCTAAAACTAAAGTTAACCTAATTGTATTCCTCATATTAACAAATAGCAAATAAAATACTAAGTAAATTTTGAAATTCAACTAAGTTCCAAGGCGAACTCATATTTTATTAGTTTCTGTATTTCTAAGCAGTTTTCGAGTACTTAATTAAATGAGGCATACTTTAACCATGGTTTGAAATTAACTCTTATTTTCTCGGAAAAAGATAAAAGTCAAATACGGACTACTATGTTTCTAATAAATAAATAAAAATTACATCATGACTTATATACCGGACCAAAAAAAAGTCCTGATGATCATATCACAATGATATTTTTTTTTTTTTTATATCAGAATATAAGCTTTATTTTAATATTAATATATCGTCGTTACCATGCTAAAGTAACGAATGTGCAACTAAAAACATATGCATATTCGTTACTTTAGCATGGTGACGACGATATAAGCTTTTTTTTCGGATTTCTTTATATTGGTATAAATTATAGGGTTAACCGTTCTTATGGAAATGTTACAGGTTCAATAAAATACCTTCTTATATATATGTTATGAAGGATTATTAGCTATTCAAGGATGCTGATATTAAAAATAATATCGATTTAAAATCTAAGGCTCGCTCAGGTATCGATTTTATATAACCCGTGATTCGATTTAAACAATATCGGGATCGACAACTAGGCTGATTAGGGCGCTGATTATGACAATGATATAGATTTTTCGATTACGCGCGCAGGTAGGTCGATTTATTACAATTTAAGTTGTATAGACGATTGGGATCGGCTCAAGGGTTATTTAAGGTGCTTAATTTGGAAGTGATATCGATTTATTCCACACACACACACACACACACACACACACATTTAGATATCATTGTGATAAAGATCATATCAGGAATTTTATTTTCTGGTTAAAAATATTAAAGTCATGATGTGATTTTTATTTATTTATTAAAACTATAAAAGTCAGAATTTGAATTTTGTTCTCTTTCCGAGAAAATAAGAGGTTGATTTCAAACCCTAATTTTTACCGCTAGGTAATTTAAGTATAAAACGCCTCAAGGGGGTATGGAACAAGAAATGGGCAAAATGCTAGAAGTAGTAATTGTCCTGTTAGACTCAATCATTACTTCAAGTTGTCAAAACAAAAAAATAATTCAGTAAACATTTTAAGAAAATTAACAATGGTCAAGAGACATCAGTAATTGGACGAATAGTCTAATACCCGAATAATTCGCAAAATTTGCGCGATCGCAGTGTCACGAGTATATGGGGTAAGAAATCAAAAATCGTATTTCTTTTTTAACAAGATTAATTATACTTTTAGGTAACTAAACAACACAAGCATGACAGTAACCGAAAAAATAACGTGAAAGACGAAGTTTTATTTCCTCTGAAAACTTTGTTATTTGCATCAATCAGACGCAGCAGTACGGTAATGGTCGGCTAGAATAAAGACCGTACGAATCGTCTTATATTCTCCTTAACTTCATCCGAAAAATCGGATAAATTATTTTCATGGACTATTGTACGATAATTTAAGTAAAAATGAAAAAAGGGAAAAAAATACACTTAATCTGATCAATATCACTAACGAAAAAAAATGGATAAAAAAATTATTTCGCTCTGGTGAGCTCGGAAAAGCAGTTAATACAATGATATGAACTGTAAAATAAGAAAAATGAAATAAATCTTTAATAAGACTTACCAAGTTTGCGCTGTACGCTGAATTTGAATTTCGGGCAAGGGTGAAGGAAGGAGAATAATCGGGTAAAAGGCATTGAAAAGAGATTCTAGGATAAAGGAAATTTTCACCTATTGCTCGTCCTTCTTGAATTTTGCGGCCAGCGGCAAACAATGATGATTGAAGAGGAAACTTCAAAACAATTATGAATTTCATACCCAGGAGGCAGAAAATCGAAATAAATTGACACCCAAGAGGTACCAAAAAGACCATCGGCGGCGGACTCTAAATGAGAAACACACACACACAACGATGATGCTGCTTACCATTCCACATTCAAAAGGCAAGTGACCAAAAAAAAATGGCTAAGCTCGGAACTCTAATCCCTTACAAATGCCATCGTGATCCCACTGATAACCAATCGTTGGCCCAGCGATTGCTATCTCTGTGACAGTTAAGGTGGCAAATTCAATTTGAAAAAATAAAAAAAGATGATGTATTATGAAATAAAATAAAAATACAGAACACCGCCCGGCAATGAACGTTCTAGTTCATTCATGAGAGAGAAAACAAAAATTCATATATATACATATTTACATAATTTTATGCAATCATTAGGTTAATTAATCTTCCGCTGCCAATGACAACCGGAAGAGTTTAATGGCAGGCCTGGTAAAGGATCCCACCTTGGTTGACACTGATGCCTTTCTCATAATTCCATCGGCTCCAGGAAAAACTGCTGTTATTCGGCCTAAGGGCCACATAAGGGGTGGACAGTTAAGTTCTGCAACTACCACCAGGTCGTTCACTGCCAAGTTTTTGGTTTTGTGAGTCCATTTCGATCTGACTTGAAGCGTAATCAGGTATTCTGAATGCCATCGTTTCCAAATATGTTGGAGCAACGCCTGTATCAAGCGAAAATGTTTCAAGGAACCATCCCCGCACTCGGTTAAATCCTGTTGGGGTAAGGTAGAAATGGGTCGGCCAATCAAAAAATGAGCTGGAGTGAGCGCAGCATAATCCCCAGGGTCAGTGGACATGGGGTTTAAAGGTCTGGAGTTTAGAATTGCCTCTATTTGGGTGGTCAAAGAGATTAATTGGCTGAGTGTGAGCATGTGGTTGCCAACCATTCTTTTTAAATGAAATTTTGTAGAACGAACTGCAAGTTCCCATAAACCGCCCTGATGAGGAACATGAGGAGCGATTGTTTCAAATTGAACAAAATTTTCTAGGAGAAATTCCTTAATTAAATCAGACTCAGTATTAGCCTTCAAAAGTTGTTTCAATTCTCTATCTAGTGATGTGCGACTGCCAACAAAATTGGTTCCACAGTCAGAATACAAACGTTCAGGGATGCCACGTCTAGCAATGAAACGTTTAAGAACATCTAAAAAGGCTTCAGTCGATAAATCATAAGCGACCTCGATGTGCACTGCCTTGACTGCCATGCACACAAAAATGCACAGGTAAACCTTAATTGTCGGGGTCTTTCTAAGTGAGTAAGGCTTGACCAAAAATGGACCACAATAATCCATTCCGGAGTGTGAAAAGGGTGGCGATGGATTCACTCTCGCAGCAGGCAAATCGCCCATCAAGGGAAAAACAGGTCGTGGAGAAACACGAAAACACCTAACACATTGGTGGGTTATTTTTCTAATGACTTGTCTAGCAGAAAGTATCCAATAATTCCACGAAAGTTGAAACTGCACTTGAGATGGACCTGCATGTCCGAGCCAATTGTGGTAATGAACAATCAAAAGATACACCAAATGGTGGTGTTTCGGCAGCAATGCGGGGCACAGAGGTTTTGCATAGGTGGAGTTGATCAGTCGCCCTCTAATGCGGAGAATTCCTGCTTCATCTAAAAAGGGGTTCAACCTTTGAATTGCAATTCGGGGCTGCCTGTTATTATAATGGCATGAATATCGGAACTAAACAAGGTTGCTTGAACGTGTTTAATTAAATAGTTGATGGCGAGCTTACGCCAATGTACCAATGGAAAATTAAAAAACTCCTTGTGAAAACGCCATTTCAGTATATATGTCATAATTCGTACTGCCTTGGACCATGAAGAAACAGTTTCGAAAAGATTTTCAGTTGAAGCAATGGTTAAACTGACAGGAAAAGACTTATGTTCAAGATCAGTCTCTGCATAACTTCCTACGCGGGGCATGGAAGGCCATTCCTCCAGGAAACTTTAAAAACGGAGGACCAGAGAACCACAGAGGTGATAAGAGTTCTGAAGGACAAGGAACTCCTCTACTAGACATATCGGCAGGGTTTAAAACGCCAGGCACATGCCGCCAGGACTTGACTTCTGTCCAACCAATAATTTCTGAGACTCGGTTAGCTACAAACATTTTGAGCAAATAAGGCTCTATACGGATCCAGTCCAATACAATGGAAGAATCGGTCCAAAGAAAAACATCATCAATGGTGTATTCAGATTTTAAAAGGTTGACATAATGATGACATAGTCTGGCTAAAAGGTGTGCAGCTAATAATTCCATTCTGGGAATTGAAAGGGGTTTTAAGGGCGCTACCTTGGTTTTGGACGCAATTATGTTAACTCTCACTGATTCAGCATCGTGGGTGCGCAAATAAAGCACGGCTGCATAGGCTGCCAGACTGGCATCACAAAATCCGTGAATTTGGACATTTAATGAAATTCCCAATAAACGGGGAACTGAAATTTGGTTTAAATTGGCTAGAGTTTCCTGGAATTTGATCGATTCAGAATTGAGGTTGAATGGCAGAGGTGTGTCCCAATCTAGATTCAAACGCCAAAGTTCTTGTAAAAAACATTTTGCCTTGAGTACAACAGGTGAAACAAAATCACATGGGTCATACAACTTTGCCACATGAGCTAGAACTGAACAATTAGTATGCGTCTGTTCAGCTGATAGTATTAATTCCTCAGTAGGATATTTTAAAGAATCTGAACATTGATCCCAGACCAGCCCTAGTACTCGCACCAAGTCTTCATCCACGCAATGGGATGGTGGAAGATCTTTGATTAGGTCGCGACAATTGCTCGACCACTTCTTGAGGACAAAACCTCCAGATATTAATAACACAGGCCAACAAAAAAAACCTTTTTGAAAACTTTTTTAATTTTAATAGCTGATCTTGATAGATTTTTATGTGCTGAATCCAAATCTGCTCGTAATTTTTATGTATCACCCTTAGTTTCCAAGCAAAATGTATTTTATTATATAGTCTAATACCCATTTACAGTATATAGGGAAATCAATGAAACACTGTAGAATCGTAAAAATGGTTTGTATTTACAGTAAAATACTTGGAATAGTAATTTTATGTGATGATACAAGGTTCACTTGTCAACTGGAATTGCTTTATATTTTCTTTCCCTTTTTTCCTTGAAGCTTCTTGTGTAGCTTTTCCTGCGATGAATAGCTTGCTGAACTTCCCGGTGAAGTGACCAACAGTAATCCCCCATCATGTTGGTATTCCAGCGGCCCTGGTAACGTTTTTCCATCACTTTAACGTCCTGGTGAAAACGCTCACCTTGCTCCTCACTAACATCTCCTAAATTTTCTGGGAAGTAATCGAGGTGGCTGCTCAAGAAGTGAACTTTCAGGCTCATCAAACATCCTAACTGTTCAAATTTTTTTAACATGTTAGCAACAATAGCCTTATATTCTGGGTCTTTTTTATTTCCCAAAAACTTGGTGACAACTTGCTTGAATGAAACCCATGCTTCTTTTTCATTTGAGGTCATTGTGGATTCAAAGTTAACGTCAAACATCATTTTTCTAATATCAGGCCCGGTAAAGACGCCTTCTTTCAGTTTAGCTTCTGAAAGGTGTGGAAACTTCTGACAGAGATATTTGAAACAAAGCCCATCTTTAGGCAAAGCCTTTACAAACTGTTTCATGAGACCTAACTTAATATGTAGTGGTGGTAGAAGCACGTTTTTTGGATCTACAAGGTTTTTGCGTAAAATGTTCTTCTCGCCAGGCTTTAAAGACTCCCTAGCAGGCCAGTTCTTTCTGCACCAATGTTGATTCCGAGCTCTACTGTCCCATTCACACAAGAAACATGGAAATTTGGTAAAACCCCCTTGCTGACCAAGGAGCATGCACGTAACTTTCAAATCACCACATATCAACCAACCGTGTGCAGAATAACCTATTTTATTTAACACTATTTCTAGATTTTCGTAACTCTCTTTCATATGTACAGAATGACCGACAGGTACAGAGGCATACATGTTACCGTTGTGTAGTAAAACTGCCTTCAAACTATTTTTGGATGAATCAATAAACAACCTCCAATCTTCTGTTTTGTATTCAATTCCAAACTCATTCATTAAACCATGAATGTCTGAGCAGTACACCAAATCACCCTCTTGTTCAAAATACTTCGAAAATTGTTGTTCTCTCTTCCTATACACATGAAAGCTGGTTCCAGCCGCCAGCAAGTTCTTTTCTTTTAGCCTAGAGCCAAGCAGTTCAGCTTTTTCTTTTGTTAAGCCCAGATCCCTAACTAAGTCATTAAGCTCGACCTGAGTGAACAATTTAGGCTCTACATTTTCTGTAACACATTGGAATTCTTCATCGTGTTCATCTAACTCCGACTGTACATCAGAAAATACTTCTGTTTCAATAGAATTTAAGTCCTCTGGTGGTTCCGGGATTGGCAAATCTACACCGTGCCCTACTGGTCGGATGGCGGACGGAAGGTTAGGGTAGCTTATTACCTTCTTGTTCTTAGAGTTATGACCAGTAATATCTACACTGCAAAAGTAACAGTCATCGGAATGATTTTTTGGTTCCCTCCATATCATGGGAACAGCAAATTTAAAGTGTTTTTTCTCTTTTTTTGACCATTTCCTGAGGTCTTCAACACATACATAACATATACCTTATGCGGTGCCCAAGGTTTATCCTGGTCTCCAAGTTTGGTTCCAAAGTATGCTAGATAAACCTTTTTCACAAAGTCTGTAATGTTTCTTTGGTGCTTTTTAATAACAAACTCACCACAAATATAACAAAAACTGTCAGCAGAGTTTTTACAGCCGCGATGAGACATTGCACTGAGCACATGTACAGGAAACGTAAAAGTGAGGTTATGTTGAAAATAAACAAAACATCAGCTGTTTAGCATGTGTTTCAGCAGTGCTGCCAACATCATCTTTGTTCATTAGACCTATTTTTTCATGTTATCTTAACTATGAAAAAGCTGTTAAATTCTAAAAATGTTTCTTTATTTCATGAATTTAACTATAAAATGTGAATAAATGGTGGGTGATACAACTTTTTAAGCATCATATTTGGATTCAGCAACCTAAACAACATAAGAATAAGGTATTTTCATTAAAAAAGTTTTTTCATCGTTGGCCTGTGTAATGCAATGAGCTCATCCCTCAAAAGCAGGGTGTCGTTAAGAGTGTTTCCACCAGCACTGATGTCGTCAACAAATATTTTGTTCAAAAGAACTTTGCTGCATTGGGAAAATTCAAACGCTCATCTGACGCTAATTTCTTTAAGGTCGCAATGGCCAAAAAGGCGGCTGGACCTACGCCATAGGTAACAGTAGCTAAGGCGTAAACCTTTACAGGCTCCGATGGCTCTTCACGCCATAGGATGCATTGACATGGCATGTCATCTTCATGAATCATGATTTGACGGTACATTTGTTCAATGTCACAAACAAAAACAAATTGACACAAACGAAACAAAGTTAAAACATCATATAATAAGTTTAATGCATTCGGGGCTTTAAGCAACACCGAATTTAATGAATGAGAGGTGGATGTAGCAGCACTCGCATCAAACACCACTCTTATTTTAGATGTATCACCATGAGTTTTGTATATCCCATGGTGGGGAATAAAATATTGAGGAAATGACGAGTCAGTGATGAGCTTCATGTGACCCTTGGCCAGATAATCGGCCATAAAATCTTTATAGAGAACTTTAAAGGATGGGTTGGTAGCGAATTTGCGTTCCAACGCCCTTAAAAGTGTCCAAGCAGTTTTGTGGGAATCACCCAACAACTTCTGGCCATTCTCAATGAATGGTAGTCGGGTTTGATATCGCCCTGAATTTAAACGAGTAGTATTTTGCATGAAAAACTCTTCACACCTCTTTTCATCCATTGAGAGCTGTTTTACCTTGGGAGGTTCTTCTACAGACCAAAATTTGTTAACAGTGTCGATCAAATCATTATCAAAGGAAGTATCCAGAGAACCAGGCACGTCATGAAAACTTTCATTGGTAGCAGCACAAAAATGAGGGGTTGTAGGAGCATTGCTACAAACTGTGGGAGGGTGGCAGTTACTCTTGTGGGACGTCAAGCATCTCACACACAACGCCTTTTGTTTAATAATATCATATCTAACTCTCGGTTGGAGACTTAAAAAGCTTTGACATTTGGAAATTAAATGATCATTAGGATTACAAAAAGTACATTTTGACTTCTCAAGCGAAGTCGACAAGGTTGAAATTGATTTATTTACATTGCGCTTAGTACGAGGGAATGAACCCTTCTCTTAAATGCGCCCTCCTTCGAGGTGACAGAGTCAGCACTCAAACAAGAATTTGAGCTTACGGTGGCATTTTCAGCTGCCTTGACATATGAGTTTAAAAATTCTAGCAATCTTTCGATAGAAGGAATGTCCACCTTAGAGACCTCCTTTTCAAATTCATCCCTTATTACAGTGGGAAGTTTAGATAAAATAAATTGGATATAAATAACACCTTCAACATGACTTTCGGTCGAGCTGACTATATATTTTTCAACGACTGGAAGTGAACAGCATGTTGGTCAAGAAAAGTTCTCATTGACAATGGATTATTTTCCATTTTGCCTAAATTAAGAATAGAATTAGCATGAAAGCTAACCACTCTACGAGTGTTTGAAAATCTATCTTTCAAAACCTTAAGTGCGGCCTTGTAGTTATCAGCGTTAAAAGGAAAATGTTTCACCACATCTAAGGCTGTCCCTTCCAAGCGCCCTAGCAAATATTCGAATTTTTCACAGTCAGACAATTGAGGGGAATTATCCACCAAAGTTTCAAATCGGGAATAAAATTGGTCAAATTCTGAATAAGAGCCACCAAATTTGTTGAGCTTCATTTTGGGTAAAATCAAACTCGATTTGTTCATTGAACCTGAATCACTTATCAGAGTGGAGGAAGCTAAGGGATAACCAACAGTTAAATATTCAGCCCGAGAAGCAATCGCCCGGCCAACCTAGTTTCAAGTGACAAATCAAAATAGTCACAATCAATTAAAAAGGTCAAAAACCGGGTAAATTGTTCCGTCAAAATCAGGAATACGCAATTAAGGATAACACAATGTAACCTTCCTCGACGATTACAATAATTCAAATAAGGGCAAAAGGCTTGGGTTTGGCGGACGAAATGGCGGAGTTCCGGCAAGCCTCGTGTAGAAACCGTTAATTGACTAATCTGTAACGAACTACGCATTAACCATGAACGCACATAAAACACGAAAAAACAAGGAATTTCAATTACTTGAATGATTAAAAGGCAATAATTTAACCTCTGGTAGAATTCGATGTACGATAATTTAAGTAAAAATGAAAAAAGGGAAAAAAATACACTTAATCTGATCAATATCACTAACGAAAAAAATTGTATAAAAAAATTATTTCGCTCTGGTGAGCTGATTTATGGTTAAAATATGGAAAAACCGTTTTTGTGCGGTTTTTTTTTAGAAAATCATTTCCAAAGTATAAAAAATGATGAAAATTTCTTATATAATATTAAACAACAAATCTTACCAATTTTTGGTCAAGATTAGTCAATGAACAATTCACTTAAGACAGGCACTTTAAAAGGTGAAAAGAAGAATTAAAATGTTTAAGTAATAAGATGGTAATAGCCGATGTAAATATATACTAACCGAACCATTTTTATACTTTGTTTCTTTATCAACAATTCAAGTTAATCCTTAGCTTTGAGCTTATGTTTTTATATTGAAATATTCATGTTTTCTTTCTTTTCCAAGATTATAAATTTTATATTAGTCCTCAACACTGCTCGTGACACTGTTGATCGGTGGTAGGCATTGGCGGATCCAGGGGAGGGCTGCAGCCCTCTCCCTTTGGACAAATTTTTGTTATATAAAAATAGAATTTGACTTTCCTTAATGTAAGGAAGCAAGTTAAAGAACAAATAATGTGCAGAACAAGTAGAATTTTAGTTGTGGGATAGGAACATAATGGTAAAAAAGCTGATTAGCAGATCCAAATGAAGGGCTGTGGGGCTGCAGCCCCCCCCCCTTTAGGACTGCAGCCCCCCCCTTTCCGATCGGCTGGTTCCGCCCATGGTGGGAGAGGGGTGTCAGTGAAGCGAATTCATTGACTCGCCAGTGATATGTGCCTTTAGGGGCAAGTGGCAAGCGCGCCGTACTAGTGATACGGAAATCCAGATAGATTCCACCCATGGCTAATCTTTTCTCTTCTTAAATAAAATAAAAAAAAAGATATACATATGACAACTTTTTATATAGCCAGTTTTACCTGAACTAGAACTACCACCTCTGTGCGTTGGTTGCCCTTTCTGAGATTGCTGATGAGTACTGTCAGCTGAAACATGCAAAATACATCATAATTTACATATTATATATATTTTACAAAGTAGCAGCATTTACTGTCACAGGTGTACCAATCTACTACTAATAGGAACCTGACTTTTGGAGTCAGTGTTGCCAAAGAGTAGAGAAAATTAGTGAACATAAATGTATTTATATTAATCTAATCTTAATTTGTGGGTGACCACCATTTTTAAATAATTTATTTTGTGAAGAGAAAAGATTTGGCTCCCCCGGGAGTCGAACCCGGGTCTCCCGCGTGACATGCGCGGATGCTAACCACTGCACCACAGAGCTCGGCTCCAAGTAGAGCCAATCCTTCCTCTTCACTGATACCTACCTACTCCCCCGATCTCGCAAATTTTGCGAGTTGTAACGGGAGGTGGATTTTGTCCAATTTCTGGTATTTATTGACACATGCCAAATTTAAATTACACTGGTCGACAAAATTTAACTTTTTTTCTTTCACAAGAATTAAAATAACAGATTCTAAAAGTATTTTTCATGCTGAATTCAAATATAATTACAGTTTTTCCCCATCGGGCAGGAGTTTTGTGTGATATTCATTTGAATAATATTCCAAAAAATCCGTAACTAGCTATCTAACTCAAAATTATAACTACTGATTCTGACTTACCTAGAAAGTGGTAGATAGTGATTTTCGGGTATATTTTGCATCTGGAACGTCTCTCATTTTAGTCCAACAGTAGTCAGCCAGCATATTGGAACTCCATTTGTCTTGGTACCTCTTCTCTATTGTAGAAATTTGCTGATGAAAACGCTCACCGTGTTCATCGCTGACAGCTCCAAGGTTTTCGGGGAAGAAGTCCAAGTGAGAGTCCAAGAAGTCAATTTTTAAAGACATGTTGCATCCCATAGCTTTATAAGAATGCAGAAGATCAGCCACTATGTCACGATAGTTTTCTGCTTTATGGTTTCCAAGAAAATTGCAACACAAACTTTTGAAAGACTGCCAGGCTGCGTTCTCCAGTGGATTTAACAGTCCCTCGAAATGTTTATCAGCCATTAATGATCGGATTTGCGGTCCTATAAAAACTCCTTCTTTCAATTTAGCATCACTGACTTTGGGGAATTTCGATTTCAAGTACAAGAATCCATCAGAAAGTTTATCCATAGCTTTGACGAAATTTTTCATAACTCCTAACTTAATATGCAATGGAGGTAAAAATATTTTTTCAGGCTTCACTAAAGGGACACATGCCACATTTTTCTGGCCAGGGATAAGAGATTCACGTTTTGGCCATGACTTTCTAACGTAGTGAGACTTCTTATCTCTGCTGTCCCACTCGCACAAAAAACAGCAAAATTTGGTGAACCCAAGTTGCAAACCAAGCAATAAAGCAATGACCTTTAAATCACCACAGATATTCCATTCATATTTTCCATATTGTATTTTCTCTAAAACTAGTTTCATATTTTCATATGTCTCTTTCATATCAGCGGCATGCGCTATTGATGGAAGTTTATTGCCAATATGTAGCAGCACAGCCTTCAAACTTACTTTAGAGGAGTCTATGAACAATCGCCACTCATCTGGCAGGTGTTGAAGCCCAAGAGTTTCCATAACTGAACAAATATTATTACAAAACACAATACCATTTTCTTCAGAGAAGTATACTTTGAAAACAATATGGCGGCTACGATATCTACTAATTCTTACATCTTTTTGGAGTAGATTCCACCCTTTGAGTCTGGAAGCTAAAACTTCCGCTTGCTGTTTAGACAGATTTAAATCGCGAATCAGGTCACGAAGGTCTTGCTGATTGGGAAAGTATGGTTCTGATGAACAGCTACTGGCTTTATATGTAAGATCATTTTTTTTTTCATCTGAATCATTTGGAGTTTCAGTCAGGTCAGAACCAGAGTTATCACTTAAGGTTGTATCTGCATATACTGGTACGGGGAACTCTTCACTGTGTAAGACAGGTCTCATTGCAGATTGCAAATTCGGATACTTAACTGTATATTTTGTTTTAGATGTGATTCCTTTAATATTTGTCAAACAAAAATAACAGTCAGTTAAATGATCCTTCGGTTCCCTCCAAATCATGGGAATTGCAAATGGCATATGATGTGTACCATTTTTCCACCCAGTCAGCAGTCTAACACACGAAACACAGCATGTATTTGGGGCCCAGCTCTTATCAAAATCACCAACTTGACTGCCAAAGTAAAGTTTATAACACTTCTTTACAAGTGGGGTCAAATTTCGCCTCTGAGACTTGAAGGTCAGCTCACCACAAATATAGCAGAAATTATCTGCATGATTTACACAATTTCTTGGCATGATGAAAAAATAAAGCACAGAAATACAACATGCACAACATACACAATACACTTCTAAACAGAAAGGAAGGAAATATTTCACTACTCAACAATCTCACAGTCAGCACAATACTGACGCATCACAATGCCAAAGAGGTCTGAACATGTCTAAACAACAACAATGAACAACAATGAACCTGCACAGTCATGTTTTATTGCACTTCAGCATGACATTGCAAATAATTTCAATAATACAGCTTGAGTAAAATAGCTACATATGAGGTAACGGTTCCTAAGACAGGTCAAAGAAAACGCTAAAATCATATTTTGAAAAGTAGCTTTTACAGAAAAACTATGCCTGATGGGAAAATTTTGACTACATATCTGAATTCAGGATGGAAAATGCCACTAGATTCACTATTCAGATCTCTTGTGAAAAAAACCTTGTCGACCAGTGTTATTTTATATTAATGGGTGACCGCCATTTTTTTGTTATTTAAAAATAAATGTATTTAAATCTAGCTACACTGCGGATAAGTAGATATATAAACTTCCTCAGAGAGTGTTAATTACATGTTGTGGGATTCTTGGTGATTAGTTAAAGAACTGCATAATTATGACTTTAATATTATATTCTCAGTTGATTTATTTATTTATTTAACAGAAGTTTCTTTATTTTCATTATTCGTTTTGTTATTATTATTTCAATAAAGTGTTTTTTTTATTTTACCAAACTTTTTTGTTATTTTTATCCCGTAATTTAAAGTGGTTACCCCGACGAAGAAAATTCAAGATGGGTAAAGGTGACAATGCAATAGAAGATATCAAAGATGAAATACCAGAAACTTGCGGAGTTGGGACAAATATTCGTATACCAAGCTTTAGGAAGGCCGACTCAAAACTTTGATTCTGCCTGGCGGATGCGGTTTTCGCCAACGCTAAGGTAAGCTCATCTAAAGTTAAATTTCAATTGGTCTTGGATTACGAAATTCTAAAAGAAGTAGCGAACATCGTTAAGAACCCTCCAGTTGATCCATATGAAGTACTGTAAAACAGACTTCTCCACAGGTATGCCGAATCAGAAAACTTACGAATTCGCAGACTTTTAGAGGAGAAACGGTTGGCGGTACCTCGTTGCCCTCAGACCTCTTACGCATAATGTGGCTGAGGGCATTACCTGACCGTATGCAAGCCATTCTGGCAGTCACCAACGAATCATCGGTGGATAAACTTTCAGAAATTGCAGACTGGATTGCTGAAGATTATGAGCCCACCGTCCACGAGGTGCGCACACAACTCACATCTCCATGCCATCTCCCAACTAACTCAGCTAGAAGAGAAGATCCAGCAATTGTGCCAAGGAGTTAAAGAGCTGAAAGGTCGAATGGCTCGAGGGTGAATAGAAACCTGAATTTTGGAGTCAGTGTTGCCAAAAAATAGAGAAAATTAGTGAACATAAGTGTATTTATATCTGGCTACACTGCGGATAACCAGATATATAAACTGCCTCAGAGTGCGTTAATTACGTGTTGTGGGATTCTTGGTGATTAGTTAAAGAACTGCATAATTAAGACTTTAATATTATATTCTCAGTTGATTTATTTATTTATATAACAGAAGTTTTTTTATTTTCATTATTCGTTTTGTAATTATTATTTGAATACAGTGGTTTTTTATTTTACCAAACTTTTTTGTTGTTTTTATCCCGTACTTTAAAACTATATACGAAAGGAGATAAAGAATATATAAATCATGAAAATAAGGTTAAATGAAACTTTTAGTAAATTTTGATATCTTATGAACTTCAATAACTTAACAATCTCAACTAATTCCTCTAATCCCCAAAGATGTCCCGCATAAGTCACTATCAAGCGAGAAATAGCATTAGATAGTTGAATGTTTGCTGTTAAAGGTATCGTGTTGGAAGACCCAACATTTAAGGCGATTATAGCTGAATTAAAATGTTTTAAGTCATACACAAATATTCATAATGATTAACAGATTCCATATCTTGTTTTTGAATATGATTATCTCCGACTTATCAAGGTTAACCACAATCTTCTAATATTCACAATGACGCTAATGCACTAAGAAGGTTTTTCTAAAAAGCATGTGAACGTTTAGAAAGTATAACAAATGTCGTCCGCTTACAGTATATATATATATATATATATATATATATATATATATATATATTCCTTTTTTTTTTTTTTTTTTTTACATCCTATTATATAAGTTTTACCTGCACTAGAATGAACGGCTCTGTGCACATGTTGACTCTCCTGTAAATACTTATGAGAACTGTCTGCTGAAACATACATCGACTTATTAAATATATTATATATCAACTATGTAAAATGGGGTATCATGATGAATTATTAATTATTTTTAAATATTCATGTAAAACTGAAATAATATTATCTAGCAAGAACGAAAGGAGCTGAAGAATAAATCTGTGATGAAAATAAGGTTAAATGAAACTTTTGGTGATTTTAAATATCTTTCATTCAGTCATTTAGGAGATAAAAAATGTAAGATAACCCTCATTTTATGAATTCTAAAGATGCAGTTCCTGGAGGTAAAGACGAATGATGGCAGCATAAAGTTTAAAATCAAATCTATGCAAAATCTGAAACCGGTTAAAATATTTTTCTTGAAAAAACGAATATCGTTGAAGCTGTCAGTAGGGGTCAGTTCCCGATCCTCAACATTTAGCGAGGAGTATCCATTTTTATTAAATGCCAAATACTCAGCTTTTCTTTGCTGATTTCTCTGTCCAGGCCTCCTGCTGTATATGCTTCCAACACCTTCCTCATCATACAGGATGAATCCTCTTCACAACCCGCTGAATTGACCTGGTCATCAGCAAATTGTAAATTGGAGAAGCATTTATCGCCTGCCACTATCCCCATACTACTGCATTTTCTTTTCCATAAGCTGAGTATACTTTCAAAATATACATTATATTGAACAACCGAGGGGAGAGCGAGCAGCCTTGCTTGGGGCCTTGGTGACTGGAAATTTTTTGTAAGGCCATATTTAAGATAGCTATTTTACTATTTTAATATGAATTGATGACTCCATCTTGCTTCGAGAGCCATTTCTATGATCCCATACTTGGCCCATGATAAGCGTTGATCACTTGTGGTAATTGAGAAGGTACATCAATGCATGTAATAGAGATAAAAAAGGTCTTAAATCTCTAAGTTCCTAGTTTATAATTTTCCATTCAACAACATCCATATCAAGAGAAAAACTAGTTCAAGGCAAGCAATTGCAGGGAGGTTGTAACTTGATTATGCTGGACTGAGGCCCGTGGCATTTTTAATCCTGTCATACCCAAATTTAAAATTTTTATTTTGGACAAAAATACGTATTTGATTTTATTTTACATACTATATATAGAGAATGATTACTATTCCTATCTTTAATATTATTAATAAAATTTTATTTTATGATATCAGATAAACCCTGCTTGAGGAATTACCATACAATATACGTATTTTATGCTATCATAATAAATTTAAGTAAATTTTAACATACCTGAACCTGTATATTTTTCCGGGATAGATCTGCTTGAATTCCTTTCTAGATTTATTACTTGTTTGCGGTCCAATTTGCTTCTATTTCTTCTTAGGCTAGCACGGTTATTTGGTTGTAGATGTGACATAGATTCCTCCACCGTATTTATACTAGGGATGAGCTTAAAAGGTTTTCTTTTATGATTTAAGAATTTTTGCCACAAATTCATTTGAAATTCTTGACTATCTTGAATCGGATATTTCAATTTTCCGTTATTTTTTTTTCTTCCTCTACACTCAGGAAACAAAGCGTAACATTTTCTTAAGTTTTCCCGTTGTAAGGCATCAAGCTCATTCTTTACGGTTACGTTATTTTTCTGGGTTGTATGGTGAAAGAATTCTTTTATATGCTTGAAGAATTTTAATCTCTTGTGTCTTTGTTGTCCACAATATTTACCTCGAAACTTACTTGAACTTTGTGTTTCCATTTCAAGTAAAGAATTTCTGTCTGTAGCCATAGCGACAATAGGAATTAGGGGGAGACCTAAGACCTGACAAGATGTAGAGTTTGTTTCGCCAACAGTATCATTCTTTTCCAACGAAGATAAGGAAGCTAATTTGTACCTTTCGTTGAAATTTAAATAACTTTCGTTTTTCTTATTTGTCAGGGACTTTTTATAATCAAAATTTGGATTAACAGCGGATGAGTTAACTCTTCCATTGATTGACTTTTTTGGCCTTTTACGTCGGTTTGGCGGATTTCTTAATTGTGGCATCATTCCCGACATCGTTAATGATGAAATCCCTGCTTTCGGTGCGACACTCCTAAACCTTATAGGCTGTCTCTTTGTATTTACCGATTCGTCGCACGAGCAGCAAAATCCCTACAAAAATTAAATAAATAATCAAATTTATATCAACTTAGGCAGCACTTATTACCAAAAATGGTTGTAAGTTAGGTTAATATTTAAAGACGCAGTGTTTATCTATAGATCCAAAGTTTTGTCCATTTAATCTTCAAAGACATTTTATTCAATTAAGGAACATCTTTTTTTTTCTTTAATCTTTCCCCTTCCTCGCCTTGTAGGCAATACGGGGTTTCCCGGGCCAGGGGAGCGGGGGGGCGAGGATAATTGATGCCGAGTATAATTAAGTTTTCCCCTGGCAATGGGTTTTGAACTTGCTATCTTCGTATTTCCAATAAGACGTTGCCAAGAGCAACGCGTTTGCCCACTCGGCCATCCCGCCACCCAATTAAGGAACATCAGACAGGTAGCTTGAGTAGTTAGTTGTTAAGGAAGAAAGTGTGAGGGGCGTTTCGCGATAGAAACACAAACCTCGGTGAGACTTAGGCTCCCCCCTCCAAGCGGGCAATGCTGGGAGTGGATAAGTGGACTCTAAGGAAGGGGGTGCCTTTAAAGAAAAATATGACATTTAAAAATTAACCTCCTACATAGTTTTTTGCCTCAGTAATTGTATGCGATGAATGACAAAATAAAAAAAAATGATGAAGGCGTACTATACAAGAAACAATCAGAGCGCTCGGTGGCTTGGCTTACATGGGTTTTGATTTATACAGTAAACAGTTTTTAAACTAACAGGTCAATGTTTAAAACCGTACCTCCCTCCCCCATATTTTTGGTCTTACCAATGAAGTCAGTAAAAAAAAAAAAATAAAGAAAGAACAAAGAATATTAATAACAAATAAAAAGGGCCTACGAAAAAAACGAAAGAAAAAAACTATATTCGAAAAATATATATAAAAATTAACTTAACAAATCTTTAAATCTGATGAAAAAGTTGAGAATTAATAGATTTTAAAAATTATAATTGCTGTTGATGAAATAGCCTTCAGTAATACGTGATAAAAATGTCCTTTTTACTATAATATTTTAAGGAAATTTTATAAATTAATACCAAACATGCAATGTGTTTTTTTACCTCGCTGTATGGTATCGGTTTTCCATTATAATAAGCTCTGCCGCAAGTAGGTTTCTTGGTTACACTGCATCCTTCGAAGTGCTGGCAGTTAGCTTTGCTGATAATCTCTTCATGTGCTTTAGCATTGACGATCTACAATGAATAAATTATTATGAACACAATGTTCGGAATTATTGTAACTATTATTAAAAATATCAGACCATAGATTGAATAAAATCTAATTTATATACTAAATAAAAAATAATACAAATACAACATGATTAGTTCAATGGTTTCAGTATTCATTTTTTTTGTTACAGTTTATATTTTTTGTTATTTTTACATTACCGTATTTAGGGAAGATTGTATCCACGAAGATATTGAGAAAAAAAAATTTGTAAGAAAAATTGAAAATTTTCCATCATATATATTTTAAAAATGATGGAACAAATGTGGTCTCGCGTCTGTTTATAGTATTTTCAAATAGCTATCTAATATTTTTAAACGAATGGGAATGTCATGTGTTGCATGGGCGGGAGGGTAATTCTAGAGGTATCTATGACGCAAACTATTGTAATAAGTAAGTCAACACGCCTAGGGCGGATTCGAATATCCATCGCTAGACTCGCTACTGTTCCAACACGCTCGGCCGGCACTGTCTCTTAGTGATTATCCCCAGATAAAGAACCTTCTCTACCAAAAATGGGAAGGATGAGTGCGCCACAAAATAAATTTCAACTGGCCCTTGCCGGAGTCGATTCGGAACCGCCATATTCCAATTTGTAGAGGTAATGCCATAATACTCATGGCCACCACGGTTGTAGTATGAGTACAATTCATTAGACCTGCTACTATTGATCCGATTTTGACGACATTGTCAGAGAGTGCATGGATAGGTATTTTGGGTAGTCCCTTATTTATTTATTTATATTCCGTCGTTTAATTTCGTTACGTACTGTTGAAGACCAATGTTGCCTGCGCCGGAAAGGGGAAGTAATAAACTATATTCGTCGCAAACTATTATTATAAAATTCATTCTGGTAACAATATATGTTTGAAATCTAACCTCTTATAATCGATTCCAACACTTGGCACTCACTACTTCTGAACAGTGGCTCCTGGACTAGGCCTGTTTTGCGAGGTTATGATATTATTGAATTCCCGTCGCGTCTTTTTCTGTATAAAGGACCTTGATTAGCTATATTTGTTCGCTCCTCAGTGATATATTAACCCCCAAAAGGCTCCTTTTCAGATGAGATATGGGCTTATTGTGAAGGGCGCTTCACTGAACGGCCAAGGAGCCGTTGTTCAGAAGTAGTACCGAAAATTCGGGAGGGATTAGTCGCCTGAAAAAAACTACATATGTATATAAAAACACCAAAATTATTTAATAATAATTAATTATTAACTGACGGGGCTGTTTGTTCTTAATGCATGACTCCACCATTCATCCGGTGGTCAAGAAACTTGAGATTGTTGAGTTTACTGGAATTTTAGGAGGATCCAGGGGGAGAACTAGGGACTGCAGCCCCCCCCCCCCCCACCTTTGGTAATTTTTGGTTATTAAAGATATTATTTAACCAGGAGAAGGGCCGTGACCCCCCCCTTTATAACCGGCTGGATCCGCCCCTCACTTGTACAGTACGTTAATGTTATTATAGATGGTTTTTTGTGGGGGGGGGGAGAGGGATGAATAATTATTGACTCGTTCATGGATCAAATAGGAGAAGGTACAAGGATTTTAAAGGATAAATATTATTATGGATTGGTAATGATAAGGCTGACCCAATATTTATATCATTATTAGAAATTTCAATGCCATGGCAGGGGCCTTCAAAATCCTACGAGCTGCAGCTGCGAAAATGGAGATCCAAGTCAATTATTCTAAAACTAAATACATGGTTATGAACCTACAAGGAATGCGTCCTTCCCATGCGGTCGGTGGATAGAGGTGTGCAGAGACCGAGTTGTGTCGGCATCGAATCATCGAGTTCGTTAAGCCTTCATTATTATAATTATAATTATTATTAACCATCTGTTTTAAGGTTATAAGTTATATATATTGTCTGTAGGTTGTATGTATAGAGTGTAGGTTTTTTAATATGTTTTGTTATAATATTCTCAAAAAATACGAAATGCAAAAAGTCAACTTATTATTTTAAACATGAAACAGTTTAAAATGATTTTCCAATGATACCAACATATTTGGCATTTTAATTCAAAATTGGTTACTAATGCTGAACAGTGGCTCCTATGCCGTTCACTAAGGGGCCCTTCAAAGTAAGGCCCGATCTCAACTGAAAAGGACCCGTTTGGGGGTTTATTTATCTCTGAAGAGCGAGTGTAGCGAGCGGGAGTCGAAAGCTGGAATCTATTAAAGCTAATCAAGGCACTTTTTAAGCGAAAAAAACGCTATGAGCTCGATAACATCACGGTCACATAACCTCTCAAAACTGGCCACGCCCAGGAGCCACTATTCAACACCTGTACCCAAAATTGTACTGTTTCCCGTGCGGCTGCATTTGCAACGAATAACAACAAAGCCCATGACAATCGGAAATGTTTGGACTCATTGTGGGCAGCTCACTTGACGGAAAATATAAAAATTATCGTTTACCCATAAGCACTTGAATAAATAAAAATAATTAAAACGATACTTTCACATGTTTTTCATAAGAAAATGATTACGTTTTAATAAACATGACTCACTTTCACTCAAATGTGATAAAATTAAAGTTACAGTGTGTCATATTTATTGAAACGTAATAATTTTCTCATACCGAGGTTTCTTTAAATCCCATTTTTCGGAGATTGTAGCAACGCGTGTCTGGTAAGCTAGCACTACTAATAGAAAATAAGATTCTTAAATTTGTACGAATAATTTTTTTTTCCTGGATCTATCCCTAATACTCCACCCCGGGACTGGTCACACAATGACAAAACCTATAAAGACTGCGCATTCAATCTCACGATTAGTTTGCATTGAACATAATGACAAATAGTCTTAAATTAGAGGTTAGGTTTTTCTAGGTGCAGTAATGTTGATAGATAATTTTTACTTAGTTTGTTTTGCAAAAAAAAAAAAGTAAAATAAAAAACCATAAAGAGGTGTTACAGATATACTTACATGATCGATAACCATTTGATAAGCCTGTCCAACTGGATCTTGCTTTAATTTCAGCACGACGGGGTGCAAGAGCCGAACTCGTTCTTTAGCAACAGGGTCGTACGCTGTATTCACGACTATGAAATCGGCTTCGTTCCACACCTGGAATAATTAATTGATGATATATATCATTTATTATCCAAACAAGATCATAAAGATTTGAAAATATATTTCAGAGATAATATTTATCTCCATCTACTTAATATTTAAGTAGCACTCCAAAGTAATGTAAATCAAAATAACACATTGAAAATTACTGTTATCGTACGAAAGGCTAATAATGGTTGCGTGGTCAAGATCTCTTTTCACTTCCTAATACTAGTCAAGGGATCGGGTCTTAGTTAAAAGCGATTCCCTTTTCCTAGCATTTCTGTCAGCGGATGGGTCAATTCTCGATACCGATAATGAATTTACGGTAGTAGTCAACCATACCCAGGCATCGCCGGACTCCGCGAGCGTTTCGAGGTAAGGGTGCATCTAGAATGGCTTTTGCTTGCTCCAGTTCCGGTTGTGTCCCATACCGTGAAACTAAATAGCCCAAGAATTTAATTTCGCGTAACCCAAATCTAGATTTGTCGCGAGATAACATTAGTCCAAAGACGCGGATATTATCGAAGACTAAACTCAGGTCCTTAATAGGTTCTTCTACCTGACCGGATGCAAGCAGCTTTGGCGGTGATAGAACGCATCGACTTAGTTAAGCTAAGTCTAGTAAAGCCTACTAAGCCTAGTATAGGCACCGTTGCACATGAGCTGCAAAGTCCGCGGGACGCTAAAAAGGTTTTCCATGAAGGTTTTATCCTACCTAGAAAAGGTTCAGTGAACATGAGGAGATAGGAAGACGCTATAACGTAAAGTTCTATTTAATTGCCCAGCTCAGAAGGAGAAGGGGGTGGGTCTTTTATTCTACTTCTTGGGAAATGGAAAATCTACTTTATGAATACTTACCTCCAAAAAAATATTTTAAAAACAAAAAAAAATATTTATAAAGGGCGCCACGTTATTTTTTCCGGGAATAACGAAACCCTGGGTGAGGAAAGGGAGAGCTGATGATAATAAAAAAATCAGATCAGGGCTCAATATGGCGTCTCTGCCCCCTATATTTAATTGTTTGAAATGGCGTCACCTTTACAGGGTATTAACCAGAACCAAAAAAACTATAGTACTGAGATAATAAAAAAAACTTAAAATCTCTCCACACAATTTATAGTTCTACCTTCTTCTAGTTTTTCACAAACTCCGTTTTCCCAGACTATAACAGTTTATAATGTACTCACAGTAGCTCCGCTACATTTACACCTCTGAGAGTCTCCACAGCCGTTTTAGCGTCCGCCGCGCTTTTGCTCTAAATCCCCTATCGGGTGTCTCCATTTTTCCTATTACTGGTCTCCTTGAGCTGCCAGAACGTTCGCCGGTTCCTCCGATCCGCGGCTCTTACTATGACTCTCCGGCTCTGAATGACCCCTGGCCAGTACCCCCACTATCCAATCCTTAATCCTTCCTATTACCTATCATCTAACATCTATTTACATTTTTAAATATCTATTTACAACTATTTACACCTTTTATTTGCAACAACTATACTATTTATAAGTGAAGCCATTCACAATTTAGTTTTGTGATCTATTTTATTTCTTTGATAAAATAAAATTGCCAAAAATTTCCGACTGTTACAATCAACATCCAAATCAGCATTCTCCGTGGCTGATCGATCCAATTAATTAAAAAAAACATGTGCTATATATATATATATATATATATATATATATATATATATAAACTTATGTTCGCACAGAAGTTTATATATATATATATATATATATATATAAACTTATGTTCGCACAGAAGTTTTAACGTAAAAAAAAGGAACAAAAAAGTCGAGGATAACGCTAAGATTCTCTGAACACAGGATGCAGACAATCCCAGGATTCACAGGATGTTGGAAGAGCAACGACTAGGAGACCGACGTCCTTCGCACCATTTGAGGTATTTGCTGGAACTAGGCGGCACTATGATATCTAACGATCTCTTAAAGTCGATTTGGTTAAGGGGCCTACCTAACCGGATCCAAGCAGCTTTGGCGGTAATAGAACGCATCGACTTAGTTAAGCTTAGCGAAATCGCAGAAGTTTTTTTAAATTAAATCGATGGGTAAAGTCTTCCAAATGGAAGAATCCAGATGTTATAAAAAATTCTATTTTATTTTTTTTTACATAACTAGCATGAGTTTAAAGCTTTTTCGAAACCATAACAAAGAGGAATATGAATATATCTATTCTTCTGTGAATTTTCAAACTTTTCATAGGATGTATTCTATAAATTAAAGATATTATTGGCCTAGATCTAGTTACTTACTCCTCCGTCATGGTTGAACTTCACTGATATCTGTAGTTTCATATTACAGTTGGTGACTTCCGAGTGGAGCATGGGTTCGTCCTCATCAAAGCCGTAGAATTGTAAAACTTCTCTATTCCTGCTACTTGCCACCCGGTCTTTATCAGATCCGACATTTTTGTAGACGTTGCTGCGTGCAGGACACCGTACAAGTATTGCACGGATTTCGATCGGTGGACGGGGATAATTTGTTGTTTCTGGATTACCAGGACTATACAAATATTGCTGATCAGTGCCAGGGGCAAAGAGCAACAAGAAGAGGTGGTAATAACCAAGAAAAAACATTAACATATAGAATTGATGAGCAAAAAAAAAACTTCGATGTTAACACTTGGAGAGTCAAGCAGAAAGGGACGATTTTAGATTTTTCAACAATAACAATAATTAAGTTTATACTATTGCTATGAAACGCACTTTTAGCAGTGATTTTTGTTATAACTTTTTTAATACACTTTATCAAATAGGCTCGTTGCGCATTTGAAAATCAAAGGGAACATTCCGAAATGATTTTAATTAGAATACTAGCATAAATAATTGTGTATATTTATATGAAAAAATATATATAAATTTTCTATTTCTTTTCGCAACCTCCTTAATGCTTTCAATCATGGATTAACCGCAGATATTTTTGTATACTTATCTTTCTAATTCGATTCCTCATAGTTGATTGCTCAGGTACCCGAGTTACCTTCCAAAAACATCTATATATACTCTCAACTGGACCCTTTCTTGTGGCCTTGCTCTTTTCATCCTACAAACATTTTAGCTGTCACTCCTTGAGAACTTCGACCTCCTATGATAAAAAGTTAGCTCTCATATCGTTTTGTAGATAACCCTTATGGGTTAGTAAAACCCCTCGTTGTAAAAACCCTTATGGGTTACAAATCGACCATCCTTCAGTTCTCCTTCTTCCTTTTCGTCAACAAAGGGTTCCACTCATTACCACAGCCTTGGTGGTTCTTCAGTGCCATCCTCAAGTGAATTTTTTAATTATCACAGATATTTCTCTTATTCATATTTTCTAAGGTATGCCTCTTAGATTATTTTATCGTTTTACCCACATAACATGACTGATCCTTTTGGGCATTTTAATTTCAGGGATTCCACCAGTGGTGCTACCTCGTTCTGATCGTTACGGCAACAATATCTTCTGGATCTAATGGTTTCTCTGTCCGGTTAGCTCTGCTTGTCAGATGGTCCAGCAATACTCTCCGGTTCATTCTGGACCAACGGAATTTCCGGTCCACTTTCCGCCCACTCGCGTAAATACCTTAAGGCGAACTTGTTTGTTGGAAGGTTGTTTCCTCTTCTTCCTTTGGTGTTTTTGCCACAAGGTCTCGCAATAACCAGTCGGTGATGGCGTTCTCGAATTCTTTTTTGTGCATAACGTGGAAATTATACGCCGCGAGCCCCTCCTTTCATCTTGATACCCGCGCTGAAGATTATTTCATAGTGGCCAGATTGAAAAGCGGTTTGTGGTCCGTTACCAATTCGAATCGTCTTCCATAAAGGTAGGGGCGAAAATGTTCGACCACCCAAACCATCGCTAACAGCTCTCGTTCTATTGCGCTAAATCGCCGTTCGGCATCATTTAGTTTCCGCCCCGCGTACGCGATTGGTTTTTCGCCCTCTTAGAAGTTCTGCGAAAGCACAGCCCCGATAGTGACCTCGCTCGCGTCCGTGGTAATTTTAGAAATTCTTTGGAAATAAAAACGCGCCAATAACGTTCCAAAGGCTCATGGACGAGTTCTTACTGGGGATAGACGAATCATTCTGTCAAGTCTATATAAACGATTTATTGATTTTCAGTAGGGACGAGAACCTGCACGTAGAACACCTAAGGAGAGACCTGAACCAGCTTAGGCAATTGGGTTGAAACTTTCCAAAGAAAAGTCAATATTGGGCCAATCGCAAATTAATTTTTTATGCCATACGATTTCTAAAGGAGTTAAAACCAATCAGCAAAGTAGAAGCTATCCGGAAGATGGCAATCCCGAAGGACGTTAAAGGTATAAGGTGGCTTGGGGACACTCAATATAGGCGCTTCGTACCCCGTATGGCAGAACATCTAGTGCCCATTAACAATCTTCTCAAGAAAGACCAGAAAATATTGATTACTCCAGCAATGGAAAATAAAATTAAAATATGCATGGCGAAGTTGCAGGAGGAACTGCAAAAATGCAGTTTTGTCATTCCCAGATTTTACCAAACACTTCTCGATAGCTACAGACGCGAGCGAGTACGCGCTGAGAGCGGTGTGATCAAAGGAAGGAGTCGCATACGCTAGCAGGCGCCTCATTGATGCAAAAAGGAGGTACAGAGCTCTGAAACGGGAGCTACTAGGAATCGTTTGGGCTTTAGACCATTTTAGGGCAAACATTTTCCGACGAAATTTTAGGGTCCATACGGACCAACGACCCCTGCTGAGGGTTGGGAAGCTCAAGGAATCTTCAGCGTGAATCACGCGTTGGAAGGAGCTGCTCGGCCAATATAATATGGAAGTTACGTATAAAATAGGCTAGGAAAACATTGTGGTTGACTGGGTGTCAAGGGCAATCCAAATTAATGCCATAGGGACGCCGGAGGGCGAGGGTGGACATAGACCGTCAGACTCAGGAGCGAGTAGGGAGTCAGGCGGAGGAGGGACGATGAAATGTCAGTAAGTATGGAGGAGATAGAGGAAGTCATAAACGATAAACTTCTCCAAATTATCTGGAAAACTCATATTTTCCTCTCGAATGTAGACAACTTACCCTAGGATTAATCGGACTAAATCAAATTACGAGTTGAGCTGCTCTCTTTTGGACTACAAATCCAGTGCCGTATGAATGGTCGCGGTCGTTACAGCTGTAGAATACTGTGTGGTATTTCTTATTAAACACGCCTTTACCGGTCCACCTCATCTTCTGGACAGCAGCAATGTCTATCTTGTAAAGGTCCCGTTCGGTAAGGAGCTGTTGCAAAGCTCCTGTTCTACAGAGGGATAAAACGTTACAAAAGGCAATTTTGAATTCCTTTAAACGTGCGTTGTGTCGTTGGTCAAAGTTAAGTACGGTTAATCTTTCTGCAGGTTTCGTGATTTAAGGGGAGCAAGTTATCGGCCTACTACCTCGAGTCAGTTGAAGGGGCGTCCTCCTCAGAGTCAGTTGAAGGGGCTGCCTCCTCAGAGCTCGTGCGGGGTTGTCAGGCTCTAGCCTACCTCATTAGTCCCGAGCCGACCGAAGGTGCGTTCCCCGCCAGCGGTGTGAGGAGCAACCTGTATAACCCTCGTTGTCGTCTTCGTTTCCTCTTACTAGGGGGCTGGCCATCATCGGGTGATTCCCCTACGTACTAGAGAAGGGGTCCCTGGCTAGCTCCAACCATCGGCAGGCGGAGAAGGTGATCAGTCACTTATATTCTTCCGTCGGGGGCGAAGTCTTCGTTCCCATTGGCTAGTGTCAGAGGGTGCGTGGTCAGGTGGAAGGGGTGGAGAGGGGGAATGTCGTCAGCTCTCTGAGATATGATGTATTGTCTAATGTTCTTTTTGTAGCAAAAACTAGTGCCCTGCACTAACAACAGGCAGCGAAACATATCTCACAGAGCTGACGACATCCCCCGTCACCTACCCCCTCAACCTGACCACGCCCCCTCTGACATTGGCCAAATGGAACATAGAATTCGTCCCCGACGGAAGAATATAAAAGTTACTGATCCCCTTCTCCACTCTCATTAGCCCTGAAGAAGCCCAAAGCAAGATGGGTTTTCCCCCTTCAAGCTTAGCAGTTATGAAACCTTTTACCTGGCCAAACTATGAAGAAGAAATGCATACAACTTTATTACATAGTTACAATAACTATTTAAATTATAAGAAACTATATAATAGAACATTTTTATTATATTTTCAATCATAAACGTTAATAAAAAAATGATTTTATATTTTTGATCAGCTGTGTAACCTGAACGGTAGACCTCACCACAAAGTGCCTCTATATAAGAATGTTTATCATAGGCACCGTTGCACATGAGCTGCAAAGTCCGCGGGGCACTAAGAGTGATTTCACGCGACAGAATACATTGGGAGTAAGGCTCGGTGCACATGAGCTGCAAAGTCCGCGGGGCGCTAAGAGTGATTTCACGCGACAGAATACATTGGGAGTAAGGCTCGGTGCACATGAGCTGCAAAGTCCGCGGGACGCTAAAAAGGTTTTCCATGAAGGTTTTATCCTACCTAGAAAAGGTTCAGTGAACATGAGGAGATAGGAAGACGCTATAACGTAAAGTTCTATTTAATTGCCCCGCTCAGAAGGAGAAGGGGGTGGGTCTTTTATTCTACTTCTTGGGAAATGGAAAATCTACTTTATGAATACTTACATCCAAAAAAATTTTTTTAAAAAACAAAAAAAAATATTTATAAAGGGCGCCACGTTATTTTTTCCGGGAATAACGAAACCGTGGGTTTCTTCTCCCTGAGGAAAGGGAGAGCTGATGATAATAAAAAAATCAGATCAGGGCTCAATATGGCGTCTCTGCCCCCTATATTTAATTGTTTGAAATGGCGTCACCTTTACAGGGTATTAACCAGAACCAAAAAAAAAACTATAGTACTGAGATAATAAAAAAAACTTAAAATCTCTCCACACAATTTATAGTTCTACCTTCTTCTAGTTTTTCACAAACTCCGTTTTCCCAGACTATAACAGTTTATAATGTACTCACAGTAGCTCCGCTACATTTACACCTCTGAGAGTCTCCACAGCCGTTTTAGCGTCCGCCGCGCTTTTGCTCTAAATCCCCTATCGGGTGTCTCCATTTTTCCTTTTACTGGCCTCCTTGAGCTGCCAGAACGTTCGCCGGTTCCTCCGATCCGCGGCTCTTACTATGACTCTCCGGCTCTGAATGACCCCTGGCCAGTACCCCCACTATCCAATCCTTAATCCTTCCTATTACCTATCATCTAACATCTATTTACATTTTTAAATATCAATTTACAACTATTTACACCTTTTATTTGCAAAAACTATACTATTTATAAGTGAAGCCATTCACAATTTAGTTTTGTGATCTATTTTATTTCTTTGATAAAATAAAATTGCCAAAAATTTCCGACTGTTACAATCAACATCCAAATCAGCATTCTCCGTGGCTGATCGATCCAATTAATAAAAAAAACCATGTGATCTATATATATATATATATATATATATATATATATATATATATATATATATATATATATATATATAATAATAATAATAATAATAACCTTTATTTGCACATCTTATAAAACATAATAAAAAATTTACCATAGCTTGATACATCCATTATTTACATATGTACAAAATCAACATTTAGTTGAGGTTTTGAGTTCGATTATTTTTACCACTCTTGCAACCACACTATATAATGCACCTGCCCCATCCGCTTCCACTCTTTCCTATCCAAAGCTACTCGCTTCCAGGCTGCCCCTCCGCAACTCTTCTTCATCTCCTGGTCCCAATCTGTAGGTGGACGTCCTCTCTTCCTTGGCTGTTCCCTTGGATACCAGTCCATAAGCTGCCTGGTCCATGTTGTAGCAGTTCTCCTGATGACATGTCCGGTCCAGGTCCACTTCCTCATGTGCACCTTCTCCATAATATCCGGGAGCCCAGTTCTTGCTCTGATCCACGTATTTTGTTTACGTTCTCGCCTTGATATTCCGAGAAGGTGCCATCCCTAACCATCCCTCTGACTGTTACCCTCAGTTTGTGACTAGTCTTCTTGTCAATTATCCAGGTTTCGCAACCGTAGGTCATGGCAGGTAGCACTGTGCTCATCCAAAGTTTCCTCTTGACTTCTAGACTCACTGCTGACCTATATACATCTTTAAACTTGAAGAGTGCACGCCATCCTTGGGTACATCGCCTGCTTATTTCTTCATCCTGCCCTTTAATGGAAATAAGATGCCCGAGATATAGAAAGTTATTCGCTTTCTTTACATGGTGCTCACCAATTCTTAAATCTTCACCATGTGCTGACACAAATTTACATTTTTTATAGTTTAATTTGAGCCCTATATTTTCTCCTGCCACTATCAATTGTTTCACCATCGTTAAGATTTCTTCTTTGCATTTACCTATCAGGACTTGGTCATCCGCAAACTAAGTGATTAAGCCATTCTCCTTGGATTTTTATTCCTTTGTTCTGCCAATTCATAGACTGCATTAAATCATGAAGAACTGATATAAATATCTTTGGAGATAGAGTATCGCCTTGACGTACGCCTTTGCAAATTTTTATTTTTACTTTTTTGTTACCTAATGTATATTCGGCGTTAGATCTTGAATACATATCTTCCATTATCTTGCATATCCTAGGACTAATGTTCCTTTTCTTTAACATGGTAATAATGCTATCAGTTTTTAGGGAGTCGAAAGCTTTTTCATAATCTAGAAAAAGAAGGCAAACTGGAAGATTGTGATCATTCGCTTTTTTTATCAGTTCTTTGATCACAAAAATGTGGTCTGTAGTAGAATAGTTCTTTCTGAAGCCTGCTTGATGTTTGTCTAATTCAATATCCAATTGGTCTTCTATTCTCCTAAGTAAAATTTTAGAAAATATCTTATATAGAACTGAGAGCAAACTTAATGGGCGATAATTATTTAGATCTCTTTTATCTCCCTTCTTTGGCAAAATTATGAGTTTCGCAGTTTCCCATTCTTTTGGAAAATATGCATTTTTGAGACATGTATTGTATAAATGAGTGAGAGCCTGTGCTAGAATCTTTCCTCCAGCTTTTATTAATACTGTAGCGGATCGATCAGGATCGATCAATTGATTTTCAAATGAGCGTTAGTGATCGAATTCGAGGAAAAGGCATCATGGTGACTTCTGAGAAAAGGGTGTTATTATTACGAGTGTTGGCTTCCACGAACTGTAATTTAAATGTGAAATGAGACTTTTATACCTGCTGTGCCACATCCCTCAGTTACGAACTCAGAGCCGAACCTGGGAAAGAATTACCGCAGCGCGCCGGTGAGTGAAACTGCTTCTTACTCCGTTCATTCGTAGGACTTTAAAAGAAATTCATCAGTTAATTTTATTTTGTTATTTAGGAGTCAGAGGAGACTATTATTTTTTTATATTTATTTCAAAGAAGTGTTATTTTTGTTTCTTCTATTACCAGAAGCTTTTATGTAATAATTTTTATTTTTATCAATATATATACATATACTAAAAATTACTGAGCACGCTTTATTGGGAACCTTCATTCCTCAGACAAGCTCCCAATAATACCATTGTCAGACCATCAACACCTCCTGCTTTGTCTTCCTTACATAACATGTGTTTTTATAAAGTTTGGATATATATATATATATATATATATATATATATATATATATATATATATATATATATATATATATATAAACTTATGTTCGCACAGAAGTTTTAACGTAAAAAAAAAGGAACAAAAAAGTCGAGGATAACGCTAAGATTCTCTGAACACAGGATGCAGACAATCCCAGGATTCACAGGATGTTGGAAGAGCAACGACTAGGAGACCGAATCATACCCAGGCATCGCCGGACTCCGCGAGCGTTTCGAGGTAAGGGTGCATCTAGAATGGCTTTTGCTTGCTCCAGTTCCGGTTGTGTCCCATACCGTGAAACTAAATAGCCCAAGAATTTAATTTCGCGTAACCCAAATCTAGATTTGTCGCGAGATAACATTAGTCCAAAGACGCGGATATTATCGAAGACTAAACTCAGGTCCTTAATAGGTTCTTCTACCTGACCGGATGCAAGCAGCTTTGGCGGTGATAGAACGCATCGACTTAGTTAAGCTAAGTCTAGTAAAGCCTACTAAGCCTAGTATAGGCACCGTTGCACATGAGCTGCAAAGTCCGCGGGACGCTAAAAAGGTTTTCCATGAAGGTTTTATCCTACCTAGAAAAGGTTCAGTGAACATGAGGAGATAGGAAGACGCTATAACGTAAAGTTCTATTTAATTGCCCAGCTCAGAAGGAGAAGGGGGTGGGTCTTTTATTCTACTTCTTGGGAAATGGAAAATCTACTTTATGAATACTTACCTCCAAAAAAATATTTTAAAAACAAAAAAAAAATATTTATAAAGGGCGCCACGTTATTTTTTCCGGGAATAACGAAACCCTGGGTGAGGAAAGGGAGAGCTGATGATAATAAAAAAATCAGATCAGGGCTCAATATGGCGTCTCTGCCCCCTATATTTAATTGTTTGAAATGGCGTCACCTTTACAGGGTATTAACCAGAACCAAAAAAACTATAGTACTGAGATAATAAAAAAAACTTAAAATCTCTCCACACAATTTATAGTTCTACCTTCTTCTAGTTTTTCACAAACTCCGTTTTCCCAGACTATAACAGTTTATAATGTACTCACAGTAGCTCCGCTACATTTACACCTCTGAGAGTCTCCACAGCCGTTTTAGCGTCCGCCGCGCTTTTGCTCTAAATCCCCTATCGGGTGTCTCCATTTTTCCTATTACTGGTCTCCTTGAGCTGCCAGAACGTTCGCCGGTTCCTCCGATCCGCGGCTCTTACTATGACTCTCCGGCTCTGAATGACCCCTGGCCAGTACCCCCACTATCCAATCCTTAATCCTTCCTATTACCTATCATCTAACATCTATTTACATTTTTAAATATCTATTTACAACTATTTACACCTTTTATTTGCAACAACTATACTATTTATAAGTGAAGCCATTCACAATTTAGTTTTGTGATCTATTTTATTTCTTTGATAAAATAAAATTGCCAAAAATTTCCGACTGTTACAATCAACATCCAAATCAGCATTCTCCGTGGCTGATCGATCCAATTAATTAAAAAAAACATGTGCTATATATATATATATATATATATATATAAACTTATGTTCGCACAGAAGTTTATATATATATATATATATATATATAAACTTATGTTCGCACAGAAGTTTTAACGTAAAAAAAAGGAACAAAAAAGTCGAGGATAACGCTAAGATTCTCTGAACACAGGATGCAGACAATCCCAGGATTCACAGGATGTTGGAAGAGCAACGACTAGGAGACCGACGTCCTTCGCACCATTTGAGGTATTTGCTGGAACTAGGCGGCACTATGATATCTAACGATCTCTTAAAGTCGATTTGGTTAAGGGGCCTACCTAACCGGATCCAAGCAGCTTTGGCGGTAATAGAACGCATCGACTTAGTTAAGCTTAGCGAAATCGCAGAAGTTTTTTTAAATTAAATCGATGGGTAAAGTCTTCCAAATGGAAGAATCCAGATGTTATAAAAAATTCTATTTTATTTTTTTTTACATAACTAGCATGAGTTTAAAGCTTTTTCGAAACCATAACAAAGAGGAATATGAATATATCTATTCTTCTGTGAATTTTCAAACTTTTCATAGGATGTATTCTATAAATTAAAGATATTATTGGCCTAGATCTAGTTACTTACTCCTCCGTCATGGTTGAACTTCACTGATATCTGTAGTTTCATATTACAGTTGATGACTTCCGAGTGGAGCATGGGTTCGTCCTCATCAAAGCCGTAGAATTGTAAAACTTCTCTATTCCTGCTACTTGCCACCCGGTCTTTATCAGATCCGACATTTTTGTAGACGTTGCTGCGTGCAGGACACCGTACAAGTATTGCACGGATTTCGATCGGTGGACGGGGATAATTTGTTGTTTCTGGATTACCAGGACTATACAAATATTGCTGATCAGTGCCAGGGGCAAAGAGCAACAAGAAGAGGTGGTAATAACCAAGAAAAAACATTAACATATAGAATTGATGAGCAAAAAAAAAACTTCGATGTTAACACTTGGAGAGTCAAGCAGAAAGGGACGATTTTAGATTTTTCAACAATAACAATAATTAAGTTTATACTATTGCTATGAAACGCACTTTTAGCAGTGATTTTTGTTATAACTTTTTTAATACACTTTATCAAATAGGCTCGTTGCGCATTTGAAAATCAAAGGGAACATTCCGAAATGATTTTAATTAGAATACTAGCATAAATAATTGTGTATATTTATATGAAAAAATATATATAAATTTTCTATTTCTTTTCGCAACCTCCTTAATGCTTTCAATCATGGATTAACCGCAGATATTTTTGTATACTTATCTTTCTAATTCGATTCCTCATAGTTGATTGCTCAGGTACCCGAGTTACCTTCCAAAAACATCTATATATACTCTCAACTGGACCCTTTCTTGTGGCCTTGCTCTTTTCATCCTACAAACATTTTAGCTGTCACTCCTTGAGAACTTCGACCTCCTATGATAAAAAGTTAGCTCTCATATCGTTTTGTAGATAACCCTTATGGGTTAGTAAAACCCCTCGTTGTAAAAACCCTTATGGGTTACAAATCGACCATCCTTCAGTTCTCCTTCTTCCTTTTCGTCAACAAAGGGTTCCAATCATTACCACAGCCATGGTGGTTCTTCAGTGCCATCCTCAAATGAATTTTTTAATTATCACAGATATTTCTCTTATTCATATTTTCTAAGGTATGCCTCTTAGATTATTTTATCGTTTTACCCACATAACATGACTGATCCTTTTGGGCATTTTAATTTCAGGGATTCCAACAGTGGTGGAACCTCAATCTGATCGTTACTGCAGCAATATCTTCTGGATCCACTAGCTGCTCTAAAGCGTTTCATTTCAGTTCAGATAATAATATCTGTAAACCTGTAAAACAGGGTATAGCTCTTAAATGGTAAGTAGCACCTTACTGCTTGACAAGTACCTCATCACTATGTACAATGTACAAGACCTGGGCTTTCTTCAGGAAAGGAATTGAGACAAGGGATGTACTGGCATTGTCTTTAAAGTTACAATCCCGCTTGTTAAAGGTGGTGAGACACTCGGTGATCAAGACTCGAGGTGCAATTACTGGCCCTAAGATTCAGGTTCTTGGCTATCCTTACTTCCTAGATCTTGTGTCGGTTATTACATAGTGAGATGATGATAAAACTACCCCTATTAATCCTCTACTCCCCTGGTACTCCTTCAGAAAACTAACCTATAAAGCCGATCCTACCTGGTCTTACTTATTCCTCAAAAACACGGACCTAGAATAAAGTTGAAAAACTTCGATGCTAACTTTAGGAGTAATGCCATAATAAGAATATACGGGTACTTCTTTCGGAACCGCGTATAGAAGAGTAAATCTGAAAGCTATTTTTAAAGTGATGTGATCGACATAAGGAACTGACTTTGAGCTGCTACAAAATTCAAACGAAGAAATGGAAACAGCTTATATACGAAGGGGACCACAGCCTCCAGCTACATTAGTCAAAAATATTAAAAAAATTAATCTTATAAGTACCCACTTAAATAAAAGTCCAGGCGATTACTCATGCTCAAATAGAAAAAATGACTCAAAAATATCTAGTATCCGGCCGAAACCAGAATTTTAGCTGAAACCGAAACCGAATTTCGGCCATAGACCTACTTTCGGGCTCCTCGAATAAATCCAGCATATGAGAGTAGATGATGAAGTGTACCAATATTCTTAAATATTTGTCTTATCTCTTCTTTTTTTAAATTTACAGCTTCAGAATTTTTTCTGACCCATGTGGCCAAACGATGGGCTTGATTTAATGAGCAAACAAGGGAAGTGTTCAAATGAAAATGAAAAGCTATCTGTTCATTATTTAACTGTTTCAAGTTTGGACAGCCGAAATCATGAAGATCATAGACTGGTCTATCGATGAGTTCTTATATAAACTTGCACTTTTCCATTCCCTTTCCCCATAATATGTCATAGTCTTCTGTAACATATACTAATAAATTCTTCATATCTTCATATTCTACATCACCATAGGTCCAGTTCAATCAGTGAATATTTTTCATTACCCAGATGTTCGTCGGTGCTTTAGCCAGTTCTTCACTCGCACCCTGAGGCGGTTTGAAAAACCAATGCCATGACTCACAGAGACTACAGATAGTTCTTTAACGATTAATGAGTTGGAGGCTGATCGATAGCCTGGAAAATCAATGACCGCTGAATGCATCATGTGTGTCATAGTCAAAGTCATGCAGTGGAGTGATTTCGTTTAGGTTTTAAATAATGAATATATGCAGCCAAACGTGTGCAGAGGTTCAGTACATTTTGTGGACTAAACCGGTTCCCATTTCGTATTCCACTATATTATCATGAAGAAGAGGCAGTATGCCTTAGTATTAGGCGGAAAGTTTTCACTCGCCTCTAGTTGAACGCGAATATCAATAGTCGTACTTTTTATTGCTTCAGATTGTTTAGAACAATCTATAACGACTATAGGTGCGAGGGTCTCAAAATCGGATCGTGATAGCAGAGGTTGAGAGTGTCTATTACCATAATAGCTCGTTTGAAACTCATTATACATTTCGTAGAGAAGGGCGACTTTTCCTTGCGCAAAATCTAAATTCAAATCATCATAAGGATAATGTTCACTATTCAGATAGAGTTTCAAGTTTTCAATTTACAACTATCAAACTGACTGTTATCTTTGGTTGCGTTTCTTGTTCGATCAGTCTGGAATGCGATAATAACATAGCTAATGGAATAACGATAATAATAATAGCTTTTCTAAATTTGTCGATGTTTTGACAGTCCAATTTTCTTGCTGCGAAGTAGCAATTTGGGTATTCGTAAAGATCCCATGATCTGAACGGTATAGTAATTATCTTGTTTTTCTCTACCATTTTCAACAACCTCAGTCGTTCTTGATCGGAAACACGAACATGTAGCATCCTCCAGACCACTTTATCTAATTTTATTTGTACGTCATTGCTACCTTTTATGCAGTTCAAGTCCGTAAGATTAATTAAAATTTTGCGATAGTCCTCAGATATGCCTAAGAGAATATCCAGCGGCAGGCATAAGCTAAAAAATCTGTCTTTATCGATTGAAAGAGTTCTATCAATGCCAGGTATTATCCACCCCGAATTTTCAAGACCTTTTACTTGATTATGTGAAAACGAAGCATAACCTTTAAGCGTTGCAGATATTCCAGGGTTTCTGACTCTATCAACTTCAATGCCATTTAATTCGTATCTGATCACAGCAAACAAAAACGCAAACGCGTTATTAGTCAATTTTGAAGTAGCTCCTGGAGTACCGTATTTTTTTAAAATTCGTCATTCAATGTAAATAAAACTTAGAGAAGGAAATGTATAAACATCATGTTGATGGATCGGAATTCTGATTTGATCAGACTTGTTAAAAGTGTTGCCTGCATACGGCTGATGCGAATGATATTTAAATAGTGTAAGGTAGTCATCAAATTTCACGTCTGATGTTATGTTTAGTATATTATTCATGTTTTTATTTTTAACCGAAAACCACACTGTTTTAAAAAGTTTGCGTTTGCAGGAGTTAACCGCCTTGATGATTTAGGTTTACTAAATCTTAATGGGGTCTGACATCTCCTTTTATAACCAGCTAGATTCCTGTCAAGACTATCTCTGGTAAAATCAATCCCCATTTTTCTTTAAATGTAATCTTATAGTAATTGTTTCTCCTCTAAAATCAATAAGCTCGCCGTTCTGATCTACTAAACGAACAGTGATATTGTCAACAGTCCTCACGTTAGTAGGATAGTAAATGACTGGATTCGGGGTTTCGATGATTTTATATCCTGGTTCTACTGCAGGAAAGAATTGATGTATACTATGATCCGGATCTCCATTCATTAAAGACCCCGACGCGATGTTACGACGAATCGAAATAGTATTTGCGCTAAGAATTTTCACAATGTTGTTTGATTCAGTATACTGATGCCCCTGGGTCAATGACTTGTTCGGGGCTAGTAAAACCCAATAGCGGGCCGATGGAATGTGGTTTGCCTTGACAGTTGAAAAAAACCTGCTTAGACGATCTAATTTCAGTCTTTAGGGTACTTGGATTTCCTCGGAGTACAAGTCCAGCCCCCGGATCACGGTGAGCGATTTCATCGCTTAGAAAAGATTGTATAGCATCGATATCATACGATCCTTCAAGTATTTGAATGGCCAGATCTCCGAAATAAAACATATCGTTAACACCCTTTCTTATGTTTGGAATAGTATTATATGTGTCAAAAGATAATAACCCGATTGGACAATCCGACTCTAATTCTAGAGGAGGTAGGAAGTTTGCATGAAGAATGATAGAATTGCCTGTAAACGTTACTGTGTAGCACATGATTATTAATGATCAAAATTTATGAGAAACATCGGCTAAATACTTTAAGCAAAGGTGTCCACAAACCGGAGTATTCCACTTTTGATAACGACGGCGGTTCTATAATACTTTAAAACCTTTGAAATAATCGAACAATTGAGGAGGAGGTTTTAAATTTCCAAAAGAATCAAAGTATTTCACAACATTATCTTTTTTTACATAACAGACCCAATGAGAACCAGGTTCTGATCTTGTATTTAAATTTACAATAAATTTACTGACTCGAGTTTTTTTGAATATTTTGGAAGATTATCAATCATGAACACTCCACGAAAATTTGGAACATTTAAAACTTTTGCTAAATGATTCAATTCCAAATCGGTCAATGGTTTATTTGGTAGTCATATTTTTCTTGGTCTTTTTTGTCGGGTTATAAATAGACCGTAACCATTCTTATACGGTTTCAAATAATGTCCGTTTCCAACTTTTTGACCTTCCATGGCCAAATTATGCCTCTTTTGCTCATCCAATTTTAGTCTGGCTTCTTTAGCTTCATTGATCGCCTTGGCTACACTCGCGGCTCCACCTGCTAAAGGCCCCACAGCGGAAAGTCCTGTCATCAATGGTACAAGAAATTGGAGAAAACCTCCCTGTTTTGGCAGCGGAAGAACTCTTGGCGGTGAAGGTTTCGCCTTACCACGTAGATGCATTTTAGCCTTTTTATATGCCGCTTTTGATGCATTGAGAATAGATGATACATCATCTGCTTTTGATGATTTAACCAAATCTTTAAAACTAATCTTCTTCTTTTTCTTTCTCAGCCCCGAACCAATTTTCCTTTTTGCTTTCATGGCATTTGTAACTTAACAAGCCGCGGCTTTTTCTCCCCACGACGAATTTGGAGCTTTAACCCGTTTCAAAGCATTATCAGCAAGAATCTTGTCCGCTTGTTTACGACTCTCCATATCCTTATTTATGCTATAAGCTATATTGTGTTCTTTACAAGCTCTATCAAGCTTGTTTATTCCGCTATCACCTCTAGCTAAGCGTTTTTCTAGTTTCGTACCGGGACCGAAATATTGATATCCTGGAAGGTGCAATTCAATCGGCAACCTATTGATAAGACTGTCAGCAAGCCTCTGCCTCTGCGAGCCTTGTGACTCATACTGTACTCAGAAAATGAAACAATAGGGTATATATAGCCGTCTTGATGTTGTTTGCATTCAGATTGAAATTAGTTAAACAAGTGCAATGTTTCCCTACTACCAACTTTTCCCCAGTTAAAGGACAATCGGAGGAGAGGCATAGTTCATTATTACCAAACACTATCCGAGCCTCGATATGTGGTCCGAGCGGATGTGGAAAGACCAATATTATGATTGGATTGCTATTAAACTCTAACGGCTTAAAATTTAAAAATGTGTATCTGTTTGGAAAAACTTTACATCAACCTAATTACCATTATTTAAAAAGCGTCATAAATCTTGTTCCTGAAATAAAATTTTATGAATTTGAGGATGCAAAGGAATTGCCTCAAAAAGTCGAATCGAATTCGGTCTGCATATTTGATGATGTCACCATGGAAGATCTTCTATGAAACAAATAATGTCAGATTTATTCGATCAGAAACTTATGTCTGTAGGCTCTAAGGAGGATTTTCAATTCATTATGAGTGAATTGATTTCAATAAGAGAGGGAAATCTCAATCTTAAAGAAGAAATAAAAAAATTGAAATCTCAAAATGTCAGTCTAGAGGAAAGAATTGAAAAAGTTGAGATTTTCTCTAGGCATAACAATCTGCTGTTTCGTGGACTGAAATTTACAAGTGATGATGATCTAGTGTCCTTTATTAGCAAATTTTGCAAAGAGGTATTGAAGATTGATATCTCCAATGATATCAGTGTTTTTCCTTTGGGCCGTGGAAATATTACAAATAGGCCGCTGCTCGTTTCTTTTCTCCGTTCTTTTGAAAAACAAAAAGTACTAAAATCAGCAAAAATTCTAAAGGGTACAGGCTTCGTTATTCATCAAGATCTCCCAGAGGTGGTTAGAAGGAAACGTTCTAAACTTCTATTATTAAGAAAAGAAATTCTGAGGCATAACAACAGGGCGGATGTAAGAGTGTACTCAAATGTCATACTGTTGGAAAAACATAAATTTACCTGGTCAAATGATGAGGGAGTTCTATTTTCTGGAAAAGATGGGAGGGAGAAATTATATGAGATATTGATGACAAATTTATCAGATTTTCTCGCTGATCTTCTGAACAACTCTGTCCCTAAAGACTACTTTGTGGAAAAAGTGCCGCACTCTACACCATCCAAAAACCCAATCCCTTCTCAAGGAAAATCATCCTGAGGTTATCCAGCCGTTTGTCAACGTAATTCAGTTAGTTTGCCTCACGTTTGTAATAGCACGTTTTCTATTTTAAGTTATAATGTCGCAGGTTTAAAATCTAAAATTTGTAAATTTTCTTTTTCATTTTTAAACTTTGTCAGAAAGTATGATATTTTTATTTTGATTGAAACCTTTGTTATGAAAAATTCTTATGATTTGTTCAATGATTATTTTTCAGATTATAATCTGCATTGGGTATCAGCAACCAGGACCTCCGGCCTTGGCCGGCCTAGTGGCGGTGTATTGTATGGGATAAAGCGTAGTTGTGGCAATGTAGGGTTTTCGTCTTCAGTAGGGTCCCCCTTTATTTACGTGAATCAACTAAATTTCAAAGTCCATATTTATCCGGTCTACTTTAATTGTAATAAATGGGAAAAAGATTTTGAGGATCTTGTGGAAATTTTCGAGACGAATTCCCCAGCGAAAACGATTTTGATTGGGGATTTCAATGTTAGGATCGGCAGTTCTCAGGTTCTCCCGGAGGATCTAATTCTAGACAACCCTCATTGTTTACTCTTTAGAAAATCCAAAGACGCCCTTGTCAATTCCTATGGTTTAAAATTTCTCAATTTTTGTGATGAAAATGATTTTGTGATCTTGAATGGACGTTTTCCAGGCGATTTAGATGGCGATTTTACATTTTTAGGGCCTAGAGGTTGTTCAGTTAATGACCTATGTCGTGTATCCTACAACTGCTTACAACTCATTGACCACTTTACTGTTTTGAGTGAATGCTTCTCAAATCACCTTCCTGTAGTTGTCTCACTTAAGTTAAACAGGGAACTCAATAAATACTCTCTCCAGCTTATTCCGAAATTGAAATGGCGCCATAGAGAAAAAGATAGTTACAAATGCAATCTTGACAAGGAACTGGATTCTATTGATTCTTTTCCCTTAGATACACAAAGTTATGCTGATACTCTTATTAGTTGTATAAGGAAATCCTGTGCTTGGGACCATTGTGGAGCCTCTTTTATAAGTGATTACCAAAAGAATCCTTGGTTTAATTATAATTGTCTGCGATTAAAAAAGAAATCGTTTAAACTTTTAAATCTATTTCGCAAAACGAATTCAGATATTGTAAGAGCAACTTACAGCCAGGTAAGAAAAGAGTATGCCTCACTTTGTAATTCACAGAAGTCAATTTATTATTCATCTATTTGTGAACAATTCAAAAATACATCCGATTCCATGCATTTCTGGAAATTAGTTAATAACTTCCGTCGCAAATCATTAATTTTGGGTAGTAATTTATCAATGCAGTATCTTGTGTCCCATTTTAAAAACCTTTTCAACCTTCCTGCGCCATCCCCTTTTCTTTATGCACAACCTTTTAACTCCTCTCCGATACTAGATTCTTCATTTTCCATTGATGAGTTACTCCTTACCTTTCCTAAACTCAGTAATAATAAAGCTCCTGGCCCTGATAGAATAAGTTACGAGTTTTATAAATTTGCTTCTTCAAATTTCGTTGATAGATTATTAGCCTTTTTCAATTACATCTATGAAATTGGTAAAGTACCTGCATCTTTTGGTAGATCCATTATCTGCCCCCTGTACAAACATGGTGATCCCAACGAAGTTATGAATTACAGAGGCATTTCCTGTTTGGATTCAATGGGAAAAACATTTGCGTCTATGCTTCTAAGTCGTTTAGAGGCCTTTGTTACTGAAAAGGGTTTGCTGAGCGTATTTCAGGCTGGCTTCAGGCGTGGGTATTCAGTGCTGGATAATCTTTTCATCTTATTAAATCTAATAAATCTAACTTTTTCTGAGAGAGGTAGAAAGATGTACTGCAGTAATTGTAGACCTAAAATCGGCCTTTGACTCCATAGACCATCCCCGCCTATTTTTTAAATTATTTAACTTAGGGGTTTCATCTAAATTTAATTATATCATAAAAATTTTTTATAGCTTTGCAGCCTCTTGTATTGGTGGTCGCGAAGGTTGCTCTGAATATTTTGGAATAGATTCAGGAGTGAGGCAGGGATGCATTTTGAGTCCCATCCTCTTTTCATTATTTGTAGATGATCTCCCATTTCTGCTAGAGGGTGGTGTGCTTGTAGGTGATGTCAAAATTAAAATATTACTCTATGCTGATGACATCGTGCTCATAGCAGATAACCCGATTTCTCTCCAACGTAACATCAATATTCTTGAAAAATATTGTCTTGAATGGAATCTAAAAGTAAATTTGTCCAAGTCTAAGGTAATGGTCTTTAAAAAGGGTGGTAGACTGAATTCATCTGAAAAGTGGTTTTATATGGGTCAGAGGCTTGAAGTTGTTAACAACTACAGGTATTTAGCGGTTATTTTGACTCCTCGGTTGTCCTTTATACCTCATTTACAAGAGAGAATTTCAATGGCTAAAAATGGTTTAAACTGAGTATGGTCTGAGTTAATGGTTAGCAATCATATACCAATTTCTGCAAAACTCACAGTTTTTAATAGTGTATCCCGTTCAATAGTCTGTTATGCGGCTCAGGTGTGGGGCTTCCAACAATATGATATTCTGGAAAAATTTCAACGTTTTATCATAAAAAAATTATTTTCACTCCCAACTGCAACACCTAATTATGTTTTAGCCCAAGAGACTCTATTACCACCCCTCGAAAAATTCACACTGTCTCTTCAAATAAAATATTGTCTCAAAGTTCTCTCTTTACCAAACCATAGGCTTACAAAGAAACTGGCACTCAGAGTTATAGATAAAAGCACGTACTGGTTTAAACACTGGATCGCTTTAGCTCAATCACACATGAATTGCCTGCATGGCGGGACCAGCTAGCCGAGCTGATTTCAAAAAGAGTAGCTTACTACCAAGATAAAGCATTTAATCGAGCGATTTCTTCAGATCGGTTTCAGCTATACAGAGTGTTGGTAAATGATTACAGGGAATTCGTAACAGCAAACTTCGTTGATAATTTGAGTTATTCAGAGGCAAGATGGTTGTTTAAGCTTAGGGGCGATCTTTTATATTTGAACTTCAGGCCATGGTTAGAAATAAATCGAGATTCTGAAACTTGCTCACTCTGTAATTCCAACTGCCGAGAAGACACTTATCACTTTCTAGGGGAATGTAGCATATTATCCGAATTGATGCTTATTTATTTCGGGAAGCCTTCCCTCTCAAGGGGAGAAATTCTTTTGTACCTAACTGGTCAACAAGACCCCCGCCAGTTATTACGCTATGCTCGCCATGCTTGGAAATCAAGGTACAACTGGTTTTCTGATATGTAAACAGTTTTCATTTTCTTTTTAGTTATATTTTTTTTTTTTTTATTTAATGTATGTATTTTTTTTTTCCCTTTACTCCCTGATTTCTATAAAATATGAACCCCCTAAATTGTAAAATTGTAAAATATTACATCTTATGTCTGTAAAATATTACTCTGTAATACAAAGGCAGCTAACTCTGACAGACGGCTATTGCCATTGTCATTAATATTTTTCGATTTTTAATTGTATTTTATATTAATGTGTAAATAAATATTATTCATTCATTCATTCATTCATTCATAGCCGTCTTGATGTTGTTTGCATTCAGATTGAAATTAGTTAATCAAGTGCAATGTTTCCCTACTACCAACTTTTCCCCAGTTAAAGGACAATCGGAGGAGAGGTTTAAAGAGGAGAGATTTAGATACCATTATTTAAAAAGCGTAATAAATCTTGTTCCTGAAATAAAATTATATGAATTTGAGGATGCAAAGGAATTGCCTCAAAAAGTCGAATCGAATTCGGTCTGCATATTTGATGATGTCACCATGGAAGATCAGGATATAATTAAACGATACTTTAGTTATGGCCGTCATATGAACCTCGATTGCTTTTATTTAACTCAAAGTTATGTTTGTATCCCGAGACATCTTATCAGGTGTAATTTTAACTTTTTAATAGTTTTTCCTCAAGATGAATTAAATTTAAAACATATTTATGATGAACATGTAAGCATGCCAGATTTAAGTTTTACTCTTTTTAAAGATATGTGCTTGTTATGCTGGAAAGAACCGTTTGGCTATCTCGTTATTGATAAAAGTAGGGGTATGAACGATGGACGTTTTAGAAAAGGAATCGACACATACATTGTAGATATATAAAGAGCGATCTCGGCAGTAATTATCATTAACAATCATGGACCCGAAAGTCACTCGTGAAATAATAAAAACAAGCATTAATTAAAACGGGTCATCAAGAATTTTTTACACCCGTGCTTCAACCTTTAGAAGACATTAAACAATCATTAAAATCCAAACCGGAACTGACTTCCAGAGAAGGTGTTAATGAGCGGGACGAATCGCCAGATAAAAACGAGTCTGCTAGTATTTACCGAAAATCAACTTTATTGCCGAAAACAACGCCTCACTACAAAAGAGCTAGACCGTTATCTACTATTTCCTTTCCCGTATTATCATCTGAAGAATGCGAGGACGAGTATGTGACTGACGAATCACTATCAGAGCTAGTCAAAGAATATGCTAAAACTCCACAAGGAGAAGCCGAATTGAAGGAACATCTCGCCGAATTTGGAAACCTGCAAAGGGAATACTTGGATAAGATTCTAAAAAAAGACGATGAGGCATATGACGATCGTTATGGAATTAGAGTCATGCCTTTAGGGGGATTAGCTATTGGAGATTCGACAAACGTTCGGCTGTTACCAAACAGCGACGATATTTCTATAAACGACATAGAGTATGAAGGAACTCCGGGATTGTTGCAGCTACTCTACTTGAAAAACCCACAAGATTATACCGAGACCGACTTGGAAAATTATAAGAATATTTTAATCTCGACCAATGCACACAGGAGAGGCTATAGCGAAGAACAAGGGATATTTAGAAACAGATCTGAGAAATACAGAAATGTAATATCCAAGTTATTTCCACCGGGAACCTTAAAACTCCATCCCCCTTCATCAGCTCCGAGAATGAAGCTCCGTTCTCACAAACGGGGCACTGGTCTTATGAGAGCCGATAAACCTCAGTATGAGTATTGGAACGATCCAAATGAGCTAGTAAATCGTCTGAAGCTGTTAATGGCTTCCGCTCATGCTGGTCATGAAGGACACCAAAACGAAATAGAATCAATAATTGAAGAGCTACGAGAAGAAAATATTATATATTAAAGGACATATATAGCTAGATTTAGTATAAACATGACGATAAACAAGTTCGGATCTCACATGTCCACACATCTCACATTTTATACTACAAGTATAAAAAACGCTATTTTCCGTTTAGCATATTGAAGTCTGTAAAGGGCATCGATGCACGCAATTTATGAATAATCAATGTTGCCTACCCAATCACAGCTCATGACGCTGCTAATAAAGTGTATTGTGATACGCTAGTGGCTACTTACACTGATTTAAACAATTGGCCTGGTAATTGGATTGATGGAAAAAGGAAAAGACTTGTCAACTTTGCACCACCTATAAATAAACAGGATGTTGTTACCAAAGAATTTTTAAACAGCGTTGCTGTAACCTTGGTTGAAGGTATATATGACTCTCTTGATGAGAGAAGAACAAACGTAGCTGAACCTGAGAAGCAATCTGATGTGGACACACTTGGTTACCTAAACAAAGTACTTGATAATGGATTCATCAATAATTAAAAGAACTGTTGTAAATGAATTACATAAGCCAGCTCGCAAGAATTATCCTAGGAGAAAGACAGTTTTGAAAGGAATAAATGACTTGTGGCAAATAGATTTAGTAGAAATGATACATTATTCTCGAGAAAATAAAGGGTACAAATATTTATTAACAGTTATAGACTGCTTTGCTAAATATACATGGGCCGTACCAATAAAAAAGAAATCTGCTGAAGATGTAACTAAGGCGATGGAGAGCGTGTTTCTTTCGAGTAGACAAATTCCAAAAAATATTCAAAGTGATCAGGGAAAGGAGTTTTACAATTCCAAATTTAAATCTCTAATGAAAAATTATTGTATTAATCATTATTCCACCTTTTCTAATATGAAAGCTTCCATTGTAGAAAGGTTTAATAGAACATTAAAAGGGAAAATGTGGAAAGCCTTCAGTATGCAAGGAAATTACAAATTTTTAGATATCCTACCTCAGATTTTACAAGAATATAACTAACTCATCATTTCATACAACAATTGGTATGAAACCAATTGATGCTTGTAATAAAAAATCGGAAAAATTCTTGCTAAACAATGTGTATTCTTCTGTTCGGACTAAAGTGAGAAAGCAGAAGTTTGAAGAGGACGATTTGTAAGGATATCTAAACAAAAAACAGCATTTACAAAAGGTTACAAGCCAAATTGGTCAAGTGAAATATTTAAAGTAGTCAAGATTCAGAAGACGGATCCATATACATATTTACTTGAAGATCTAAAAGGTCAACCTATCAGTGGCTCTATTTATGCTGAAGAGCTTCAAAAAGTAAAATATCCAGATGTATACATTGTAGAAAAAGTTTTAAAAAGAAAAGGAAATAAATTGCATGTAAAGTGGCTGGGATTAGATGAACGCAGCTGGATTGACAAAAGGATATTGCATAATGTACTAAAAGAAAAAAACACTTACTGTTATTATATAAATTTATTAATTTTTTTACAAACACTGTGTATTTTATATATTTATTGTACCTCTACATTTAAAATATATTTATTTCTCATAAACTGTTGTTTTTCTTTAACCTAAACTTACTAAATAGTACTAGTGTTAATGTTACAAATAGACATTAAATTGTCTTCTATTATCATTTTGACATATTACATTTAATGGCTGTTTTTTTTATTCATCAAGGCTATAGTGACCATAAGAGAGTGTTTGCACTCCATCGCTTAATGTACGCCTTTTGTCATCCAATGAGCATAATGACTTTTTATTTATTAGTGAGGTTGTAACGTTATGTTTTTTAGATTGAATTATATAAAACGAAGAATATACACTTTTACTCTCTTTAAGTGTGTTTAAATAATCGTTAAAAGTAAATTCGCTGACAGCTGATTTTTTTATTCCTTTTGACTTTTTAACCGTTATATCATTGTTTGTTATGTAAGAATACATTTTAGGTCTCAACCCGACAAATTCAACAATAGGATCTCCAAAGGTTTCATCTTTCAACAGACCGACTACTTTTTTATTTTTTTCATTATAACAGAAATGAGAAGTGGGAAAATTGCTTGTATCAAAATATTTTTGTAACTCTCCAGACATATCAGAATAAATATCTTCAGTCCTAATATTGTATAAAAATGAATCGGTATCGGTATAACATAAAGTAACATTTTCTATACCATATTTTTTCAAGAAAACATTGTAATAGTAATGATACATCAAAACTTTGCTCAACTCTAAAACTGAGAATCCTACATACAAAGGTTTATCAAAAATAATGCTTTATTTTTCCAACTGAACCGATGTAACATTATCTGCAAATATAATCCTGCCTTTAAAATTTGGTTTATTAACTTGACGGTATAATGATTTTTCATTTGTTACTATTTTTAAATCAATTCTGTTACGCACGTTTCCATTAATTTGCCGAAGCAACTATTATTTATTAATTTGTAAAAATCCGACTAGAATGTATTTTTTGCTGATGCTCTCATCTTTGAATTAATTTTTATATATGGTGCCAACCAATTCTTTTGTTTAAACTTTAATACCCTGTGAATTTTTGTAATTTTTACCCCCAGTTGTAAAGCTTGTTTTAAATTCACATAATGTACTATATAACGAGTTTTGGGTAGCAAAGACGTTAATTATTTATCAGTTTTAGTATTAGGTGGCTTATTTTTTTCAGGTAACAAAGGTAGTTGAGGATGTTTATGATGAATTTCTATAGGGTATTCAACTTCAACATCTAGCACATAACCGGTTTCGGAATCGTTTTCTAGATCTAATACATTCAATTTTTCATCAGTCCACTCAAATTCGGCATATGGTAGAGAAAGGATCATACCGTAACCATAAAGTTTATTAACGTCTACATATAATAAATAATTACTAGGTTTTGTGGAATCATATTCATTTAAATATTTATTGTTAGCTTTAGCATACCGGGAAACGACTTGGCAAATACCTCCCCTTATCCCCTTTTCAAAAAACTGTACTATATCAATATCTTTTATTACGTCTAATTTTATTTTTGTATATTTTAACATTGCATTCCAAGACAACACCTGTAAAGTAAAAAACCATGCGGGGTCAAGTTGATGAAGTTGTTGACAGAGAAGTCGGAAAGTTTCGAAAACTTCGCACAACAGAATTACATCTGTTTTTACATATAATTCTGCATAATCTTTTAATGTTTGGATTTTAAACGTTTCCTAGACATTTTTTGCATGATCTAATCTACATCGCTAATGGATTGTTTTGTTAAATCATTAAAAAATGAATTTTTAGCTGGTAGTTTTGTTTCACTTAGGCATTCAAACGAACTAAAATAATTATATGGAAATACACCTTTCCTTGTCAGATATTTAACTTTGTTTTCATCATTAATAATACTAGTCATATTTGGAAATATTTCACTACTGATTTTGATTGATTTTTTAAATTGTTTACTAATGTATCCAAACTTGATGAAAGAAATTTAAACGAGTCAACAAATCGTATTTTGGTTCTACACCCTTTAAATTTTTTGTTAAAACTTATATATTTTTCAGTATTAATGGGGATTACAAAAACATTTTCACAACGGTCTAAGAAAGGGATTATAAAATGAGAATCATAGCCTTGCAAGTTGTGCATGAAAACGGGTATAAAATCAGGCTTTTTTGCCCTTAAATTGCATGCACTATGTGCTGGTCCGGGACGCCGCCCAGACATTAGCCGCCGCGTGAGGATATAATTAAAATTTTCCAATTTATACATTCTCTGGAGTATTGTGCAGTTTTGCCTAAAGGTGAGTCATTTTAACTTTTTTGAACTAATACTTGCATAAAGATAACAAAAAATTGTTAGTTTTTGTAAATATTACAGATGTCTCTCCTTAAAAAATTGAATGAAACAAAACCCATTTACAAAAACATTGGGGAACTGACTATAGGACAAACATATAAAATTAACAAATTAACAAAAAAGGAGACAGAATATGGCTTAAGCATTGAAGCCATTAATGAGAACTTGGAAGTTGACGAGGGGCAGATAAGAACATATTTGGCGAAAAGATATCTGTTTGTTATAACTGATGAAGATATAGCACAGTATGATGGTAAATATCATTCATTAGTATTATTTTTTACATTCATAACACAACGTTTATCCTTAAATTTTTTAGGTAATTCAATATACTGGGATCCTCCAAAAGGTCTATATTTTGTTAAATGTAAGCATATGTAGTTTGATGAAATATACATCCAACCAGAACCTTTTTTTTCAAATTCGTCCTGTTCCGCTAAAATATTTTCAAAAGTTGTTTCAACATAATTTTCAACATTTATGCTTACATCTATCATATTACTTTTCGATTTAAAATTAAAATCCGTTCTTTCACTAATAGTGTTTCCGTTTTTCTTAATATATGTACATTCTAACATTATATTTATTTTATAAGATTTCCAATCTTCAACATAAGAATTTAATAAATTTACTAAGAGTTCTTTTTTATTGTTTAAAAATTCGGTAGCTACTAATTTTTTATTATCGTTAGGAATGTATACGTCCTCAACCGAATTTCCTAAAGAAATTCTAATGATCCCGTTTTCTTCAGCAATCGCCTTCTCTCGCATATGTCTATCAAACATGCTATATTTTCTTTTTTTATTCGGTATTTCCATTGTGCTCACGTTGAACGTATTATTACTACTAACCCCACTAACAACTTGACAGTTTATTTTATGACGTTCGAAATTGAACTTTCTATTAAATTCTTTCCCACAGCTTTGACAATAAAAAAACAACCATTTACATCTGTGCCGTCTATTTGGAAGCAATAACCCACATTCCTCACACAAATAATTGTTTTTATTATTCATTTTATTAAATCCTTAAATTAAATTAAAAATTAAATTAAACAAAAATTACTACTAGGTCTTACCATCTAAAACAAGTAATATTTACATAAACGTTAATTCATATGAATTTTTCTTTTTCCCACAATATTTAAATTTTAGCTGACCTAAAAACATAAAACATCAATTAGCTAAGTATAGTAATGTTTTTACAACTTTATTAAGTATTTTAATAATATTTACCATCATACTGTGCTATATCTTCATCAGTTATAACAAGCAGATATCTATCTTTTCGCCAAATATGTTCTTATCTGCCCCTCGTCAACTTCCAAGTTCTCAATAATGGCTTCAATGCTTAAGCCATATTCTGTCTCCTTTTTTGTTAATTTGTTAATTTTATATGTTTGTCCTATAGTCAGTTCCCCAATGTTTTTGTAAATGGGTTTTGTTTCATTCAATTTTTTAAGGAGAGACATCTGTAATATTTACAAAAATTAACAATTTTTTGTTATCTTTATGCAAGTATTAGTTCAAAAAAGTTAAAATGACTCACCTTTAGGCAAACGGCACTATTTCATGTCTGGGCGGCATCCTTTCAAGTAGATAACAAGTAGCGAACGACATCTCCCAACCACTGCAAGCGGGCTATATAAGAGCGACCCGGACAGGACGGCACACAGTGGTTGAAAGGCGGAAAAAACCCATTTTTTGAAGGTACTGGAATATTCTTTTTCTTTTCAATATTAATTAATAAAATAGTTACCTGACACATTCCATCAATTTATTCGGATATATTCTGATTTTTAAACTTATTTGGACCCTTTGAAAATCGATCATTGAAAAAGTTTATTTTTCAACGGAAAATTTATAACACTATAATAATTTTTACAACTTGCATTTTTGTTTCTTAGAGCGATTTTCCTTCATAATCACGAAAAGCGATCTCACTTATTACACTAGCATAAAAATGATGCTATTTGGTCTACGTTTTAACCCAGAAATAAAATCCCTAATAAATGCAATAAAATTAAGACAAAAAATTTTTTTGGTAATCCATATTTTTCTAGCGCAGCCGAGCGCAGTTTTAAAATCCATTTTTTTAAGAAGAAGATGCATTCAAGGAAATATTAAAACATATTCTAGCTGCGTCCACCTGCGTCTGTACATGTGGGATTTTTTTTTTATTGAAATACCTAAGCTATTTCGTGCAGTTTATTCGCTATGGAGCTTGTGCTTCGAATTAGGATATTACTAATCGTTTAGTAAAACATCATGCCTTACTTACCAGGTCTGTAGCATCATTTATAAAGTCAGTCTGAATCGTTGTTAGGTCGATAATAAATCAACTTTTTCACCTACCGTGATTTTAGAATGAATTTGGAAATTATTAATAATAAGTTTATTAACATGACCTCCGATAACTTAAAGGCTTCGGAACTTTTAATTTTTAAGCATCCATTTGTTTTTAGAAGATTGGTATTAAAAAAAAGGTTCAGCTATTATTTAGCGTGAATAAGGGAACTAAATTTTCACAGATAGAGTTTCAGTTATCAAACCTACATTGAACAGTCAATCCCACCATCTCCTATAAAAATTATATTAAAGTCGGATGATCCCAATCTTATATTTTAAAATGATATACATTTAATAGTTAAGAATTAAAACATAACGACAAAAATAATTGATAGTTCCTATGTATGATTTTTTTTTTTTTTTTTTTTACCTAACTTGAGTGTTTTCATGAAATAAAATTATATTGCAAGTACTATCAATGATATTACTAGCATAAAACAGCAAAAGTGTTTAAACTAGCCGATTTCGAGTCGAAAATTGATGTATAATTTTTTTTCAATTTTCCTTACACTGCCGGTTAATCCGAACAGCCGGTTAAGCGGGGCTCCAACCTATACATTTTATAGGAAATTCAATCGTGGTTATGATAATATCAACTTTATTTTTTTGCGGCTCACAGATCGGGTTTTACAAGGTTTTTTCCGAAAATAGTCGATTTTCAACCACTGTGCGGCATGGGTTTGGAAATGACCGTTATTCCTCCGACATCATTGCTTTGTAACGACAATTATGAATGAACTTGAATGAAACAGCTGAGTCATGCACCTATGCATTAAATAACACCTGCAGCCACCGTTTTTACTAAGTTTAGTCAATGAATTCAAATAGGCTTCGATTATGAATGAAACAGCTGAGTCATGCATCAGTAAACTGGTTTATCAGTACTAGGACTATGACGAAGGCTTATGTATGTGGTGGGGGGAGAAACCTCCCGCTTTTGCTAAGCTTGATCAATGAATTCAATTGATGAATTATGAATGAATCAGCTGAGTAAACTGATTAAATCCTGCAACTACGACCACACCCCCGGCACCGCGCACACCTGCGCCCGGGAACAGGTGCCACGCTACAGCACGGCTTAAGCACGCGCTGTTGCCACATCTACAATCCAACGTTGCCATGTTGGGCATCTCACATCCGTTTAACCCGTCAAGGTCAACCAAAACCTCATAACACACCTCAAGGACACCCCCCTCCCCTAGAACAACACCCCCCTCGTCCATGACCCTCAAGGTCACATATAGCCTTACTACAACAGGACGCTGTATCGAATGTAAACAAAGCGCTGTTGCCACATCTACAATCCAACGTTGCCATGTTGGGCATCTCACATCCTTTGACCCCTTCAAGGTCAACCAAAACCTCATTACACACCTCAAGGACACCCCCCTCACCCTAGAACAATACCCCCCTCGCCCTTACAAGGTCGGTCAATGACCCTCAAGGTCACATATCGCTCTACTACGGCACGCTCAAGGTCATTTCCTTCGTGCTCCTGCTCAACCGGCCAAATATAACTACTGCTTTATATTAAAAATAAAATTATCCAGTTCCACTATTGTCAGTCATGCGGTCACTCATATTGTCATCATTTACAATGCAGCATCATGATCATCAATTTTGTCATATCCTTCCTCCATCTAATTTTACGCACCATTTTATTGGCATCCTTCCTCACCGATTTCAAACCTCTTGTTACTACATTGATATCACTCCTTACGGATTTCATATCCCATTTTATTCCTCCTTTAATAAATCCCTTAATGACTTCCGAAAAATCCTTATCCATTCTCCTTTAGAGTGTATAGTGGCAATCAAAAGTATTTGCACAAGCCTATAATTTTCCTTTAAATATTATTAAAGGATCTTTTTGAAAAAAAAATGACAGTTTTGCTTTATAATAAATTTATTAAAAAAATAAGATATATAAACATCAAATAATAAATATCATCCACTGGTTAATAATACAGCAAATAATATAAAATCTTCTTTCAAAAGTTTTTGCACATTACATAATTCTCTAAGTTTATACACTTTTAATACTTAGTATGGAGTCCCTCTGCATATATTACAGCTTCTAGTCTTCGAGGCATTGAGTACACTAGAGTTGCCTGATGATCCTAATGATGCCTAAATGATTCTAACCCAAAATTTTATGTTTTTATGTTTTCGAACCTTCAAGTCTAGATAATTCCAAACGTGTTCTATTATATTTAAGTCTGGCGACTGAGGTGGAGTTGCCAACTGCTTAGGTACACGGTGGGCCAGACCCTCCTACCGTGCACCCCCCACCCCTCCCACATCCCTACAAATTGGATATCGTTGTGTTCCTTGTGATAAAAGATTAAGAAAAAGCCAATGTTCCCAGAAAAAAAAGTGGCCGCACTAACCCAAAATGGCGTTCAAACATGGCGGAATGACGAAATTAATTTTAGTTAGTTTTTTTATTACTGACATTCACCATTATGCTTAATTTAGCCATGACTGGTCTTTTATTAAAGCTAGATAGTTCTAGATTCAGAATAAATAAACAAACGTTCTAAAATAATTAGTCATAATAAAATACAACAAAACATAAAACATAAAATACCTTTAAAGTCAATTTTTTTAAGTCACTCGCGTAAAAGTTAAAATCCCAAGTTAATTTGTGATTAATCGGCCATCATTAACGAAAAACGCCCTGAAATAAAACATCTGGAGCAATTATTCTTCTTTAAAAATCACGTCAAATTTCAGAATATATCAACTAGGCTCATAGAAAACGGACCTTGTCGGCGAAAAGGCGCCGGTGACTCGGGCGAATCCAGTCCTCTGCCACATAGTTCAGTTCTCATAGATCATACAATTACAGCGGGTTTAGGATATTATTTTAAATGTATAATTGAGCCTATGTAATAATAATAATAAAGGCTTAACGAACCCGAAGGTTCGATGCCGACACCACCACTCGCTCCCTGCACACCTCGATCCATCGACCGTCTTCCATACCCAACTTCGATAGATCCGCCCTAACGCAATCCTCCCACCTCCGTCTCGGCCTGCCCCTCGGACGTTTCCCATTCGGCACCGCGCTTATTAATCTTTTCGGAATTCGTTCACAGCCAAGTTTCGCAATTTTACACGCCCATTTTGAACGTCTTGCTGCAATCACGTCAATTATATTTACTGGGTAAAGTTCACTCAGTTCGGCGTTGTGTAAGCGTCTAAATTCTCCGGTTAGTTCATCGCTCTTCGGTCCAAATATTCTAAGCAGTACTTTATTTTCAAAAACTCTAAGCCGTTGCTCATCCCTCAATGTCAGCGGCCAAGTTTCGCACCCGTAAAGGACCGTTGGAAGAATAATTGTTTTGTAAATCCTAATTTTTAAGTTTCGGGACAATATTTTTTAACTTGCGGCATGAATCCCCTAAAGCAATCCCCACCCGGAGACCCGAACGGGGGACTAGTTTAATAATAGACTAGTATAATGAGCGTTTTACTTTAGGGAAATCCATGACTTTTTTTGTGGTGTTTGGGTGAACTAATAAAATGTGAGTAGGGCGTTCAAACCTACGTCACACCCTCCAGCAAGCCTGGGGGGCCGCTCTCATTGTTGGTCAGCGAGTCCTACGGACTTAGCCGGGAGGAACTTCCTAGGAATTTCCACCGATCATCCCCACATCCGCCACATTAATGTTAATATATATTTCTTTTTGTCAGAACAAATTTGGTTTAGTATCGATGTTTGATTTTGACAAAAGCGAAAATGTTTTAATATCGATGTTTTCGGCAAAAACAAATATTTTTTAACTTCGATGTTTAGTGAACTTAAAAACTTTCTATTCATAGATAACATTATAATTAATAATGATCACAAACTAATCAATCTATATTCTTCAACATGAATCATTAATTTTACTATATCCTTTGCAAGTTATAACAACAATCAATCAACTAATCTGATACTAAATTAAGCTAACTTGGATATACGGTCGAAGCATTTTAGAGCGGGGGTGGTTTCAAGTCCGTGACGTCATTGCAGACTACTACAGAAGCATTACTTTCATTAGTTGCAAAATATATTGTCTCTTGACAACTAAGTTGTTATGTTTCATTAAGAATAAACAAATTACAGCTTTTTGTAATGCAGTCTGTTAATTTATTGTTCTACGAAAAGTTAGACTAACATGTTTTACTGGTCTACTGTGACGTCACAGATCAAAGCTTAGTTTTGATTGGCTAGCGCTGTTATGCTGTTATAAACTTGGTTCACATTGCCAAGCAGTACTGTAGGTAGGTTACACCGTTGTTATTGGCCAAAGAGATCCAAACTTTTCACCTATCATTGAGTTATTTTCATTTAAGTTGGACAATAACTTTATTTTGTGTGTTCATCACTTACAGGGGTATCATTCTGAACCAACACCAACAAGCAGAGATTATATCTCTCAATTTAAAAACAACTTTTTTTCATATCTCATTTAAAATATGGCATCACTTTCATTTGGCATAATTAATCAGAGATCTTTTCTTTGAAGTTAAACATTAACTTCAAAGCATGTCCTCACTACATATTAGAGTATCACACTCAACTAGTACTAATATTTAGAGATCAATTCTCTATAGTTAAACAATAACTTCAATTCTTGTCGTACCACAAATATGAAGTCCACTCTTTATTAACATTACTATTATTTTTGGTTCTCTGAGATTCTATATATCTTATATTTTGTAATAGCAGCACCTCGATTGACTCTGCTCCTATTTATTCCATTAAAAGCACACACTGCATCAAACATTGACCATGCTTAATAATTAATGATCATTTTCGCCATCGATTGGCGCTATTATCACCACAGCTAGCTTCATTCATGGTTTACATACAGTTAGTAAAAAAAGGCTACAGACACAACAATATAAATTTATTTATGAAATAATATACATTATTTTGTGTTATAACGTTAAACAAAAACATATGGTTTCGTATGATTGGAACGAACCAACCGTTGGGACAAACTGTCATAGCTGTAGTGTTTGTGACTACAATGTTCAGATGGTACTACGCAGGCCCAGGACGTTCTAGACTCTTCTCCTTACGAATATATAGCATTGCCAAACCAAATTCAACCTTTTTCAATTTTATGTTATCCAGGACTCTGCTTTTGACAAAAATATTCATTTTGCATTTTATAGGGGAGGGTGCACTAGAAAATAGTTGAATTTTTGGATTTCTTTTACATAGGGGTCCAATTTTATGTTATTGGGGACGCTGTTTTTGAAACAAATATTTTGTATTTTAATAGCGGGTGAGGAAGGGGCCGCACTATAAAAAAGTTAGATTTTCGGAGTTGTTTCACACAGGAATTTTATCGGGGACGGTGTTCTTCAAAACAAATTCCTTTTTTTTAATCCATGTTTAATGAAATAACAACTTCCACTATTTGTTTTTATTTTTCTATTTATTTTTCATTTTCAACGTTTCGGGGCACCCACCCCATCTTCAGGAAAAACAACTAGAAACATTTATCTATATAAATCACAGTAATTTAAATAATTTTTTTCACAATAATATATCATATCATTAAAATTCTATTTTTTTTTTAATAGTTTTTATAATTTAATTATAAATTACCTTAAAATTTCTTTTCATGCTTAATTGCATGCTGTCAATTTCATCCTATATGTACATATATTATCCAACACACATATATTTAAATATATTTATCATTTTTTAATAATTTAAAATTAACATTGTTTATTGGTCATCCCCTTGTCACAGACTGATTATTGTTTTCTCTATGGGGATCAATTTATTTACCTTTGATTTGATTCTAATCATCTTCTTCTCCTCATATCTAATATTTTTAACAGTTCAAATTTAATTTACTTATAATGTCTATATAATGTGTACCTAGATTCTTGGTGTCTGTTTTAAAATTTATTGTTTTATCTATATTTTTTGTTATCTGTATTGCTTCTAATATTTTTAGCTATTTTTTCTTTTTCTATTATTTTTGCTTTATCAAAATTAAATGTGTGATTATTTTTTATACTGTGTAGGGCCAATGCTGTCTTGTTTATATTTTTGCTATTTTTACAATCATTTTTGTGTTGTAATACTCTTGTTTTTAATTTTTTTGAAGTCTCACCAATGTATATTTTATTGCAATCATTACATTCAATTCTGTATATGACATTTTTTATATCTATTTCTTTTATTTTATCTTTCATATTTGTTAAATATTGATTCATTTTGTTATTATTATACATTCCCATTCTTATATCATAATGATCATAGTTTTTGAAAGTTCTTTTTATTTCTTCTGTCAGACCTTTTATGTACTGCATTTTGAAGAACTTTTTATTTTTATTTAGATCATTTCCCCTTATTTCTCTTTTTTCTTGATTATTTGATTTTTCGGATGTTTTATTATTATTATTAAAAAATTCTGTTATTGTTTTTTGTTTTTTCTTTATAATCTCTTTATTATTTATTCCTTTTTCTTTTATTCTTTTATCTGTCATATATTTTTTGGTGATTTTCTCATTTAGATTATCCTCACTTTTATGATTTTGGTATTTTGGATGAGTTTTTATTCTTTTGTACCACAAGTCATTTATAATTTTTTTAGGATAAAAATTTTCTTTCAAAATTTCGAAAATTTTCGTTTTAATTTCATTTATGTGTACATCGTCTGTTATACTAATGGCTCTGTTAACTAAGTTTTTTGCAACATTTATTTTTTGATATTTTGGATGGTTGCTAATAAAGTTTAACAGTTGGTTGCTTGTTGTTTCCTTTTTTGTCCATTTTGTGGTTATTTTTTTATTTTTCAATATTAATTCCATATCTAAAAATTTTAATAGCGGGTGAGGAAGGGGCCGCACTATAAAAAAGTTAGATTTTCGGAGTTGTTTCACACAGGAATTTTATCGGGGACGGTGTTCTTCAAAACAAAATCCTTTTTGTACTTCAGTGCCGGTGGGGGGGGGGGGGGGTGGTAAACAATTTAATGTTAAAATAGAAAATTAAAAATAATCCCCAAATAAACCCTGATAATATTTTAATCATATTATTTTAGCAAAGAGATATGATTCCATAAAAAAATATTAACACTCATAAAAATCTATATTGTATAATTTTTCAATATTAGATAAATTCAAAATAAATATTATTTTCGTATCGACTTTCCTAGATAAAATAATATTAGCTATAATATTATATTAGATATAATAATAATGGCTGACCACCAATCTTAAATTATTTTTAAATAATTTATTTTTTGAAGAGAAAAGATTTGGCTCCGCCGGGAGTCGAACCCGGGTCTCCTGCGTTACATGCGAGGATGCTAACCGCTACACCACAGAGCTCGGCTCAAGGCAGAGCAAATCCTTCCTCTTCACTGATACCTACTCCCCCTATCTCACAAGTTTTGCGAGTAGTAGCGGGAGGTGGACAAATTTTGTCCAATTTACGATATTTATTGACATAAGTCAATTTTTTAAATTATTTTAATTAATCCAATCTTAAATTGTGGCTGACCACCAATCTTAAATTATTTTTAAATAATTTATTTTTTGAAGAGAAAAGATTTGGCTCCGCCGGGAGTCGAACCCGGGTCTCCTGCGTTACATGCGAGGATGCTAACCGCTACACCACAGAGCTCGGCTCAAGGCAGAGCAAATCCTTCCTCTTCACTGATACCTACTCCCCCTATATATATATATTAGTGAAGAGGAAGGATTTGCTCTGCCTTGAGCCGAGCTCTGTGGTGTAGCGGTTAGCATCCTCGCATGTAACACAGGAGACCCGGGTTCGACTCCCGGCGGAGCCAAATCTTTTCTCTTCAAAAAATAAATTATTTAAAAATAATTTAAGATTGGTGGTCAGCCACAATTTAAGATTGGATTAATTAAAATAATTTAAAAAATTGACTTATGTCAATAAATATCGTAAATTGGACAAAATTTGTCCACCTCCCGCTACTACTCGCAAAACTTGTGAGATAGGGGGAGTAGGTATCAGTGAAGAGGAAGGATTTGCTCTGCCTTGAGCCGAGCTCTGTGGTGTAGCGGTTAGCATCCTCGCATGTAACGCAGGAGACCCGGGTTCGACTCCCGGCGGAGCCAAATCTTTTCTCTTCAAAAAATAAATTATTTAAAAATAATTTAAGATTGGTGGTCAGCCACAATTTAAGATTGGATTAATTAAAATAATTTAAAAAATTGACTTATGTCAATTAATATCGTAAATTGGACAAAATTTGTCCACCTCCCGCTACTACTCGCAAAACTTGTGAGATAGGGGGAGTAGGTATCAGTGAAGAGGAAGGATTTGCTCTGCCTTGAGCCGAGCTCTGTGGTGTAGCGGTTAGCATCCTCGCATGTAACGCAGGAGACCCGGGTTCGACTCCCGGCGGAGCCAAATCTTTTCTCTTCAAAAAATAAATTATTTAAAAATAATTTAAGATTGGTGGTCAGCCACAATTTAAGATTGGATTAATTAAAATAATTTAAAAAATTGACTTATGTCAATTAATATCGTAAATTGGACAAAATTTGTCCACCTCCCGCTACTACTCGCAAAACTTGTGAGATAGGGGGAGTAGGTATCAGTGAAGAGGAAGGATTTGCTCTGCCTTGAGCCGAGCTCTGTGGTGTAGCGGTTAGCATCCTCGCATGTAACGCAGGAGACCCGGGTTCGACTCCCGGCGGAGCCAAATCTTTTCTCTTCAAAAAATAAATTATTTAAAAATTAATTTTTTATAGTGAGGCCCCTTCCTCCCCCGCTATTAAAATACAAAATATTTCTTTCATAAACAACGCTCCTATCTAATTTTTTTATAATACGCCCCCCACCGCAATTAAGATACAAAATGAATATTTTTTTCAAAAACTCCGCCCCCGACGACATAAAATTGCACCCCTGTGTGAATGAAATCCGAAATTATAATTTTTGTATAGTGCGCCCCCCCCAACCGCTACTTATAAATACAAAATGAATATTTTTCACAAAAACACCGCCCCCGATATCATAAAATTTTTCCCCCGTGGGAAAGAAATCCGAAAATCTAATTTGTTTATAGTGCGCCCCCCCCCCCACCTACTAAAATACAAAATGAATATTTTTTTCGAAAACAAAAAAGGTTGAAATTGAAATGGAAAAGTTGAATTTGACTTGGAAAAGTTGGAATTTGACTTGGAAATGCTATATAAGGAACGATGGACTGGAAAGTTAGTTTTGTTCAAGAGAAGCTCAAGTGATATCGTTATTTTATACATTTTTTATTCTTCCGTACATATTTATCAATTTCTCTCATATTTAAAATTTATCCATTTTTGATTACCAAGCATAATGAGAGACAGGTAATTTCTCCGTTTAAAAAATGAATCAAAGATACTCTATAGGAAGAATATAATTCTCCTTCACCATTTAAACCTCATCAGAAGAATCTATGGTGAAAAACCTAGCCCATATTAAATACTTGATTATCATTAAATATGACGAGTTTAATCAAAATGGTTAGAGCCATTTTCGAGAACATCAGAACCATCAGGAAAACAGCCTACACCATAAAAAATAACCCTATAATGATTATCATAGTCCTCCCTAGTTTTTATTACAGGCATGATCTCATAAGTTCGTTTTATTGAAGTAATTATAAAGGTATCATTGTTTTAAATTATAATAAACCCTACCCTACTAGTAAGGAATAAGTATAATAAGTTCTTTTTTTATTTATTACTGGTTTATTATTACAAATATAAAATAAATAAAGACTCATGCGGTATATGTCTCTTCCGCATGAGGGAGCACTGGGGGGAGGGGATGTGATCCACTTCCAATTTGAAATTATCAAGTTGGTGTTATTATTCATAGTTGAGTAGTGGTCCCAGAATTTATCATTCTTTTTGTGGGAGGGTATTTTGGTTGGTAGAAGGAAAAAACTAGAGTAAAAAACATAAATAAAACTTTAAAACAGTTCACTTACTTATTTACAAAAAAAAAATAGGATTTTATTAGATTCATATATATAAATACTACTACACAAGAAAATTAGATGCCTAAATTTATTCTACCTACAATAAACCCTCATTATTACGAACTCGGATATAACGAACACCTCGATGTAGCGAACCAAAATACTATCCCCCCAAAATTACCTTTATATTTCTGCTGAGCCCCTCGTTATAGCGAAATCTCTCGGCTAGTTCGAACTACGAACTAAATTTGATGCCTGAGAATTATTATATTCTGTTATAACGAACTGCTAGAAATTTTTATTAATTTTTTTTTTTACTGTATTACGTAGAATGAGCGCGGGAAGACGAAGTAGCTCCAGTTTCTAGAATTGAGGTGTTTTTTTCCCTTAACTAATCCCATTTCCTTTTGTCCTCCTTCTGATACCATTGACGTTTTTTCTCAAAACTAGCTCAGTTCTGTCTCGACCTCTGTAATATTCGAATCAGCGTTCTGTAGTCGTTTATACTATTTTTTACTTTCACTTACCTATATATGAAATATATAGTAAGTGGAAGTATTGCGATCGTGAAAAATTTCGACTTCCGGTTTTCAACGGAAATACACGTTTTGGGGTCCCCTGAGTCCAAATGACCAAGTCCCGCGAAATGGTCTGTGTGTGTGTGTGTCTGTGTGTGTGTGTGTGTGTGTGTGTGTGTGTGTGTATGTGAACAGACTAGCTCAAAAACTATAAACCGTGCGAACCTGAAATTTGGTATTTAGTTTAGGCATATGCCCGCGATGTGACAGCAAAAATTTCATCAAAATTGCTCAAAGGGAGGGGGTACTTTATTTAATAACTTTTTAGGTTTTTTTCGATTTTCTCAAAAACGGCTCTAACGATTTTGATTAAACTGAGTATTTGATGTACTAATATGCCTGAGATGTGACTGTAAAAATTTCATCAAAATTGATTAACCGGAGGGGGGACTTTACTTAAAAAAATTCGTATCATTTTCACGTGTTTTTTTTATTTACTCAAAAACGGCTTTAACGATTTTGATCAAACTGGGTATTTGATGTATTTATATGCCCGAGATATGACTGTAGAAATTTCATCAAACTTTATTAACCGGAGGGGGGACTTTACTTAATAAATTTCGTATAATTTTCACGTTTTTTTTATTTACTCAAAAACGGCTTTATCGATTTTGATCAAACTGGGTATTTGATGTATATACATGCCCGAGATATGACTATAAAAATTTCATCAAAATTGATTAACCGGAGGGGGGACTTTACTTAATAAATTTTGTATCATTTGCACGTGTTTTTATAATTATTCAAAAACAGCTTTAACGAATTTGATCAAACTAGGTATTTGACGTATGTATATGTTACAGATGTGATAGCCCGCATTTCATCAAAATTGCTCAAACGGAGGGGGCACTTTATTTCTTAACTATTTTTGCAATTTTTACCTTTTTTTCGATTTTCTCAGAAACGGCTTTAACGATTTTCATCAAATTCGTCATGTTTAATGAAAATTAGATGATCTTTAATATCAGGTAAGCTTTATCATTATTAAAATGTAATGTGGGGGGCTTAAATGGGGTGGGGGCCTTTTTTGTTTGTTTGTTTTTGTTTATATGGAGAAATAAACTTTCTCTCATTACGCCTAAAAATAAAAAATGGCTAAATATGAGATATGATAAAAACCAAGTAAACATATAGAGGAGAAAAAAAAGAAAAATATTCAGTCAACTCATAAAACACGTTGAGTCCACGCAGGACGCTTTTAATGACAGACCATTGTTCATAATTAATGCCCTTCTGTTCATTTAATGGAAATGATTTGTTTCATGGGAAATTAATGAAATATTCAACAAGTACATAGAGAATTATAAAATCAGTCGACTTGGAGTCTTATGCTTGCATTGCCGTATTATCTGAAGTAAAAACTTTTATTTAATAATAAAAGAAATTAGTGTTTGTTATAGAGCAAATGAAAACAAAAATAAGAAATGAATGTGGAAAAATGTGTAACTGAGTGAGAAGTGGCATTAACACAACACATTAATTTCTAATCTAAGTTGGTAAGTGAAAGTTGTGTGTTGCGCGCACGCACCAGATTTTTTAAAATACACAATGAGTTCGTTGGTAAACGTGTGTCACAAATGTAAATCCTTATCAATCGAGGGAAAATTGATATATTCTCTAGGATATTGAATCGGGAATTTAAAAGTAAGAAAACCATCGCAGAAAAATATGGAATTCAACATTGTCAACCATTTAAAAAAAAGAAAGATAAAATAGATTCAACCGCAGCCCAAGCCTTCAGCATAAAATAAACGACTGCGCTCTGCGGCTCATGAATATTTGGAAAAAATTGATAAATTGCTTTAAACAAATGAGATCTCAAATACCAATCTCAGTCCCTCTTATTAAAGCTAAGGCTAAAGAACTCTCAAGTGACCTTGGAAGGTAAATTAATAAATCTCATTGTTTAATTAATATCTAGTTTATCTAAAAATATATTACATATCTACAGGCGTTTTAATTTAAATAGTTCTAATGTATGAATTTCCTTCTAAATATGATCAAATTGGCCATTGGCTAAAAAAAATATTAAAAAAAAAAAGAATCCTCGGTTATAACGAATCTCGTTATAGCGAACTATGAATATCAAACCCCCTACAAGTTCGCTATATCGAGGGTTTACTGTATATTGTTTTTTTCATTTTCGAATTTATAATATCTAATATTGGATATTTAACAAATACCCCCCCCCCCGGGACGGCCCGACTTTAATTAGTGTTTGAAACTTTTAAAATTTATTTCCTTGAAAAAATATATATTTTTCGGAATCGTCATTATTTTTATTCAAAATTTCTATTTGTAATTAATAACAAGAAATATTTTTACTGAAATTAGGGTTGCTGGTAGAGCAATATTGTGTTTTTGCTAATGGTTCAATCTGACTTAGGAAATATTAAGATTAAGAGGATAAAATAGCTGGCTGGCGGAGAGGGCTGGAAGTGCTGGATTTGCAAAATAAGGATGAAGTAGGCACTAGCTAGGATGTCCTCTTTCGGTGTTGTTCTCTGCCTCATCTTGTTTCTTTCTAGCGCTTACTTTGCGCCAGTTACTAACAGTGAGTAAAATATTTCTTGATATCATATTTTATAAGTTGATGTCGTTATTCATTAAATACCCGATATATCCAATGCTAAAACGTCCAAAGTATATTAAATGAACATTGTTGAATGAAATTTTTAATTATGTATTTTAACTGTATGAGATATGTGCATAAGTTTCTGTTCACCCCAGAAAGATATCACTTATTATTCCAATGCTTTCTAATCTATTCTAATTCCTAAATTGACGAAATAATTCCTTCGTTAAAGCCGTTTTTGAGTAAATAAAAAAAGCACGTGAAAATGATAAAAAAATTTATTAAGTAAAGTGCCCCTTGCGGTTAATCAATTTCAATGAAATTTTTACAGTACATCAAATACTAAGTTTAATCAAAATCGCTAGAGCCGCTTTCGAGAAAATCGAAAAAAAACGTAAAAAGTTACTAACTAAAGTACCCCCTCCCTTTGACCAATGTTGATGAAAGTTTTGCTGTCACATCGCGGGCATATACATACACTAAATACCCAATTTCAGGTTCGCACGGTTTATGGTTTTTGAGCTAGTCTGTTCACACACACACAGACCATTTCGCGGGACTTGGTTATTTGGACTCAGGGGACCCCAAAACGTGTATTGCCGTTGAAAACCCGAAGTCGAAATTTTTCACGATTTCCGTACTATATATTTCATATATACGTAAGTGAAAGTATAAAAAAACTATAACATTATTGTGCTAATGCTTATCTCCGCGATGAAATTTGTAAAGAATTAGATGGATTAAAGTATGGTTTTACTCTTCTTTGAAATCAGATCTACATGTTACATTTTTATGGAGCTGTTAAAAGTTTCGAAGATTTTTTTCCATGCACACACTTTGTTTTCATGTTGGATTATCTCAGAATCGACTCGCTATGGAAAAACTCTGATAGAAAAATATTTTCTTCTGCAAGTAACTTTGAAAACAAAAATGTAATTTTGGAAAGACCAAATTTTATGATTAGATTTATTTTTTAAAAAAAAAATTGAACGAAAAAATTGCATGGAACGTCCCTACAATAATTGAATATTTAATAGTTTACAAGTTAAGATTTTTGGTAAATAAAATACCTTAACAAATTTATATAGTACAATAAAAGAAATTTATTTCTCAAAAGTACTTTTTTTTAGTAAATAATTATATTAATGCTTCAGGTAAAAACAAACATTTTTTTTTTAATTTGGGGAGTGTTTGTTGGGTGCTTAGATTCTGAGGTAGTTTAAATAAATTAAAAAATATATATATTAAAGATTTTTAAACAAAAGAACTTTGTAACTTTTTAATGGCTCAATAGACAAATAGACCAAGTTGCTATTATTTTGAAGAAGAGTCAAATACACACCTGTTCCATTTTTACTTTCACTTACCTATTATGAAATATATAGTAAGGGAAAGTATTGCGATCGTGAAAAATTTCGACTTCCGGTTTTCAACGGAATTATACGTTTTGGGTCCCCTGAGTCCAAATAACCATTCCCGCGAAATCGCGTGTGTGTGTCTGTGTGTGAAGAGATTAGCTCAAAAACTATAAACCGTATGAACCTGAAATTGGGTATTTGGTATATGTATATGCCCATGATTTTACAGCAAATATTTCATCAAAATTGGTCAAACGGAGGGGGTACTTTGTTTAATAACTTTTTTTTCCAATGTTTACGTTGTTTTTTTAAATTTTCTCAAAAATAGCTTTAACGATTTTCATTAAACTCGTCATCTTTAATGAGAATCAAGTATTCTTTAATATCGGGTAAGCTTTATCATTATTAAAATGTTGTGAGGGGGCCTTTTTCGTTTTCCTATAAAGTACCTTTGTTTTTGTTTATATGAAGAAATTATCTGTTTCTCGTTTCGCCTCAAAATAAGAAATGGCTAAATATGAAATATGAAAAATTCAAGTAAACATCTACAGGATAAAAATAGAAAAATATTCCGTCAACTCATAAAACAATTTGAGCTCACGCATGCGCAGCACACCTTTAATGACAGACCCATGCTTTATAATTAATTAATGTTTTATGGGAAATATATGAAGTTTTCAACAACTACATAGAGAATTGAAGGAATTTTATAGGGTGCGACCTAGATACAGTGAATTTCACTCCCAACAGTTTAATTACTTGTGTAAGGAGTAAAAAAAACCCTGTCTCTTACTTTTACTACTATTTTTATAAAAAGTTAACTTGAGACTCTTCTTATTTAATATTCACTATTCCTCACAGTTTCTTCCTATTCCATGCTTTATTTTAGGGATTGATACAGTTGGTTTTACTCATTTTCAATTAGGTAGAAACAGAGTTGGGCAATTTGTAATCTGAATAATGATTAATGAATATGAATTATTGTAATCATAAAACAAAGGAATAATGAATAACCGTTATTCATAATCAGTGCGGAGCATTTTTAATGATTATTGAGTGTTTATGGTATTCATTTGAAATGAATAATGAATAACTGGTATTCAGTTATTCATGATTAACGAATACTGATAAATTCAGTTAGTCATTATTCATGAATAAAGTATATTCATGGGCTAGGATTAATATAATATTCATCAATCATGAATACCTAATATTCATCAATCTTAAATAACAAATATTCACCAATCATCAATCATGAATATGATATATTCATAATCATTATTCATTTAAATTTATAAGACGAGGATGCATTTCTGAATTAAAACTTGTCCTAATGAGCAAGGACAAGTCCTAAGAGTGGGTGTAGTCAACTGAACAGCATTTGAACTCATAAGTAAAGAATTAGATCCTAATTCCAATTGGTATTAGTAAAGGTCTATTGACAAGAATAGAAAGAGCAAACAAATTTTAAATCATCATTCATGACTAGTAAGACTCAGAATTGTGATTTTTTTTTAATCATGATTAATGAATTTATATTATTCATGATTAATGAATGATCTGTAATCCTGAGTAGTGAATTCACATTAGTCATGATTAATGAGTAATGAGTAATCATGAATAATGAATTCCTCTTAATCATGATTACTGACTAACATTTAATAATGAATAATGGTCATTCATGATTGTTGAATACATTATATTCATGAATAATCCACAACCAATGATTTTTACAATTCATGAATAATGATTCCGTGCTAAAGAATGATTTATGAATAATGATTACAATCATTATTCACATTTTTGATTATTAGTCATAATCATGAATACATTTTTATTTAAATATGCCCAACTCTGGGTAGAAATGATTCCGCATAAACAAAACATGCTAGATACATTTGTATAATAAAACTTTATATATAAAAAAAAAATAAACAAATATAACTTTAATCTATCTTTTCTCTTAATAAGTGTTCATAGTTAAAGTGTTTGTTAATCCAACTTGCTTAAATGGGTAAGAAAGTAAGTTACTAAATTCCGCATTAACCTTTTATAATTAATTCTCAATTGCTGTTGGTCGTAGCGTTATATTATTATACCTAAAGCCTAATTGAGGTTACTTTTTTTTTTATGCAAACAAATAAAATGTTTAAATCATCCGGGTAGCTCCGACACTGATGTCAACAAACTCAACAGCTTTTTATTCCTTATAGTTTTATAATAATGGAAGATTATTTATATTTCTAATATGTAAAATTCTAATGAAAATCTTCCTTGATTATTTTTTTTTTTCTTTTGTGTTTACTCCTACAATTTCTAATTTTTGTGATATTCCCGTGATATCATTCATTACATAAAATTAATTAATTATTATTTTACGTGATAACATTTATGAAATAATGTTCTTGAACCAAATTTTCTTGAATTCATAATAATCAATAATACTCCAATTAATTTTTCATTTTGCTTCGTATAACAAAAAAAAAAAAAATATATATATATAAAATATATAAAAAATATATAAAAATATATAACTATATAATAACAATGATACTTCATGGTCACAGAACTTTATAAGGCGAAATGAGGCATATTGGTGTGATTATGTGTCTGGGTGAAATCATTTTACTAATACTTCTATGACCACACCAAAACCAAAGAACTATTTATTTCATCTTTCAAATTATCAAGAAACTTATGGTATTTTTTTGATAAGCAAATAGTATGTTTTGGAACTGTTATACTTTAGTACTAATTTGATTTATTATTTATTTTCTCCATTGCTTTTAAGATTTTACATCCTGTAGCTAGGAGTTCTCCAGTCATAAATTGTACATACAAATAAATAAATAAGTTGAGCATACAAAAAAAAAAAAAAATATATATATATAATAATAATAAAATAAATACTTTAGCACTAATTATCTTAGTGTGTTTGGATATTAATATTGAAAATATCATTTGTTATGTTGGTGTTTAAATTTATCATCAAATAGAGTTGTAGTTACCTGTATACAAAGATTTGGGATACTACACAAAATATGATAATATATAAAATATATACCAGAAGGCATTATAGAAAGGTATATTTTCGGGAAGGCAGAGTTCACGAATCTTGGATTCCACTAGGGGTTCGGTACAACACTGTCCTTTTCAGCGGAAAACAGATGAAATTTCTGTTATTTAAAACACACACGTATGCATCATTAATAAATAAATTGTTTACCCAAGAAAAACATATGTGTGTATTTTAAAATGTTAACGGGTCACAATAATTCAGTTACACTTTCAAAGCTTGTGTATCAAAAAAAGTATTATTGTATATTGTAAAAAAAGACCCGAAACTTAAAATAAATTATTTTAATTAAACCTGTACACTGCTGTATAACTTTTTTTGAAGCAGTAAATTGTCATTTATATAATGCATAACATTAAGTCATTAAAATGGAAAATATGATAAGCTTAGAGGTTTGAATTTTCATTAATAGTTCTAATCCTCTGTCGAGTGATATACACCCACATGCATATGTTTTTTATTATCTCATATAGTAATGTTCATTACCATAATGGAATATAATAAGGGTATACCATAATTTATACCATTGAAATGACATAATGGTAGGGGAGAGCGGGGTTGGTTGGCAACAGTTTTCACCTTTTTGGTTGTTGAGTCGTTCCTGTTAATATAATCCCAATAGGGCTGATACCACTGTAAACTCCAAGTATTAGAGTACTTCAAGTATTTTTTTAACCACATAATACTTAATACTAAGATCATAGAAAATTGAAGAATTCGTCAATCCAGAGTATGCCAATTAACCCCCTATGTGGGGCAGGTTGGCCTAGAAGGTGGTGTTGTTTAGCCATCTCATTCAAGTACTGCCTGACACATATTATTGTTATTAAAAACTGCACTATAAAGGATTAATAATTTTGAATCGGTTTTTAACAGCTTTTAAGGGGAAAATAGAATGACAATAGAAGAAGATAGAAGTTTAGACTGTCGTCACTTTCTGCATTAGAAAAATTGCTCTCATCCTCCTTGCTGGAACTAAAGACGATTGGTAGTTTCACCTTTGTTTGTTGTTTACCTTGCTTTTGTGAATTGCTACTGCGCCAAAAAACCCCAGTTGAAGAGAGCCAACTAACCCCACAGGAGAGATCATATGAAAGATGGCTGCCAGGACAGGGGAGAACAATAAAAAAAGAAACTGTTTAGTCGAAAGGTTAGGTTTTTCAAAGGAAAATTGAATTCTTCAATTTTCTATGATCTTAGTATTAAGTATTATGTGGTTGAAAATTGAAGAATTCGTCAATCCAGAGTATGCCAATTAACCCCCTATGTGGGGCAGGTTGGCCTAGAAGGTGGTGTTGTTTAGCCATCTCATTCAAGTACTGCCTGACACATATTATTGTTATTAAAAACTGCACTATAAAGGATTAATAATTTTGAATCGGTTTTTAACAGCTTTTAAGGGGAAAATAGAATGACAATAGAAGAAGATAGAAGTTTAGACTGTCGTCACTTTCTGCATAAGAAAAATTGCTCTCATCCTCCTTGCTGGAACTAAAGACGATTGGTAGTTTCACCTTTGTTTGTTGTTTACCTTGCTTTTGTGAATTGCTACTGCGCCAAAAAACCCCAGTTGAAGAGAGCCAACTAACCCCACAGGAGAGATCATATGAAAGATGGCTGCCAGGACAGGGGAGAACAATAAAAAAAGAAACTGTTTAGTCGAAAGGTTAGGTTTTTCAAAGGAGTTTGGGGCTATGTGAACAGAATCGGAGTCAAATGTTTTGCCATGCCTTTAAACCAAATTTACTGAAAATATAAAAATTTACTTACATGTTATAAAATCAATCAATGAAGCACACTCTTCTCTAAACTGTTAGCATCGGATTGAAAACTCAGGACAACACACCCGAGGTCGAGCGGGTCACTTGGTACAATGGTAGGGCCTTCAAAACAGGTGTGACGGAAACTATAAAAAAAGGGCAACCTACCCCGCTCCATGGGTGTTAGTATGGGCAGTATAGGGCTTCACTGGAAGCCTTAAAGTCCCAAAAAAAAAAAAAAAAAAAAAAAAAAAAAAAAAAAAAAAAAAAAAAAAAAAAAAAAAAAAAAAAAAAAAAAAAAAAAAAAAAAAAAAAAACCAACCCCGCTCTTCCCCTAGTTATAATAATAATTTATTAAACCCGTTTTTATCTGAAAAAGAAGCGATGGTGAATGGATAAATCACGGTTACATAACATCTCAAAATAGGGCCGAGCCAGGAGCCGCTTTTGAGAAGTATTGCCAATTGTTTAAGCAAGTAACTCAAAATATGAACAATAAGGTGAATAATTCGTACTGATATACAATATACGGAAAAATGGAAGGAAGTCAATTTGTTGGGCACTGAGGGATCTTCAATGGTTATTTTAAGTATTTTCTTCCATTTAAAGATAATTATTTGAATTATAGATGTGTTTATTTTCTTATAATTAAATGTGAGGTTAAGAAAAAATTAATATTGTTTTTAGCTTTATTTGAAAACCAAGTTGGTATACAATAATATAAAGTAATTTGAAAATTTATCCTGTTACTGAATGATTAAATTCTGAACGGACACACTATGTTAAGTTTTGGTAACAGTGTGTTGTCATTGTGATAAAATATACAGCATGTTTCCTAAACATTGCTTAAAATCTTCATGAAATTTAGCTCTGTTTTTCTGTTATATTATATCGTTATTCTTGCTGAAATTTTTATTCCTTCATATCCTTTATAGTAGGGTGCGTTGGCTGAAAAATGTTGCCAAAACATTTCACATCTGGCAACCAACTTGCCTTTTTGTATACAGATAGTACAAGAGTAGACGGGTTTGAAAAGCCCGGGACACAAATTTTGTCGATAAGCTTCCATATTTCCCGAAATAACTCGAGTTTGTATAATGATATTAACCTATATTATAAGTGATTATTAATCAGAAGAGAAAAAGCTACCTTACGGTAGGTATATTTGAAATTATTATTTAGGTTCATATTACCTGAAATATGTATTACTTTATAAAAAAAAAAATTATAAAAATTGTTTTTTGTTAAATAATATGGAATCCTTTATATTTGCCTGTAAACATGTCTTATAATTTTTCGTTCGTTAGAATACTACATTTCGAACGGTATACGTAACTTCTATTTTATCAACAACAGATGCTAAAAATTTGCTATTAACCGTCTTTTTGGAAATCTCATAGGGTATAATAAATTACCTTAAGTCGATCATAAGATCAATTATAAGCTTATCAAAACAAATAATTCATTTTGATTTAATGAAAACTATATCGATTTAAAATTTCAAGCATACTCAGTTATCGATTTTTATATTACAACTTATCCGATATAAACAATATTGAGGTTGGCTTCTAGGTTGGTGAGGGTGTCGATCATGAAAATTATATCGACGATCACGCTCTTAGTTATAGATTTATTACAAAATACGCGATATAAACGATATTGAGGTCGGCTCGTAGGTTAATTGAGGTACTGAATTTAAATATTATATCGGTTTTTTGATAACACGTTCAATTATCGATTTATTACCCCTTACACGATGTAAACGACATTGAAGTTGACTCATAGCTTAATTGAGATGCTGAATATATCGATTTTGCGACATTACTCTCAGTTATCGATTTATTACAATAATAAAACAGATGGGGAGAGCGGAATTGGTAGGCATAGGGGGTAGGTTGGACTTTGGCTTATAATTTCCGTCACACCTCTTGTGAAGACGCCACAATCGTACCATGTGACCCGCTAGCCCTCGGCAGTCTTGTCCTCAGGTATCAGTCTGATGCTAAAAGTGTAGAAAAGTGTATGCTTCATTGATTGATTTTACAACATGTAAGTAATTTTTTATATTTTCAGTTTGGACTCAGATTCTGTTCACATATCCCCAAACTCCTTTGAAAAACCTAACCTTTCAACTAACCAGTTTCTAGTTTGGTTGTTCTCCCCTGTCCTGGCAGCCATCTTTCATATGACTTCTCCTGTGTGTTTAGTTGGCTATCTTTAACTGGGGTTTGTTGGCGCAGTAGCAAGTCACAAAAGTAAGGTAAACATAAACAAAGGTGAAACTACCACTTGTCTTTAGTTATAGCGAGGAGGAGGAGAGCAATATTTCCTATGCAAAAAGTGACGACAGTCTAAACTTAAACGGAATCTTTAGGAACAACGAAAAAGATAATGATATTTATTAAAGATCACCTTCAGCCGCAATCGAAGCTTATTGATGAACCAGCCACACCTGCTACCATGAAAATGAAACTAGTGCACCGCAGACAGTCTCTCATGATACGATTGAAGGGCCTGAGAATATTTATCCTACCTAAAGTTTTTGCAGTTGTGTTAAATTTGTTTTGTTTTATCAAATTTTTTTTTTACATTGTTCTAATGCAATGATGCTTCTAAGCCATTACATTTTTCTAATTTCTGCTGTTTGAAATGTTATGTGATTTTGTTCAATTGAAATAAATGCAGTCGTATGGTAAAATGCAGCCAATTGTCATTATATTTTCCCTTTTTTTTTTTTTTTTTTTTTTTTTTTTTTTTTTTTTTTTTTTTTTTTTTTTTTTTTTTTGGCATTGGATAAATCCATACAGCCACGGTTAAAGTTGTAATCTAATTTCTATTAAATGAATTTCTTAATAGATTTCAAGTAATTTACGACGCTAACTATCTGTTCCCCATTGCTCAGTGACAATATTTCTTTGTATGTTATATTACTATTGCCGAGGGCTTCTAAAAGTACTCTTCTATGGGGTTCGTAGGCGTTACATTCCATTATAATATGGTAGAGTGTTTCGGGAGCACTGCAATTTACACATTGGGCCGAGTTCGAAATCCCTATTCGATGTAAATAGCTGTTACATAATCCATGGTTCGACCTAAGTCTACAATATATTTTTACTTCATCTCTATACAGATTGGTTGTTGAAAACCATGGCTTACGTGAAATATTAGGAAATATTGATTTATAATGATGGCCTGTTTGAGATAATGTATATTGTTGTTGCCAGGAGTTCCTGCTATCTTCCTTAATAGCTAAATAAAAATCAGTATAGGGAACCGAAATGTTTACTGGCTCGCCTGTATATATAGCCTCTTTTGCTAATCCATCAACTTTTTCATTTTCTGAAATCCCTACGTGGGCCTTGACCCATAGAAATATAATCTGTTTGTCATTTTTCAATGATTCGTAATGTAATTTAATAATGTCCAATAGGACTTTGTTATTGTTTATGCTTTTAACGTTATTTATTGCTTGTAATGAGCTTAAGCTATCTGTTAATATTACAAAGTTGCTTTTTTCCGACTTAATAATATATTTTAAGGCTTCTAGAATAGCGTATAATTCTGATGTGAAGGATGAGCAGCCTGGCGGTAATTTAAACTTTGCGATATGTTTGAATTTTGGAACGTACAATGCGCTGCCTGATAAGTTGCTTATTTTCGATCCGTCTGTATAAATGCAAATGTGGTTTGGCCAATTATCAGAAATAACGGCTTTTATTTCCTGGTTTACTGCTATTTGAGGTAAAGAATTTAATTTTTTGTTTATTATTATTTTGAATTTTTGAAAGAACGTTTCGAAGTCAACCGAGAACTGAGGTAGTATATTAGCCTGATGAACGTGGTCTAGATTTTTTTGGTATTTTATGAAACTATTATAAATAAGTGGTGTGTATTTTTTTTTCTGCCAATAAGCCTTGCTTAATATTAGTACGCATAAGTTCACAATTTTATTATAGCATATAGGATTTCTTGCTTTTACTTTGAACATGATTTTATCGCTAATTAATTGCCTTCTAACTTTTAATGGCATTTCTACTGCCTCATTTAATATTATGTCTATTGGGGTGGACTTAAGGAAACCTAAGCATATTCTTAAACATCTATTTTGTATAACATCTAGTTTTTTTAATGATGTTTCTGTCGCTTCGCCGTATATAGCTGCTCCGTAGTCGAATATTGCCCTCACAGTAGCCCTATAAAATAGTAACGTAATATTTGGATCCGCACCCCATTTGGCGTTCACACTAATCATTCTTAGGGTATTAACCACTTTTTCCGATTTTTTGATGATTTCTGCAATGTGCTTATTCCAATTCAATTTCCTATCGAAATACATCCCCAGAAATCTGACACTAGGAGAGCATGGAAAAGTTATTCCCTCCAAAACTATTTCGTCCCTTAGTGGAAAAATGTGTTCCCTACTGAATGGGCAAACTACTGATTTCGTTGCCGAAATTTCCATGCCACTGTCGAGTTGCCATCGTTTAAAACCTTTTATAGCTTCATTTAACAGCTCTATCGCACTATTTGTATTTTTATGAGATGTGTATAGGCATATATCATCAGCGAACTGAAGGATTGAAACTTCAGCCGGGATATAATTTCTTAAGTCGGATGAGAAAATTATAAATAGTAAACAACTTAGAATTCCTCCCTGAGGAAGTCCTATTTTCGCGTTTCTAGTTAAAATTATTGAATTATTGACTTTTAAATATATTTTTCTATTATCTATTAGGTTAATTATAAAATCTATAATTTTACGAGGAATTCCGATTTTGATCATATTTCTTGCCAATATATGTATGGGGACGGTATCGTAGGCTTTCGTTATGTCAAGAAATAGAGCTATTGTTTTTTTCCCGTTAGTAAATGCAATTTGTATATCGGTATGGAGCGCCAATAGACTATCGATTGTGGATTTTCCTTTTCGAAAACCATATTGGTAGTTTGGTAATTTTTTATTCGATTCTAACCACCATTCTAGTCTGAATTTGATCATTCTTTCAAATGTTTTCAGGATGCAAGAACTTAGGGCAATGGGTCGGTAAGAATTAGCGATTTTAGGATCTTTTCCTGATTTAATTATTGGTATAACGCAATATTCCTTCCAAGAATCCGGCACCAAGTTTGTTTCCCATATATTGTTAAATATGTTTAGGAGGCGGTTTTTAATTTCGAGTGGTAATTTGCTTAACATTATGTAGTGGATGTTATCTAGTCCCGGAGCTGTATTATTGTTATCCTTTAGTGCATTTAAGAGCTCTGGTAATGAGAAATTTGATAATATTTTATTGTTATCTGATTCCCTTGATGTACAATTATTGCTATTATTAATAGTTGAATCGTCAGTTATATTGTTATTTTCTGAATACGGTGTTATATTACTAATTTTGTCTAAATCGGATGGGATGCTAACCAATGGGGGGGCCAACTGATCTATGAATTCTTCACACCATTCGCCGATAGTAGTGGAGAATTTATTATTTGTTTTCCGTTTGTTAAGTCGTGATAACTTATGCCAGATATCTCTAATAGGGGTATTTTTATTTATCGACGAGCAAAATGATTGCCATGATTGTCTTTGTTTTTTACGGGTGATATTTTTAAACTGAGCGTCTGCCTTTTGATAATTTATAAGGTTGCTGGTGGAAGGGGATTTTTTGTACGTTCTGAAAGCATTTTTTCTGTTTTTTAGGAAATAAGAACATTCCTTATCCCACCAATTTTTACTAAATTTATCTTTATAGACCATTTTGTATTGGGGAATTGTTTGTGTGCTTATTTCGTTAAGATAATCAATAAACTCTAAATAGGTTGGTATATCTGATAGGGTAGAACAATTAGAATTGGCGGTAGCTTCAAATTCATCCCAGTTTGCTGACTTAATTATCCATTTTCTTGTCGAATGTAGAATCGGAGTTGTGTATGGGTTATTGATTTGATAGGAAATGTTCATAACTATAGGTAAGTGATTTGATCCTAAGGGCTCATCATATACTTTCCATTCGATTCTATCAGCTATATTAATCGTACAAAAAGTGACGTCTAAACAAATATTTTTTGATTGACGAATGTTATTTACTAAGGTAGGCGAGCCGCTGTTTAAGCAAATCAAATTTGAATTTTCTATTGCAGAAACTAGATTGTTGCCTTTACTATCACAATTTTCACACCCCCATTGATAATGATGGGCGTTCACATCTCCTCCTACGATTAAAGGACTTTCAAAACTGCTTATCAAATTTTCCCAATCGGATTTGGTTATCGAGTGTTTGGGCGGAACGTATAAGGATACTAGGTTGAGCTTGTGTTTATTATCTATTGTTATTTGGATCGCTACAATTTCTATATTATTTATTTTATGGAAATTTAAGATTTGATTGAAATAGAATTTCGATTTAATTATGATTGCGACTCCTCCGTATCCATCTGGTCTATCCTCCCTAACTACATTGTAGCCATGGATGTTTACATATCTATTGGGTTTAAACCACGTCTCTGAGATTAAGGCGATGTCTATTTTCTCCGTAAAAAGAAATGATTCTAAGCTATTTTTGTTCGAAATAGCTGATCTAGCATTCCATTGCATTAATTTTATTGTTTCGGTCATGAAAGATTCTGAATCAGTCATAGAATTAAAATTTTATTTTAAATTTATTATTTTATTATATTAAATAGCTTTTAATTAATAATTGAAAATTATAATTTTTAGTATATATTGAAATTTTTAATTTAGTTAAAATTTATTTATTTGCGATTATATTTGAAGGCTTTCGCTTCTATCTCTAATCATATTTCTAATTTCTTCTTCGGTTATTGAAAAATTTTTGTTGGATATTATTGTATTTATTATTGAGAATATAGCTTCTGAAACTTGATGTGTTTTCGGAGGCTTATTGTAAAGTGTTCCGGAAGGTTTATTTTTGGGGATATTACTGTTTGTAAATATTGGGGTTGTTGGGTACAAAGGGGCAGAATAGCTATTGTTTATATCTCTTGTTTGTTGAATCATGTCATTCCCGTCTTGTTTTACTGGACTGGTTACCCTAAGTCTTTTGTTTAAGCTTATTTTACTTTTAATAAATGAGTTGGCTTTGAGATTAGAATTTATTTTATCTGCGTGATCTAGGGTTGGAAAGGATTCCGGAGTTTGTCTAAGAACGGCCCAACTGTATGATTTTCCTTCTAAACAATTTTTTGCTTCTAAATAGGTTAAATTTTGATTGGCCATTAGTTCTTTAATCTTTTTTTGGTTATTGAATTCCGGGCATAGATTTTTGGCTAAAGAAGAATGATTCCCATTACAATGTACGCATTTCAATAAAGTACCTGGAGTGCACTCTTCCTTAGTATGTTTTTCGCCACAGACTGGACACCTGGGCTTTGTACTTTTACACTGGGTGGTGGGATGCCCATATCGGAAACAGTTCTGACACTGTATAACAGATTGAATGTAACGGTGCACCTCACACCTGACATAATGTATGCTAATATAATTAGGTAAAAATTGACCTCTGAAAGTAATTAAAACAGTACCAGTCGGTTTATATTCGTGTTCTTTTGTGATGTTGTTAAAAACTTTCTTATTGAACCTTTTAACACCGATAATTTTGAGGGATTCGGAATATAACGTTTTAGCATTATTAAGAATGTCTTCCTCCGATAAATTTATATCTACACCCCTTATCACGCCTTTTCTCTCCAGCATAAATTGCGGGATATATACTACAAAGTTTTTTGTTTTTAAAATTTCAGATGTAACCAAAGCGTTCGCGTGTACTCCCAACCTGGTTTCTACTTTTATTCTATTGCGTCCTGTTCTATTAATTGCCAAAATATTATTGTATATTTCCGGACTCGATTCATTCAGTAATTTCCCTATGGTCATAGGGTGAATACGGCTTATTCCGGCACCTTCGTTCGATTTGCTTTCAATAAAAACGCAATAAGGCCCTAAATCTCTTTCTTCGTATAGACGCTGTGTTTTATTCATATGGTCAATATTTTTATTTATTTCGATTTCAGGACTATTTTCTACTAGGGTCGTGTTTGAAATATGTTTATCAACCCCTTCCATTTCTACTTCGGTTGTATTTAAATTAACGGGTTGTTCCTGAGGTACATTATTGAGTAAATTGTGTGATATATCTGGTGGAATATCATTTCTACCATCACTGGAACCTGGCATTGTCGATTCTAGTAATTAAATTAAATAATGCTATCGAAAATTAACACAAAGAAACAAAAAACTTATCAAATAATGGTCTATTATAACTTAAATAATTGAATAATACTGTTAAATAAAAAGAAAAAGAAATTAATTGAAACTGAATGTCTTATCTGGCCTGAAGCCTGCTAATTCTACGGAGCTCCTCACTGTTCGAAGGTTAACCACAGACTGTCATATTTTCCCTTAATAGCTATTAAAAACCGATCAAAATTATTATATCATTATAGTTCAGCTTTTAATAACAATAATATGTGTCAGCCAGTACTTGAATGAGATGGCCAAACAACAAACCTTCTATGCCAACCTGCCCCACACGGGGGGGTTAATTGGCATACTCTGGCTTGACGAATTCTTAAATTTTCTATGATCATAGTGTTACATATTAGGTGTTGAAAAAAATACTTGAAGTACTCTAATACTGGGGGTTTACAGTGGTATCAGCCCTATTGGGATTATATTAACAGGAACGACTCAACAACCAAAAAGGTGAAAACTGTTGCCAACTAACCCCGCTCTCCCCTACTATTATATCATTTCAATGGTATAAATTATGGTATACCCTTATTATATTCCATTATGGTAATGAACATTACTATATGAGATAATAAAGAACATATGCATGTGGGCGTATATCACTCGACAGAGGATTAGAACTAGTAACGAAAATTCAAACCTCTAAGCTTATCATATTTTCCATTTTAATGACTTAATTTTTTTTTTTTTTTTGCTTTAAGATTTAATCCAAATCCTATTCAGGACTTAATGTTATGCATTATACAAATGACAATTTACTGCTTCAAAAAAAGTTTTTCAGCAAGGTAAACATAAAAAAAGGTGAAACTACCAATTGTATTTAGTTCCAGCAAGGAGGATGAGAGCAATTTTTCTTATTCAGAAAGTGACGACAGTCTAAACTTCTATCTTCTTCTATTGTCATTCTATTTTCCCCTTAAAAGCTGTTAAAAACCGATTCAAAATTATTATACCTTTATAGTGCAGTTTTTAATAACAATAATATGAGTCAGGCAGTACTTGAATGAGATGGCTAAACAACACCACCTTCTAGGCCAACCTGCCCCACATAGGGGGTTAATTGGCATACTCTGGATTGACGAATTCTTCAATTTTCTATGATCTTAGTATTAAGTATTATGTGGTTAAAAAAATACTTGTAGTACTCTAATACTTGGAGTTTACCTATTGGGATTATATTAACAGGAACGACTCAACAACCAAAAAGGTGAAAACTGTTGCCAACCAACCCCGCTCTCTCCTATGGATTTATACCAATAGGGTGACCTTAAAATTTATATCATTTTCATAATCAGCTTCTCAATTAACCTAGGAGCCGATCCTAATTTAGTTTATATCGCGTGAGTTATAATAAATCGATAAATGAGCGCGTAATCGTATAAAAATCGGTATAATTTTCATTATTAGCGCCCTAATCAAACTAGAAGTCGACATCAATATTGTTTATATCGGATAAGTTGTAATATAAAAATCAGTGAGCCTGGGATTTTAAATCGATATTATTTTCATCCTTGATAAGCTAATAAGCGATCTTAAGATCGATATAAGGTAATATTAAACCCTATAATTTCTGAAAAAAACGGTTAACCCAGTAATGTATACGTATAGAGAGACATAGAGAAATCTGAAAAAAAAAAAAAACCGCTTCTATATTTATATTTAAAAAATTCAAATCAAGCTTATATTTTATATTAGATATCAATATGATAAAGATCATATCAGGAATATTTTCTTGTCCAAAATATAAAAGTCATGATGTGATTTTTATTTATTTATTAGAAGAATAAAAATCCGGATTTGATTTTTATTCTCTTTCCGAGATGATAGAGGTTAACTTCAAACCCTGGTGATAAGGTTTATGGCGCATGCTATATAGTTTGATTTTGATATTTTTTACTTGTTAGTTTAGTTTTCCTTGTTCATTAATATATTTTCGCTAATAACTTTTTCTACTAGTATTGTTGTCCTACGTTTATATTTGTTAAATTAAATTTTATGTTTTCAGTGAAAAATTTAAGTTAGGTTAAGCCAAGTGGTTATCACAAGGTTTTGACAAGAAAAGAAACAAGCTATAATTTAAGTTATAGATTATATTTATAGACACTTTAATAGCCCTTGGCTCCATCTTCCTATCTTGCTTCAGGTTGAATCGGCAAGTTGATTTGATATTTTCAGGCTGTTGATGTGAGATAAGTAGTAGGGTAACTGTACCATAATTTCGTACAAAAAGTGTGAATAAGATATAGGGTTCATTATTTTGGTTCAAAATTTGGCGGTTATTAGCCGAGTTATACTAGTTAGCTGTGCTGCCATCGACACAATTTTGATGAAAACTCAAGCTTATTTGTGAGAGGTTACTATGGGTAATTTTCCAGTGGCCTGAAAACTTGGTTTCTGCCACCCTGTATCATTAAGGTGGATGTCAAGTTAAATAAGCTTTTTAGTTGGTTTAATTGAGTTCAATTATGTTTAAATTACTTTTATGGCATTCATTAAGTTCATGAGAATCATTTAATATCCTTTTCAATATATTTATACAATTTTAGGGCTTAAATGTAAGTGTCAACTATTAGAACACAAATTAATCCATAATTTCAATAGTTGACATCGATGTCGGTGGTTTATGGAAGTCAGAGTCTTGCTGGGTGAGAAGTGTCTTATTATATGAATTTATAGCTAGTGTGATGAATTTAGTCTAGCCATGGATCAAAATTGCATCTGAGAGCAAAATTGCATTGCCAGCAATCCTATTCCTGAAAGGACACGCGTATCATCTTACTCTCCCCACTTACCAATTCTGCAAATAACATAGGATACTTGCTACTAGTCGCCCTCTATCAAAATGCTACACGGTTCATCAAACCAATGAACGTGGCATTCTTTAATGGTCTAAAAGAGCACTAGAAGAGTGAAGTTCATCGTTGGAGAGTCTAAAATTGTGCTAACCCAACATTAAACAAAACCAAGCTTATTAAATTAAAATCTATTTATCTAAATATATTATTAAATACGTTTGTTTGTTTTCTGTCTCTGTTGGGGCCAGGGGCGTTTCGCAATTGAAACGCAAACCTTCCCCGGTGAGATTTTAAGTCTTCCCCTCCTAGTGGGAAAAGACGAGTAAGTGGACTGAATAGAATGTGTGGTGGGTAAGGTGGGTGCCTGTAGGAATAAAATCAATAAAGATAATAGGTAAAATAAAAGGCCCTTCCAAATGTTAACAAATAAATATATATTGAGGAAGAATAAAACTTAAAAATAACATTGAACCCATAAAATTATAATATAACTTAATTATGAAAGTAAAGAAAAAAGTAAATTAAATAAACTTAAATTTCTAGGAATTCAAATTAAAAAGGGATAAACAAACTTCAAAAAAAAATCTTATGTTAGGTACAAAGAGAGAATGAATAAAAAAAAAAAAAATTGTTCATCAATAAGAGAAAAAAGGGTGAGGTTCTTCTATCCTTGTAGGTTCAGATGATGAAAGTATATATATATATATATATATATATTATATAAATATATAAGGTACCTTATATCAAAGTGTTGTTGAGAAATCCGCCTTCTTTATATATCCTCAGCTGTCATCATGAGAGGCATCTAAATGATAGAATTCTCCAGGCTATGGTATTATAGTTGAGATGAGGTGTGTGAGGGAACGGGAACTCACAGTGGTGAGTCGTTCCCCGAGCAGCTACCAAGCACTAATGACGCCGGCCTATCGCTTGTTCGTTGTTCACTTGTTTTTTTACAGCTGGTATAAATATCATATGGTTCTTTTGACCACATTTAAAATAAAAATATGATATGTACAATTTAATTTACATTATACTTAACTAAAAACGTCTTAACCTATAAAAATTATACATATTAAAGAAATAAATAAATACTAGTCATAACAAGTTAGTTAGTTTTCTAGAAGGATTGGCCTGACTATATTCATAACAAAGCTTATCCTAACATCAATATATTGGTAAACAGTGTCAATAATATAATTTTTTTTTCTTAAACTGTCAACTATTGGTACAGTTACCCTATATCTCTGTCTTAATCTCCCCCCTCCCTCACTGTGATGCCTGAATTGGCTTATATTCAGACTGGTAAATATAACTAAATAAAACACCGCACTTTCATAATATCGCTTGCCTCTACCATCGTTTGTTTTACAAGCAACCTTTAAGTAGTGTAAGCGTGTGAGTAAAACTTACCATGTTTGTAACAAAAGCCCCTGAACTAATTTTCGTGCTCTCCTTTCTTTTTATTTACAATTTAATTGTTTGGTTTTCTCCTTCGATGGGCTCTTGTTCCGTAACCAACCAATCAAACATAGAATCGAAGGAGTGAGGGGGGTGCCACTGTGTGCCCCCCCTCCTCCAATAAAATACAAAATGAATATTTTTTTCAAAAACAACATCCCCAATAACTTAGTAATGGACCCCAGTTGGATAAAAATCCGAAAGTGTTACTATTTTCAATATTAAAGAGCCCCCCCCCCTTCACTAAAACTTTAAAATAAATATTAATGCTAATATGCTGCTACCTGGTCATGATATAATATGCTTAGGTAATGGGGTAGACCGGGCAAACATGAAGGAGTGGTTGAATTTGACTTGGACAGGGTTGAATTTGAAATAGAAAAGGTTGCATTCGACTTGGAAATGCTATATATACATTTTTTTATGAAGTTCTCTCGCCGCTCTCCCTTTTCCAAATAGATTGCATTACTTCAACAAAGCAGGCTCACTAATATTCCGAAGTTAATAATATTTGAATAGTCATCACATTTGGATAGTAGTTAGTAGTTAAATAATTGTAATTACCAACTACAGTTTGTATTTAGTAGTTAACATATTCTAACTACTTTTTCTCACTTGTAGTTGGTAGTTGGAAAAATTTAACTACTAACTACTAGTTAAAAAATGTAGTTGCCAGCTGTTAACTACTAACTACAAACTGTAGTTAGTAATTGTAACTACAATCAAACCAAAGTAGTTGTAGTTAGAAGTTAGTAGTTGTAACTACATTTTGCCCAACTGTGCCGCACAGATACATTATAATATTAAGATTCATTGGTTGATTTTGTTACTTTTTATTTTTACAACTTTACATTATATGTTGATTGTATACTATAATATTATTAAATTTAAGAGACGAAAGAAATGAATTGAATTTGATTTCACTAGGTGATAGTCTTTTTTTTATTAATATTTGCAGGAACAGAATCGAAAAATGAAAAATTGAAAAGGCAGGAAGAGGATAAATCTGAGGATTACAACAAAGATTTCGATACCATATTAAAAAAACTCTTTCTCTATATTAATACTCATTTGGGTGATACTAGTCGAACAACTGATACAAGATGTGAAACTATTAATGAATATGAGGACCATTTTATGTTCTACAAGTTAAAGGGTAAAATATTTCCAAAACGGAGGCCCGTTTATGTTGCTGCAATACAGGCTTCTGTAGGAGTGAAAAAATATTTTGAGATTAGCTCTGAGAATTCTATGCGTTATCGTTTAAAATTTAATGAATCGCAGATATCGTTTGATAAACTGAAAGATGAAAAGAGACCAGTAATTGAAGATCATAATAAGGAAGCAGAATCTAATAATGCAAATCAACAGAGGACGGCCTTGACATTAAATACAAGCCAGTCTATTAATATTAATACTGTTGCAAAAATTGCCCCGACAGAAGTCACAAATACATCACAAGATCAAAACATTAACCTAACTCATTTTGGTTATGGCCAAAATTTTAATCAAAATATTTCACCAAGCTTGCAGTCAACAATTGGAAATACATTCTATGATTATGTAATTAAAAACGCGACTGAAAATATAATTGACAACTTCACAATCCTTCATGATACAGAAACACTTACCATTCAACCTTCATTTAAAACTTTAAGTCAGCCAAGATTTGATTCGAATTTCGATAGTCCTGGAATCCAAGTTAACGAAAATGTTACTGAGTCTAAAAACGTGCTGTATTCATTGGAAACAAAACGTTCTGATTGGGATACAGCTTCCACAGCTAAACCCACAAAATATACAACACCACAGACAACTTCAGATGGTCACAAAAGCAGTCTGCCGAAAAACAGAAATGGAACAGATAACGGGACTAAATATCTGCCAACTACTGAAAATTATGAGCTCAACCTCACTAAAAACTCATACCCCATGTCTTTTGAAGGTATAGATAATAAAAGTAATAACCCGATTAAAGGAATCACTACTTCATCTCTTACTGATTTCAGTGAACGAAAGATAAAAATAAAGGATTTCGTGCCTCAAAGTGATTCAAATTCGCCCACAATACCTCATCCATCAACCGTTCCATATTCGGTAATGGGGTTATCTGATCAAATGATTAACATCACAAAAACTGGATTTAAAATATCCAATAAAAGCGAAAAAACGGAGCAAGAAAATCCATATACAACTTTTTATTTAAAACCGAATAGTTTTACAATGAAAAGTAATTTACAGACAGATTATTTTCAATCAACTAGTGTTAGTGAGCCTTCGGACACAATTTCGACCATAGCAGATGGTAGCATTTTTTTTAATTCCTTAGATATATATGCTAGAACGAATAAGTATGTTCAAACCTTAAACTACAGTGATATGTCTTTTTTCACTGATAAAAATAAATTGAACCATTTAAAAAACCAATCATTTGATTTTACTTCTGTTTTATGGTTGAATGAGACTACCGGGACCCTGAATAACTTTAATATTTCCACGAAGATAATGGAAAATTCTTCTACATCTATAAAACTTGATGCCAATTCTGAACCGAGTGAAGATAATATTTTATCAACTCCACTTGATGCGATTGAAACTATAAAATCAATCAAAGAAAAGGATGTTTCAATTTTCAATTACAATAAAATGACCACTGCACAACTTGCGCAGGGAGAATCCACTTTGGCTTTGAGTAATTCATCAAATAATCCTCATCAAATCAGTTTCATATTCGAGGAGTCATCAACAACTCACAAAGATCAATATAATACCGTAAGCAACAGAACTGGGCCTAATCATATTCAAAATTATAAAACTGCAACTACTACAAACCCCTACTATACCTCATCCCTTGTCGATGAAACAAAACAGTTTGAATATTTGACTTCTGAAATAGAAACCATAGGGATGCCTGAGTATAGTAACTCTCCAATTACAGAATATGACCAATTGTTTCCTGGTCTATCTCGAAAAATAAGTCCAGATGAACTGATTGCTTCCGCTACAACTCCTCTAGATCATTTCAGTAACCAAACGTTTTATCCAGATTTGTATACTTTTAGCTCCTTAGTTAATAACACAACACCCGATCCTACTAAATTCGAGGCATTAAACCATTCAGATGGGTTTTCCAATAAGTCGAAACTGGAAATTTCATATTTCGGCTTAAAATTTGAAAATAATAGCGCACTGTATTATCCATCTAACAACTCGCCTATTGTAGAGAATACTAGCTTTGCGACAAAACCTCACCGTGATCAAGAATCAACTAATAGCGATAAACATGTGAATAAAACTAGTGATAAAGAAAAAAAATATTCTGTTAGTATTTCAACAGTCTCCCTTTTTCATACCGATCATACATTAAATGAATATCAGCCTACAGACATTAAGATTTACATCCCTGAATCTAAAACGGTACCAAACATTCATGAATCGAAGAAAACGACCCTATCTTTTTCATCTGATTATAGCAATAATGAACAAAAGACGACAGAAAAAGAAAATACCTTTGTTACTGGTCCATTAGCAATATGGACACGAGAGTATGCATTTGGCGAACCCAGTGTTCCATCAACGACTGATAATGATTTATTAACTGATAAACCAGATGGCAATAGTACATTGCATGATGCAGATTGGATAGAAGCATCAACAACAACCTCTTACGAAACAAATACAAACAACGATCCAAAAATCTCGTCGATGATTACAGTTATTGTCAAAAATAATTCATTCAACTACTTCGCACTACCCAATGCAACATCCACTGTTAGACTTTCTGGTCTTAACGTGTCTATCGGGGATTACAGCTCTCAGCCGGGAGAATTTAATAAAAAAATAATTGACAATCATGCGGTAAATAACGATGAAGAAAATTCCACTTCTGGTGATGCATTATTGTTTTATGATTCCAGTTCACCAACCAATACTGATTGGAACGACGCTTCAGGCACACAGCCTGATTCTGTAATTGATAATAGCGCGGCATCCATTACAGAAACTAATGAAGATGAAAAAGAGAAAAATATAATTGATCTATCGAGTAGAACTGAAAAGCTGATCACTAATAATCCATATGTCTCAGCAACTATTGATACTAGCAACGAATCATCAATTTCGCACTCTGCTTCATCATCAGAGAACGTTTTACTCACTACACCGTTATTTGTCTCAACAAAATGGTATCTTGAAAATTCAATTATAGAAAAAGCCACGACTGATACCATTACCATGAATCCTATAACTTCCTATGTTGATGGAATCGTTACAAGGAAAAATGCAACCAGAAACACTTCAATGACTATTGATGATACAGGCATAAGTGTTCTTGACAAATACACACAAATATTACCCGGGGAAAAAAATGAGAATATTTCTTATAGTAATCGTTCATCAACATTCTTTGAAAACTATGAAAACACATACGAAACTAAAGGATTTAATCCAGAATGGAGTTCTTCCGTTTCACCTACATTCAAACCTTATAATTCAACTGTTGAAGGATATAGTGAATTCACTGCAACGGAAATTCAAGATTATTACACAAGTGAAAATATACGATTAATGGAAAACACCACGCAGAGCTATGCACATTTAAGCACGCATTCAAAAGAGAGCGATTCCGTTATTATTAAAGACAGTAGTTACAGTAATAATTTAACTAATTCGCCTTCTGTGGATACAACTAAACCCGGTAATTTCACAAGTAAAACTATAAATGATATAACTGAAAGTAGTAATACTACGCCCACAGAAAACTCTGAAGACATCTTCAAAACAACTCAAAATTCTATTATTCCAATGTCTATATCAATGATTTATACTGAAAAAAATGGCCTGACTTCGACGCTGAAAACTACAACAAAAAATGAAATCACTTCAGAAAAAAAAAATGAAATTTCAAGTACTAGTGAAAACAGATTAGATATTGAAATGAGCACACAGAATTATGAAACTATGCCATCTTTTAACAACTTCACATTCTTGTTACCTACAACAGACTATCTCACCAGCTACCTTCCTGTGCGAATCCATCCATTCATAGTCTTTAGTGAAATTTAATAAAAAGAGGTACGTATTTTTTTCTTTACATTGTCAGATTTATTTTTGTTTCAATAAAGAAAGAATTATTCCGAGGTGGCGGTCAAAGAATCTACGTATATTACTAAACTATTTTATTATAGCCTACGTTTCGACCCTCAATGCAGGTTTTCTTCAGGGCTAAATGATCAAGATATTGAAAAAAATATTATGAATAGAGTATTCTGAATGGATAAATGATGATTGCTAAAATAAACTAATAACTAATCAGATACCACATTGAGATATATAAACAGATTATAATTTAGGTAAACTAAAAATAAACGTAATATATATTTATGAATCTAATACTTGATTATTTAATAATTCATTGATTAGTATAATATGATTAATAATTCATTATTACTAATTATTGGTTGTAATATAATTGATTATAATAGTATAGGGCAATAAACATTTTAACAGGAGATATTGTATAAGAAAAGTGATTGATGAGTTAATATAGAGGCGGAAAGGAAACACAAACGAGTTTTTTTTTTCGTTTTTTTTTTTATCTTTAAATATATACATGGCATCAACCACGAGAGTCATTATTACTCTACGTTGATAATTCAAAAGGCGACGAAATCATGTTACTGCAACGTAGCAAGTCGGTGGAAGTTTTGAATTAAATTTTATAATGTTTAATCACATTAGTGTTTAATATGATCGTTTTGCTTTATAAATAAACTAGCTAGGGTGCCCGGCTTCGCTCCGGTAGTTGTGTGGTAGTTTTAATACAAGAAAAACTTTAAAATTAAAGGAAATAAAGAACAAAATTAGCACCTTCTTGAAAATTCAGTTTTAACTTGGTAGCAATATAATTTATAATTTCAATATTTGTATAATTTACAGGGGGTTAAAAATGGTAAATGAACAATTAATTTTGCTTCTATTTTTCGAGTTATGCATCGCTTTTGATGGTTTCTGCGATTCTGAATCCTATAAGCCCGTTCCAAGCAGTTAACAGATAATCAGTTATTAGATTATAGTTGAAAAATCTAGTATCTCAGTTAAAAAAATTATATTTCGAGTACAACTTAAGCGCCGACTACTATAATGGATCCTATTAGATCCAGAAATATAGAAACTACCGAAGATTCATAGAAACTTTTTTTTAAGACCTTCCTTCCATTTCAACCTCCCTTAGGATATCTCCCCGTAATTTGAACGGTTTCTACAGATCTCGAATCTAAATATTATTACAAAGTGAAAACCAAAATTTCATGAAGACACAATTCTTTCATCACATTTCTTTTTATCTTGAACTATGAGGGATGATAAAATCTTATTGAAAAAATGCTTTATTGGAGTTAGTCGTTTTGTCATCTGGAATTCTCATCATACATAGTAATCAAACCATCTTCTTTTCCATAACAACAATAAGAACACTTCAAAATTTTTATTTTCGATTTATATTCAGTCAATTCATCTCTTTTTTTATGTCTGATTTTATTCGCTCACTGTACTACTACGAAATGTTCACGCATATTGCATTAAATTTACTTAAGTAAATATTATATATAGATTAAATGTAATGTGCTGATCATGTATTAGCCTTCTTATGAGAAAACTATTTTTTTAAGGAATCCAGTTGGTTTTCTAATAGATTGTAGAGATGTAAAATCATTATTTTATTTTTAAAGCAAAGGAGAAACTAATTATTTTCGCTTAATTTTTTAGCAATTTAAAAAGAACAGCTGAACAAATATATAACCTTTACAAAATGAATTGGATGAATGAACAATAAACATTGAGTGAAACGCACCCTAGCGCTTCCTGGTAGTCTGGAGCTCGAACTAAATTTTTCATTCATAAACACGAAACTCAATCTCAGAGGGGCTAATTAAATGGTGCGAGAGGCTTCAAATTCCAGTCCTTTTCTCTTCAATTTTACATCCTTAAGAGAAAAACCGAAACCTTCTTCTCCTTTAGAGGTTATATGGCTAAAAGACGTCATAACTTTCATAATCGTACGTGGAGTCGTTTTTGAGCCTTATCGGCACGCACATTGTACACTTTGCTTTATAATATATATTGATTATTAAGTGTAAATATATTGTCAGACCACTAACAATGGTTTGAAGTGGTCTGGTAGATAGTACTGTACTCCTGAAGAGTTTGAGAGATATACAATCTCGTGGTTGATGCCTTATATATATTTAAAGATAAAAAAAAAAAAAAAAAAACTCGTTTCTGTTTCCTTTCCACCTCTCTATTAACTAACTCATCAATCACTTTTCTTATACAATATCTCCTGTTAAAATGTTTATTGCCCTATTCTATAATCAATTATATTATAACCAATAATTAGGAATAATGAACTATTAATCATATTATACTATTCAATGAATGTACTATACTCTTAAGGAGTTGTGAGAGATAAATTCAGTCAGTGTGTGTTTACTTGTTGAGGGAATTCCGCAGGTCTGATATTCAGGCCGTGAATCGGCACACATAGGGACATATTTGATATTCTGATTAAGTAATGTTACAAAAGGACTATTTTAGTACTAAAAACTTTAAATATATCAAATAAATAATAATAATACTAATAAATAATAATAATAAGTGAGGAAAAAGATCCTTTGCAGATAATAATAATCATAATACTCTTTATTGCTTCAAAGTTTTTACACTTTGTAGCAAGGAGGTGGCCTCCATGCCCTTTCTTACAAAATATTTAAGTAAACTATAGGACAAGAGACTTAAAATGAAACAAATATGTATCTACTAAAAACAAAAGAAAGAAAAAATTGTTCTTTTTAAGATACCTACATGTTAGCAATATCTTTTGATTACATTTTTTTTTATAATACTTTTTTTTTATACAGTTATATAATATGAAAAACACGGTATAGTATAATGTAATATTCCTGAAATATTCTAGTACAATATAAATACTAGTATAAAGAGCAACAAAAGATTTCTTTCACCTAAAGTAAAAGAAAATGTTTAACTTTAGAAAATACAAATGTATCAAATAGATAAGTACTTATAGAAATGGATAGTGATATGTGTACTCAGCCACTATTTTGAAAATAATTATCTATACCCTCAGCATCCTCATCCTCATCATCCATATGATCATAAGCATTGTCATCATCTTCAATGTCTTCATCCACAACCCCATCATCATCACTATCAGACCACTAATCACCACTACACATAATTTTGACAAATATTTTGACAAAAAGTTTTATTAGTCCTATAACCTGCTCCGAAACATTAACACCATATTTATCTAAAATATACTTTATTAACTCTTCATTACATTTTGATGATGATAATTTACAAAACTGCTTATTTTTCAACGCTAAAAATAATTCTCTTCTCTTAATCTTTATTTCCTTCAAGGCGCGGTCACCACGACTTCCTGAAAAGAAAACACTCATTTAACTAAAGGGGGAAACAGGGGGACGAGTAACATACATTTTCATATTCGTCTTAAGGTATGTTTTCAAATTAATAAAGAGAAGGCGGTGTACTCTGCGGAACTTTTTTTATAGGACTAGCTGAAGTTAGCATTTCAATATTTTTTAATCGAAAAATATCATTTTATAAAACATTTATTCTACCTACACTATGTAAAATAATTATGTTAACAATGATTGTATATTAAAGTATGTACCTGACGCTTGAATATCCATATCGAAATAAGTGAGATTTTAAATTTAGGAAAATAATACTGGGGTAGTTAATCCGTCAACAATCCAAGAGCAACTGGCCTGTATCAACGTGTGAAAGATAACACAACTTTAGACCTATGCCGTGGGTTAATCCTGTCGTCAACTTAAAAAATATTTATGTTATCTTGTAGACTATTTAATAGAGATTGTATTGAAGGTATTTTTAACTGGTTTCAGGAAAATATTTGTTTCGATTTTTGTCGTCGTAATTTCGACATTTGTCCTTATGTGCGGCGGTCATTACAGTCCAGGCAATCAACGTTTTAGCTAGCAAGAGACAAGCTAAATTTTTGCCAGTTGTTATTACTTACTAAAAGTCCCCAAAAAATATTATCAAAAGTCCCCGCCCCTCCCTTTTGTGCTTACTTGGGGACCCCTCCCTTGAACATTCATTTCGAGAACCTCTCTGTTGTTGCTCGTAACTCCGTTATTTTTCATTCGACCTTGACACTTCTTGTATCATTTTATCCCTCTTTATCTATTCTTTAAAAGATGTTATATAATGTTTTTGCATGACATTTATACTTTACCTATTATTCGCTAAAGTATCCTTAATTTTGGAGTTAAAATTTACATGGGAATTAGTTTTTAGGTCAGATCTTTTATTTCAAATAATACCCAAAATGGTTCAAATAAAATAAAAGTCAAGGTAGGAAATGGCTTTTAAATATCAGCCAAATCCCGTACAAGAAAAAAAAAAAAAAGAAACCTACTACTACCATTGCGACTTAGACCCTCCCCCCTTCATGATAAAGTTACTAAAAATGTTTTAAGAAAATCAATTTTTATTGAATATATATTAAATGAAAACATTTTTTCCTTAAAATTAATTGATTTTTTTTTTTTTTTTCTTACACTGTACATACCTCTCTAAATCATTTGTTCCGAGAGGATTCAATATTCGACAGAATCTTCGCCTGCAGAAATAGTAATGAAAGAGCGAGCGAGGCCGCTTCTACCGACCACGCATCATGACAAGTGCTGGGCGCGCGCTTACTCTGCTCCGCCTGTCTGGGTTCCCCGCCCCCAAAATATAAGTTTAGCAACATATTTTAAACAGCGAGAAATGTGCTATAAATTTTATTTGAACCATTTTGGGTATTATTTGAAATAAAAGATCTGTGACCTAAAAACTGATTTCCATGTAAATTTTAACTCCAAAATTTAGGATATTTCAGCAAGAATTTAGAATAATAGGCAAAGTATAAATGTCACGCAAAAACATTATATAACATCTTTCTAAGAATTTGATAAAGAGGAATAAAATGATACAAGATGCATCAATGTAGAATGAAGAATAGCTGAGCTATGAGCAATAAATAACTCGAAAGGTCTCGAAACGGAGGTTTAGGGGGGATCCCAGGGTTAGCACAAAGGGTAGGAGCGAGGACTTTTGAGAAAATACTGCTTTTAGTTAATTCTAACTTTTAGTTAATTCTAACTGGCGAAAATTCAGCTTGTCTCTAATTATTCTCGATAAATGGTCATTTATGGCCTTCATGGCCCAGCCATTGCCTGGGCTATTAGGTAGATTGCCATTGCTCTGTCATGTGTGGTCTATCCCGATCTATCTGGTCTATCCCGAGCCGTGCAAGAATCAACTCATCTCTTCACTCACTTCGATACGGGACGCCATGTTTATTTTTTGTAGCTTGTTCTCCGCAACCTTCAGCCACATTTTATTACAGTTTAACTGTTAGCCTAATTAGAGAAACGAAAACATTCACGGGGACCCTGCGATATGGTATAGCGCATATCAGTGCGATCGCTCTTTTGGCCATCTGGTCCCCCACCTCATTCCCTTCTATCCCACAGTGCCCGGGAACACATACAAAAATCTCTATAATATTTTTCCTATTTAAGTTCTTTATTTCCACTAAGATATTTTGGTCTGTGACGTTGAAAATAAAGATATTTTTAAGGAGAAAAGAGCTGCTAGGGAGTCGGTACAGATAGCTATTTTTATATTATTAGATGGAATATTAACATTAAAAAAATTTCTATTGCAAACCTCTCCGCCGTGAAATTAATGCATATTGGTTACAAAGTAAAAAAGTGCTGTAGCTCATTGCAAACTACCGATGCTCCTACACCTAATGAATTCTTTGATCTATCAGTGAGTACGTCAGCGTCTCCTATTTCCTGTTTTAATTTAAGACATTTTTTTTTACATTCGTATGTTGGGGGTATTTTTTATGAGTAATGCCATGAGAAAGAGATAAAATTTGGGTGTGGGAAGTCCCCAAAGGCAGTTTGGTGAAATAGCTGCTCCCTGTAAATCCGGTATCTCAGGCTCAAGTTATGGACAAAAGTAGAAACTCTTAATGCAAAAGATTTTCTCCTTACCGAGGCAACCTCCTACCGTCGTCGGTACATACTGGCTTCCTTCTCCAGGCCATCAGAACTCAACAGCCCTCCTACATCCTACAGAACCTACAATTCAAATCCTCCATTCAATCCCGCCCAACCAGATCCCGTACGTCTGATCTCTATCCTCCTCCTCATCGAACTGAAACTTATGAAAAATCCTTCATAATGCAATCCGTATCCCTCTGGAACTCTATCCCCTCTAATATCCGACACGCTCCATTTACATCCACTTTCAAATCCCCCATCTTCGATTTCCTATTTAACTCCCAAACCAACTACTGATTACTGAAGGGACACAATAGAGCTTTAGAAGCAACTCTGTTTAGCATTATCTCTATTAGAAAATAACTTATCGATTTATTCAGGCCGTTTTATTATATCCCGTTGTCTACATGTATCGGTATTCTTTCTTCCTCATGTTTTTATTTCACCTATTATACTTAAAGATTATTTTCATGTACTTTTTGTTTCTGTTTTATTTTATTTATTTTTTCTTTCTGTAAATATTATTTGTAAACTATATTTGTAAATATTTAATATCATTCATATATGGCGACACTGGCTAGATTTCTGTGTTATGTATGTAAAATTTATTCTAAAGGGACATCAGTGGATAGTAAAATTATTTTTCATTTCATTTCATTTCAACTTTTTGTTTAGATAAATCATGGATTTATCTAAATTGCGTAATTTGGTTAATCAGATAATCCATTAACTAAAGGTATAAAATGATGAAGACTGACACATAATCCAAAATGTGGACCATGAAGTAGTGATGGAATAAGGGTTGGACGTCTTAGAAATTAAAAATAAATTATAATAACCTAACATTTATTTTAGTTATATGCCCATATTTAATGCTAATATTACTTGAAATTGTAGTTACATCCTTGTTGTAAACATAGAAAAACCAAGTAAATTTTAATTACTATTTAAGCTAGATGCTTTACTGTATTTAAAATTATTAAGTATCGCTTAACAGTTAAAGACCTAATAGAAACAATGTTATTCACTAAACAGAACTAGATTTCATAATATTGGAATAATTAAACTTATAGGGTTTAAGTATAAATATATAAATATAAAATAGTATCTATTTGAATTTTTTTCCAATTTCAAATATTGTAAGTAATTTTACTCATTTTTTTTCTAGTTTTCAAAAACCACTAAAATTCTGTATTGTTTTTTTCTGAATTAGAGTAAAAATTGTGAAAGGGAAATATACCTTTCAGAAAGCAGCAGCATGAAGATACCAAGACCTAATATTTGGCATCTGAAAAATGCATTAGGTACATGTTTCAGGAAGAAAAAACATTTTAAATAAATAATATATTCAACACACTTAAAGAAAGTGAATAATGAAAATGTATATATTTTACGAAAATTTCTAATTATGGAAATATTATTAGAGTAATAATTATGTTTTTTTTTTTGTTTTTTTAAGTAAAAGCATAACGCATGAGTAAATGTATCTCTCTTAACTAACAAACTACTCAAATGAAATTGATATAAAATTATTCTAGTCATTTTTTAAACTATTGCATTGATCTCATTAAAGTAGTAAGTGATTGATTTGTCAAAATACATTTACATTCATAGACATATTCACCCTTAATATTGTTAGTATGCATAATCGACAAGAAAGTAGGGAATAAATATATTTGTATGTATCTTTAGTAGAATTATAATTATTTAACCATTTTGAGAGTTTTTCAAAATTTATTTTTATTTGTATTTTCTTCAATAGTTTATATTATTTTTTAAATAAAATAATGGTTCATGTGTAAAAATATTACTGTAACTAAATAAAAATATGAAAAAGGACTAGTATAAAATTTATCTAACCAGTGCTCAACATAATTATTTAACTTTCAAATCTACATATTTATTTATTAGCCAGGATAAAACTACATCATAAAACAATGTATTTTTTAAGTTTTCTTATTTTTAGCATATTGCATACATTCAATTAATTACTAAATTAGATATTTAGTTATTTATGACTAATCAATACATATCGTATAGTATAGGGTTTATCCTATATAACTGTATAGGGGGATTTATCACATTTACACTAGCCATTGTACATTAGAGTAATATTGTTAGTTAATCTCTATACATCTATGTCGTTTATATTGCAATATCCAAAAGCAGGTGGCGGGATGGCCGAGTGGGCAAAGGCGTTAGTAAATACCCGTTGCCCATGGCAACATATGATTGAGAACCGAAAGATGGATTCAAGTTCAAAACCCGGAGCCAAGGGATATTTAATAATACTCAGCATTAATCCCGCACCCTCTCCCCTGGCCCGGGAAGCCCCGTATAGCCTAAAAGTGGAGGAAGGGGAGGACCAAGAAAAAAAAAAAATATCCATAAGCAACATTTTAAGTATATTCATACAATTTTATCATTTGAATTATATATAGTCATAAAATGTGTATTTTATATTTTTATATTATTGTCAATTGTTACAACTTATGATGACTGCATTACTAATCTTTTGACTGACGATGGGGACTTGGTCAGTGGTAGGGCAAGGAGGTGATCTGACCGTAATCACGCTCAACTGCCAGGTTTCCCCCCTAATTTATTTAATTAATAGGGTCCACTTTATATATAGTACAAACATTGATTGGTACTAATATTGACATTAAATTGCTTTCTCTAATTACATTTTGATCTAATAATTTTATTATATGATTATTCATTTCTTCTTGAATAAGGTACAACTCTATGCTCCTGGAAGAAATATATGTGTAAATTTTTAACTGTATTTGACATAATTTGATGTAGGCAATTCGTTCACTTGTTTTAGTTATTGAAGGATATTTTCCTATCAGATTTTATTTTATTTTTTCTATATGACCTTTTCCAACCATATTGTTAATGAATTTTAAATTTTTTATCATATTTACATTATAATTTTCTTCCATTATTTTTTTTTCATTTTTAATAACTTACTTTTTCTTTTCATTAAAATAACATCTCCTATATCCATATCTACACTGATTTTTGACATTGATTTTATTCATAATAAAAAGTTGAATCCTGAACAGAAATCATAAACTGTAAATTTTACTAATATTTCATCATTCACACCAAGCTTTTGCCCAATATCTTAGGTTACACTTACATTCTCCAGGATTATAAATTTATTATTAAATTTTTATTAGTTCATAATAAATTTTTAGTCCTGTAGACTAAAGGGTAACTGTACCATAAGTTGACAGTGCTCGCACAAAAAGTGTGAATAATAAGATTCAGGGTTTATTATTTTGGTTCAATAATATTAATAATAATAATAATAAACCCTGAATCTTATTATTCACACTTTTTGTGCGAGCGAAAGTTATTATTTTTGAGCGAGAGAGAATTATTATTTTGGTTTAGCTCGGTAGTCCTGTTAAGACAGCTCTTCTAGGAGACAGGAGCTCTGAATATAAATCCCCTAGTCATCCAGGTTGGTGGCCCGCCTCGGAAAACACCATTGCAACGAAACCAAAAGAAAATAAGAAAAAAACTAGAACTTGGAAAAGGCGAAACGACATCAGAATCGCGACTTGGAACGTACGATCTTTATATAGACCTGGAGCCCTAAAGTCTCTATCGAATGAGGTTCTCAAATATAACTTGGATATACTGGCTGTACAGGAGATGAGATGGACTGGCAGTGGGATCATGGACCGCAGAGATTATTCAGTGTTTTATAGCTGCCATGACCGGGACCACACATTCGGTACTGGCTTCCTTGTTAGCTGCAAAATAAAACAAAACATAATTGATTTTAAATCCTTAACTCCAAGGATCTGTAAAATAAGAGTGGGAGGTACCTTCTTCAATTCCACAATAATAAACGTGTATGCCCCAACAGACGATAAACCAGAAGAAGAAAAGGATGAGTTCTATGAACTCATGGAAAACATCTGCTCTGGAAGCCCTAGACATGATATAAAAATAATAACAGGTGATCTTAATGCAAAAGTAGGCAAGGACCATCTGTGCAATAATGTTGGTAAATATGGACTGCACTCAGAATATTCCGATAACGGTTACCGACTCCTGAATTTTGCTGTTGGTCAAAACCTCGTGATAGGGGGAACATTGTTTAACCACAAGGATATACACAAGGGCACATGGACATCTCCGGATGGTAACACAGTAAACCAGATTGATCACATCTTAATAGATGGACGTCATAGATCAGATCTGCAAGATGTCAGGGTATTCAGAAGCGCCAATATTGACAGTGATCATTTCCTGGTAGTTGCTAAGCTGAGAGCAAGGATCTCCAACAGTAGAAATGTGAGAGGCACGAGGATCACTAGGTACAACACAGTGAAACTCAAGGAAGAGGATACTGTGAAGAGATTTGAAGAATGCACTGATCACAAAACTATGGCATGGAGGCATTCAAACAACGTGGGACAAGGAGTACAGAGCTACTGGGATGGCCTCAGATGTATCTTGACTACTGCTGCATAGGCGTCAAACAGTACTGCCAAAGGAGTGAGTGGTTTGATGATGAGTGCAGGGAAATCACCAATATAAAGAACAGGGCATATAAATTGATGATACAAAAGAAATGTACTAGGGCTGCTCGGGAGGAGTATAAAAAATTCAGAAGATTGGAAAAGAAGGTGCACAGGAATAAAAAGAGAAGGCATATGACGGAGCAACTCAAAAGTGTGGAAGAGTGCAAAAGTAAAAAATTGAGCCGGGGGAAAGTAAACGACATGAGAAAAAAGTTCCAGCCTCGCTCTATCGCATGCAGAGATAAAAGTGGAAACCTCGTTAACAACAAATATGACGTAATTAAAAGATGGACAGAACACTTTAGTGAACTGTTAGCTAGGAACGAGGAGAATGGTATAAGGGAAACAGTCGACAATCAGAGGGAGGAAGAACCGGAGGATGACAGGGAGGAATTGCTCCCTTCCTATGATGAGGTAAGCAAGGCAATAGAGAAGCTAAAGAATAACAAGTCAGCAGGCGTAGATGGTCTGCCAGGAGAACTTTTCAGGAGTGCAGGTCAGGACTTCGTAAAAGAACTTACCCATCTCATGGAACAGATCTGGACAGAAGAAGAAATGCCCGAAGACTGGAACAATGGAGTGTTCTGCCTAATTCTCAAAAAAGGTGACCCGTTTGAATGTAAAAATTATAGAGGCATTTCACTACTGAATGCAGCATACAAAATTCTATCAAATATAATATTAGGTCGATTGCTTCCATACGCAGAGGAAATTATAAAGGACCACCAGTGTGGCTTTAGGAGAGGTAAATCAACAACAGACCAGATTTTCACTCTTAGAATAATCCTGGAAAAGACTTTGGAATACGGAATAAGCACCCTCCATTTATTCGTAGATTTCCAAGCGGCTTATGACTCCATAAACAGAGAGATGCTATATAAAGCTATGAAGGAGATGAATATACTGTCAAAGCTGGTCCGAATGGTAAGAGTAGCCACATCTAACTCTAAATGTCAAATTAGAATCGAGTCCAGTCTGTCAGATCCTCTAGAAACAAGCAATGGATTGAAGCAAGGAGACTCCTTGGCGTGCCTTCTTTTCAACATATGCCTGGAGAAAGTGGTACGCGATTCTTGACTACAAACAAGCGGACATATTTTCACTAAAGGCGTCCAACTTCTTGCCTATGCAGATGATATTGATATAATCAGTAGATCAGAATCAGGCATAAAAGAGGCCTTTGCAGCTTTGGAGAAAGCCGCAAAGAGAATGGGACTAGTTATGAACGAATCCAAGACAAAGTACATGGTTGCAGGGTCTGAGCTGCGTGATCCATATATTGAAATACAGGGGTACAAATCTGAAGTAGTCCGAGGATTTGTGTACCTTAGGTCATTTGTGGATACCGAAAATATCACCTCCAAAAAAATAGAAAAGAAAATCCTAGTTGCCAGCAGGGGTTATTATGGCTTAAACAAGCTTTTCAGGACCAAGGAAATAAATAAGGACACAAAGGTGACGCGTTATAAAACCCTAATCAGACCCATATTGACATACAGCTGTGAATGCTGGGTACTAAAAAAGACTGATGAACAGAAGATTTCTGTTTTTGAAAGAAAAATTTTCAGGAGGATCTATGGGCCCATACGAGAAAATGGTAACTGGAGAATGAGACCCAACAGAGAATTGTACGAAAGATTTAAGGATGTCCCAGCAGTTAAATTTATAAAGATTAGCAGGTTGGGCTGGTCACGTCCAAAGAATGGTGGACAGCAGCTTTCCAAAGAGAACAATGGAATACGCTGTAGTGGGAAAAAGGAAAATAGGAAGACCCCGGACAAGATGGTTGAACCAGGTTGGAAGGGATGCGATATGGCTTGGAGCATCAGGCTGGTGGACGATGGCCAGGAGCAGAGATGAGTGGGGGCGATTTCTTTTGGAGGACAAGGCCCGAACTGGGCTGTAGCGCCAAGGATGTATGTATGTATGTATTATTTTGGTTCAAAATTTGGTAATTTGCCAAGTTATATTAGTTAGCTGTGCTCTCATCGACATTAGTTTGATGGAAACTCAAGCTTATTTGTGAGAAGTTATAATGGCGAATTTTCTAGTGGCCTGATAATTTGGTTTCTGCTACCCTGTTTCATTAAGGTGGAAGTCTAGTTAAATAAGCTTTTTAGTTGGTTTATTTGAGTTCAATTATGTTTTGTGGTATTCATTAAGTTCATGAGAATCATATGATATCCTTTTTAATATATTTATATAACATTTTAGGGCTTAAATGTACGTGTCAACTATTAGAACAGAAATTAATCCATAATTTTAATAGTTGACATCGATGTCAACTACTGCCAGAAATAGCAAATAGTGTTCCATGTGGGGATGGTTTATGGAAGTCAGAGCCTGGCTGGATGGCAGGTGTCTTGTTTTATGAATTTATAGCTAGTGTGCTCTATCCATGGATCATTGAGAGCATAATTGCATTGCCAATAATCCTATTCCTGAATGGACGAGCGTCTCATCCGACTCTCCCCACTTCCCAATTTATCAAAATGCTACACATTTCATCTAACCAATGAATGTGGTCATCTTTAATTGTCTAAAAGAGCACTGGAAGAGTTAAGTTCCTCATTGGAGAGTCTAAAATTGTGCAAACCCAACATTAAAAACGAAACTTCTGGCCATTACTAAAATCTATTTGTTATCCTTAACTGGATGATCTCATTTTTCGTTTTAATATGTCTGTTTGTTTTTATTTTTTGTCTTATTTAAGCTTTTTGTGTACAAAATAATTAAATTTTGGAAATTTTATTTTGTTTCTATTGTGAATTTAAGTTTACAAAAAAAAATATTAAATTTTATTTCAGTGCTGATTACCTATTAAAAATCATGGGAAATCAAAAATTAATGCATGTGTCAACTTTAAAACCATAAATGTCAACTTTCCAAACCTTTACATTTTGATGTGTCCGCTATTGGGTTCATTTTAGAAGTTTCTAAGAAATCATTGTTAATAAAAACCGTAAATGTAGACTATAGGACATTGAATTCCTAGTTTTCTATAGGGATTGGCCTAGCTAAATTCATAACAAAGATTATCCTAACATCAACATATTGGTAAACAGTGTCAATAATATTTTTTTTTCTTAAACTGTTAACTATTGGAACAGTTACCCTAAGTGTTTTTTTTACTTTTTATTTTCATAAGGTTTTATATTTTTATTTTAATGTTTCACACCTGAGAGGTCCTGCTTTGATCATATCTTATGGAAAACCAAAAAACAAAGCAAAAAGTTTTATAACCTAAACTAATCAAGTTTTATACCTGGAAAAAGCATCTCACAGTTTACCATGTTACAGTTATGGGAAAACTTGAGGAAGAGGGGAATTGGCAATGATACTCTGAGCACCATTAAAAAAATATAGAGAGATAATAGATGCCAGTTAAAAATAGGTCCATACTTATTGAAGTAATTACAAAATGGGAAAGGAATACTACTAGAATGATGCCTGCCCCCCCCTCCTAATTTAAAGTATATGTTGATGAATGTCTAAAAGGTTAGGTTAGAAGATACGGGAGAAAGGGTATTCAGCTAAAAGAAAAAAACCTGTGTCATTTTTTGTTTGCTGAAGACCAAATGCTAATAGAACAAGATGAAAAGGATATAACACCCATATTTAGGAAAATTGTTGAACAGTGTAAACTAGGTGTACATGACCACGGAAAGGGAAGAGATCATTGACACAACAATAATTAAGCGGATTAAAGTGGACCAACTCTGTTTTTTTAATATCCAATTCTCTTATCATTGATAAAACATTAAATAATCAGTAAAATGGTCCAATTCTGTTATTTGGGTTCCACATTCCAAAAAAATGGTAGAGTAGACTCAAAAATTAAAAAAAAAAAAGGATTGCAAATGGCAAAAAAATAGTGTGAATTTTTAATCCCCTATTGTGGAGCAGAGGAAGTGCAGATGAAAAGATAATGTTGACGATAGTATGGCATGGACTTTAGGAGGACACCGGGAAAGATGTTAGGGCCTGCTGGGACAGGAGTTTAAATGATGAAACTCATCATTGAAACTGAAGAAAACCCTAAAAAAAATAATTAAATTCATGTATATCTCTAATCTTTTAAATGACCAGAGCTGTTTTCTGCCTAAAAAATATAAAAACAATGTGAGTTCAATTATTAAATAAAACAGCCTCTGTATAAGAAGCACCTTGACTAGCACTTATAAAACATGGTCAGTGGTTTTCCTCCAACAGATTGATGATTAATTCTGATTTTTTATCAGACAGACAGACCATATGTCTATTTATCAACAGAATACATGTATGCATGTACTTAGGTAACATATGAAATTTATGTTGTTTTAATGTAAACAATTTAGGCATGTCAACTAAAAGCATTGAGAAAAAAAAATGTTAGGAGATATCTTTTGGAGTGTAGTGAAATTACTTTTGATCACTATTTCTTTTAATATTACTTAAAAAATAAGTATATAAGGATTGTGTCAGAGGTCAAGATTCAACATGGTCTGTATAGTTTTAAAATAGTTAACAGTAATTATGACAGTGATTTCATAATTTAAATGAATATTTTGAAAAATAGAGCATGAAGGGTTGTTTGAAAAGTGATAGCATAAAAGGTTTGTTTGAAAAGTGAGACCAAGAAAGGGTATTCAATTATTACAATAAAATGCATTAAGTTTATTTTTCTTAACTTTAATTCTATACATCATTTTATACATATTATTATAACATTACAAGTTTAACTTTATTTACATTCATTTCAGAAAAATAATAGGCAAGGTATATGAAAATCTGCTTAACAGACATTTTTTGTTCATCAATTCTTATTTCTAACAGTTTGTATTTCCAAATTATTAGTTTTAATTTTTTAACTACGTCAGTATGATAGATTTATAGTTGACATGTATACAAATAATGATGGCAATGAAGTAACTTAATATGTACTCTGAAAGGAAATTATATTATTAAAAATGTCATTATTAAAAAAAATATAGATTTAGATTTTTTTTTTTCCAAAACCATATGTATAAAGTGAACGTTCTTGAAAATTTAATTTAAAAAAAAATGATACATAAATTTTTTAAATACCATAGCATCTGCCTTACCATGTTACATACCTTTTATGTACGTTTTTAAACATATGAAAAAGAAAACAAAATTAGAAACATCAATATTATAAACTAAGGGCTAACAATTTATTCAATGATGCATTTTTTCCTCTACATTTAGTTGATATTAAAAATTTGTTAAATATCATTCAAGCTATATTTTTCATTTATCAAAGAGAGATAATTAATTAACAGTTAAATGATATATTTACACCACATTCACAATTTTATCATAATCTCTTAATTAAATTCAAAAACATAATTTAATAAATTGCAGTTACACCTAGGAAGTCTATTGCACAAACAGTAATCTGATTCCAACTTAATACCTTTAAGATATTCTATTTTGATTACATTATTAACATTTATGCTGGATAAAAATCTTATGATAAATGATTAACAAATCTCATACATTGTATAAAATTCTAGTATTATATTTGGAACCAGATTATAAAAACAAACATATTATGACTTATCATTTCACACATTATTTACAATTAGGAACAAGTGGTAAAAAACACTCAATATATTTCACAGTCATATTTACAAGAGAAGACTACAGGCTCAGAGATGGTAACATACACTATTTCGTCCACACAAATATCACAGCTAACTGGCATTGGTTTTAATATTTCTTCTTCTTCAGGAAAGAAAGTGTAAATTTTTTGTCAGTAGTTTTTTTTAATCTAATTTACAACATTTGTTAAGTTACAAGAAGAATTAATAGCACAAATTACAAATATATCCTTGGCTCATATGTGATCTTAAAGCCTATAATGGGATAATAAATATGGTTGTTTGTTACTTAGCTATTTAGAATTGAAATATTATAATTCTGAAAATAAAACAATATATTTTAAATCAAGATATTGTGAACAAATATGGAAACAGAAACAATAGTTTTACTTAAAGTTCTTTTTACACAAACCAGAATCAGAATCTACAAAATCCAGAGCAGTTATATGAATAAACTGCTGTTTATAGTAGTCATGTATAATTTAATAAAATAAAGTATTAAAATTAATTATTGTTCACATAAAAATTATTTCAGCTAGGTAGATGTTAGATAACTTATGTCTTTATTTAAAAATGATAACCATTACATACTTTTATACAATATTTTCAAGAACCTATTTCTTTGTTCATAAAAAAAACAAAAAAAAAAAAAAAAAAACAATTTGCTCAAATTTTGTTTCTCTCTCACCAACATGATAATTTTACTTATAATGAATTATAAATTTTGAAAATAACTGTAACATACATTTTTAAATGGGATGGGCATGAATCAAACTTTTTATTTATTTAGTTGTTTGATTTCAAATGAGATTCTCATTTTTGCTTATTTCAGCACTAACATTGCCATATAAAGTATATTTAAAATGATGCTTCTTTTTAAAGTTATATTTTCCCCTTTAGGAAGTCATTGATGATCAAAATTATTTCCATAGTTATCTACAATATTCTTGTTTCATATAAATATAAATTATTTATATTTGTTTTTATAAATTACTATTATCTAATTAACTAATGCACTGTACATTTAGGTGATGAATATGGAAACATTGTCCGAAATGTCCAACGCTATGTAAAAATAAAAATAAAATAAATGTAATCTGAGACTGCAACAGGATGTACTCAATTTGACTATCTCTTTTTTAGGCAAACAAGTTACAGACTTTTAAAAGTGACAGTACTGATGGATTCCGAACTTCTCGACATCCATTAAATTTTGAAGCTAAAAATGACTACTTAAAACAGAATATGCATTTAAAAAAAAAAATAAAAAAAATGTAAAGTATAGATCTGATTCATTTATTATAAAATTCAATTTCAAAAATTATAATTTGGAAGGACAAGTAAGGATATGACTATAAAATATGAATATAAATATAAAATATAAAATAAAATATAACCATATAAAACCAATTTATAATAATTACTTTTATTTCTAGAAAATGAATGAGAAGAATCTGATATAGTCAATCATATAAAAACTAAATTTTCTAAATTCAAGGTGATGAGAAAGCACCATAGTATTTTAGTGGAAACAATTTTTGGTTACTACTTCTCTTATGTCACTTCTGCTTTTGGGCTCACCACCTTTTTTCTTTGTTATTTATATATAAAATAATATTAATAATAAGAATAATGATTTTCCTACAAAAAGTGGACTGATAATCAGGACATGCCCACCAGCCAAGTAGAAGTGACATTAGGGAAGTATTACCAACTTTTGGGATGATGGAGGGAAAAAAAAAACAAATACAACTAAAACTGTCATACAGCCTAAGAAAAAAATAAATTTATAAGAACAATAGGTTGTTTTACGTGATAAAAACAAATGAAAAAACAACAGAAATAAGTTATGGAACAACTACTGCTGGAGAGTGCTCATTCTGATGTCAATATTATTTAATTTATATTTCAGAGCAAACTTACAGATCTTGAAATATGTGGATTATTAATTTATATATATTTATACTTATAGGCTTCATTTATTTTTTAAATCATGTAAATGCTGCACTTATTTCTATATAAAAAATATGTATTTTTTTTCAGATTTAGAAAGATATCTTCATTTATAATTAATATTTCAGAGCAAACTTACAGATCTTGAAATATGAGGATTATTAATTTATATATATTTATACTTATAGGTTTCATTTATTTTTTTAATTATGTAAATGCTGCACTTATTTCTATATAAAAAATATGTATTTTTTTCAGATTTAGAAAGATATCTTCATTTATATATATTTATATTGCATATTTTATACTTACACGAATAGCTATTATAAAATATATAATAAATAAATATATATAAATGAAGATATCTCTGTAATTATGTAGATTTGCTTGAATTTCTTTAAAATTCATAAAATTGAAAGTAACTTTCGCTAAATAATATAAATTTTAGAGTATTTTTTTCAAAATTCAAAATTCATTTAATATAAAATACAACATTTATTTCCTAAAGTTGGTAACAGAAATGTTCAGAAAAATTTTACACATTAAAAAATACACTGTCAATTTATACTTAAAAATATGGATATGATCATTGGGTATATATAATAATCTTATTCTCCATAAAAGCTAGTTCACACTTAATTTAGGAGCAACATTAAACAATGTAAAATAATATTATACATACAATATTATACATGAAAATAATCAACAATGCAGTGGCTTAGACTTATCATTTAGAAATCTGTTATAAAAACATACTTCTAAATAATGGTTACCATTCATGAAAATTTAGATAAAATTAATAAATTAAAATATTACATAAATTAAATAATAAATGTAGACACTTAAAAATTTACTCTGGTATTAATACTATGAATAATTGTTTTATTTTATTTTGATATTTGAAAAGAAATTTAAAAAACAATAGTATATAGTAATATTTAAAAATATTATAACAAAACAAAAATTAATTCATATTTTAACAATTTAGGGCTTACAATCTCAAATTAAATTTTGTCAATATTATACTAGATTTGTAATTCAGGGCTAGAACTAAGGAGGGAAGCAAAAAGGCATACCACTTTTTAAAGTAAAAATTTTTGCTTTCAACAAAGTACCTACAAAAGAAAAACTGTAAATAAAAAATAATTTCTCATTTTTAATTTCCAACTTGAAATTGGTCAATAAAATGATTACAGGTTATAATTCTTAATTTGGAATATGTTACCAAAAATGTTAACTTTTATTGGGGGCAGTGGGAGGTGAAAGAAATTAAGCATGATTCTCTTGGTGAAAATCCTATTTCACGTCCTGATAGTATACAACATCCCAGATGTTTTAATTAAAAGTAATGAAAAAAATAAAATAAGATTTGAATATATTATCTTGATTATTCAGTATTATTTCTGTTTGTTTAAACCGCATGATTATACTACAGAACTATTTATTCTCCTTTCCTCTTTCAATGATCATTAAAATATTCTTGCCAGCAGCTGATGTCCATTATTAAAGATTGTGATGCATTGAACAATTTTAAAATTAAAATCATTCAATTTTTATTTGGTAAAAAAATATTTAATTTTACAATAAAATTTATAAAATTAAAATGTCAACTTTAAAAATTAAAAAAGTTTAAAATATGGAAAATCATTTCCCTAAGACAATATCCATTCCCTATTAATTTTCTGAATTCTATACAATTAGAAAATAGAACAACATTGATTTAGGACTCCACACTCAAAACTTTCAGGTAAGCATTCGAAAACTATCATTAGAAAATTAAAAATTATGAGAAAAAAACACATTAAAACATGGATTAATTAATCATACACAGCTTTCTGGGAGTTGGCTTGTCATTAGTCTTTCTTTAATAGCTTTTCCATTAAGTTCCGGTTCAAGAATGTGATCTTCTCTCCATAGTCCCTTTCCATTCTGTAAATTTAATATTTTCGTAATTAAAAACAATACTTCAAGAAATTGAAAGTTATTTTAATAAAGTTAGATTTATATAATTTGGGACAGAATTGAGTTGAAAAGCTACTTGCAAAAATCATATGATTGATAAGTAATGTACTTTTTAATGAAATTTAAAGTTTTAATCAATTCAGAATATCTTGAGCGAAATAACCTCAACCACCTCCAGTCTGGTTTTAGGCCTGACTATTCCACTCACTTCACTCTCATTAAAATTTTCCCAAGACCTCCACACAGCTAAAGAACAGAAACTGATCATCCTTATATTATCCTAGATTTCACTAAAGCCTCTGACTCAGTTGATCAAAATATCTTCCCTAAGCAAACAGGGAAATATCACCATATCTTCTGGTGCCTTTCACTGGCTCCAATCTTTCCACTCTGGAAAGATCAACTCTTCTCCACCACAATGTTCCTCCTTAAAAGGGAGGGTTTTACCTTATGCCTTCCATCCAACATTATCAATACCATCTGTATGCCTATGCAATTCAAATTTATCTTTCCTCTGATACTAATGATTTCTATGATGCAATCCTAAAACTTTTGGAAGATTACAATGGAATGTGTGCAGCGGGAAACTTCAATAAGCTTACCCTGAATGCAGAGAAGATGAGAACCTCCTTGATAGGATCCCCCTCTCTCCTCTAATCCACTTCTGCACCTCTAAATCTATTCCTCAACAACTCAACTATTTTATTCGAAAATTCTGTTGAAGATGGTGTACAGCAGACTGTCAATTTAAGCCAAACGCCTAATGAATTGCTATGGTTACTATTGTAGTTCGATGCGAGGTAAGGTTTTCATGGACACTCATTCTGAATTTGATTTTGGATTTTCGATCGCAGATGCGCAATTAGATTTACTGTTACTTTTGAAGTTTTCTTTGTTATGTGAGTGTTTTATGAGGTATTAAAAAACACTCAATTCAATTTTGCTATCAAAATCAAGGTTAAATTAAAATCTGATGCTAAATTCAGAATCAGTGTCCTCAAAAACCACATTACCGACCCCTATAAAGAAGAAAACTCCAAAGAAAAAACCCTACACGGCATCAAACTTCAATTGTTACAAAATAGCAAAATGATTCAGCGTCTTCGATAGAAAAATAAAAAGTCAACCATGATTTTAATTCAAATCAATCATAATTTGTCTAAATTTTAAAAAAAAATTTTAATAGTTAGTGGACTACAACAAAGTCTATGGAAATTCCCCTCCCTTAACCTAAAAAAACAATGATAAAAAACATTTAAATAATTTTACAATGAAGATTTTAAAATAATTGTCCTTACCTTAATATAAGTTATCTGAAAAATGAAAAATATAAAAATTCAATGGAATATATCGAAATGATTTCAAAAGACATTAGTGAAATTAAAATAATTATTTTTAAATAAAAAAAATAATACTTAGGAATTTATTCAAGCGTAAACAGGGTCAACATTGACTTGGAAAAGATTAAAATTAATTATGTAATGGTTATATTTGACGTGGAAAAGGTTATATTTACTTTAAACATTCAACTTCAACATTCAAATTTTGAAAACTGCAACTTTCATTATCACTTATCATTCCTCTTTCTATTGCACTTTTTTATTCCTCTTTCAATTCTACTTTAAAGCTTTCTGGCCCTCTTGCTTTCCTTTCAACTTGCAACATATATATCTGCTATCACATCCTGTCTCACAAATGCCATCACAACTTTGCTTTTGTGAAAAGTTTCCAAATGGAAAGAAAGAGTATCCATTTTGGACTTATCCTGGGACAAGTAAATATTTTTTAATTATTTAAAATATATCAAATATGCCATCAAAGAAGCTACAAGAAGAAGCTAAGAAGACATTTGGACCAAGACATTCCTTGTCACGTCAAGAATCAGAGGTGTTGAATGATGCAATATTGGTGACTAAGGGTCAACAAACAATAGTAACTGCAACTTCTACACTTGCAGCTATGAGAACTAGATAAAAATGACTATTAGAACAAAAACTCTCAAATAAAATTTGCAAAGTCAACAATTAAAGTATGACTTCTCAAAGAGGGATGGGTATTTAGAATGTTGGTTTTCCAGCCATGGGAGGAAATGCTATTTCTAGAAAATGCATTTTTCAAATAGGAAAATAGAAATTCCAACAAATTTTATCAAAAGATTGAAGTTTAGCACCAACTATATGGTAAAGGAATGATCTTGGAGAACTTTATTATGGATCACCTCTAAGAACACTTCTAAGAACAAGTAGCCACCTGGTTTTCAATAAATAGAGATATGATATATATTATAATAAAAAAATAGATATATCCTCATAGAGATCGTAGAGTACGAGTACATTTATAGTGTTACCCCCGGGACAAGTAAATAATTTGTAATTATAATTATTTAACGATTTTTGGTTATTTAATAAAATAACTTAGTTTCCACTAATTTGTCTATGTCGGGGAATACATTTGAGGTTGTGATGACCAATTAGTAATTATAGAATCTATCTGAATGGAAATCTAGGAAAATCTATCTGATATCAATTAATTATAATCTCAAGTCCCTAATATTAATAGTTGATTAATTATACTAATTAAAATAATTATGCTAGTTACCATAATTAATACCACACACACACACACACACACACACACACACACACACACACACACACACACACACACATATATGTTATAACATATATATATATATGTTAATTAGTATATATATATATATATATATATATATATATATACCTTAAGCAATCACCTGCCATGAAATGACCTTGAAGCAGAAGTATGTGTCGGGTCATATTGCCGACGTGATTGCTTAAGGGATATATATATATATATATATATATATACTGTTGAAATTAATTAATTTTTTTTTATGATTGTGTGTGTATGTTGATTTTTTAAATTAATGTTTACTCCACAGATTATTAAAATGGTTTAACATTAAGAAAGGCAGGAATTCATTTCAAAGTTTAGAGATTAAAAAAGAAGAATAGAATCAGACTGACATGACAATATCAACACACACATAAATAAAATAATAATCACAGTTAAAATACCCTAATGTCTGATTATAAATTAATTTTTGTTCAGAGGCAAAAACCCTAAGTCTGTCACTACCTATGGTTTGTTTAAATTGTTAATGGTGTAAAAATATACCTTATGTTAGTTATGTTAGTTAGGTGATACTTATTTAGATGAAATAATTTACATGAGCAGTTGATATTACAAGATTTTAACGATTTATATTTTAAAAAATTCTAATCTTCGGAATGAGTAAAATTCATAGATACCTGCATGGAGTCTGGAATATGCCAATCTCCCGATTCTTTTGGTAAGACTGACTCTCCAGAACCAATGTCAGATCTAGCGTTAGGTTCTGAAAAAAATATATAGCATTATTATAGTATTTGGTACACGTAGATGATGTTTTAAAGTGTGGATGTTTTAATATGAAATGAATCTAGATATAGATTTGAAGAAGGAAAGATTGCTGAATCATTGATCTTAAATTAAAAAAATAAAATGTGTTAATTTTGATGGGTGTTTGATCTTCTTAAAGTCGAATACCGTTGTAACTGAGTTCCTTTAGACTATTATCTTTATCACTATTAAAATTTAAATAGAGATGAAATTTGTTTTTAATTGCCTCAGTAGTGTTTGTAGATGGATACTAGATAAAAATTACTAGTATCTGTGTGAGCAGATGTATCATTTGTCTGTTGTATCATCAATCATGTATCAGAATAAATTCAGAATGATTTACATTTAATCGTTCAGAGAAGTTTTACAAAACATAATCATAAACCTATTTTCATATAAAGAATTGGGTCAGTAAAAATTATAAATACTTAGTAATAAAAACTTTAACCATATTATTTATATATTTCTAGTTAAATTTATATAAAGATAAGTATTCAATAATTTCTTTAGAAGAAAACTGTGAATAAAATATATACGCTACATTATTAATTTCCTAACGCTTTCAATTGTCATTTTAGACTTATTGGTTTCTTTAATCCTCTACTGATTGCAAAGATACATTATCTGTTTATTATAGGTTTTAAAAATGTTTATATTTTTATACAAATAAATTTATATTACATGAGGTATGTAGAATATTTGTGACAAAGATTTTTAAAGCACAACTTAGCAACTAAAAATAAATTAAAAATAGAAGTTATAAAGCAAAGTATTTTATAAAATGGCAGTATTTTAAATTTAAGTTGTATGAAACTGAATGCTACTTATTGGCCCAACTTTTATTAATTATTTGATCTGATTGTGTAGCAAGCTTACGGTAAGCCAACTTAAACATTATACTAAGTACCATAAAATGGGTTATTAATGTTTAATTAGCCAAAAATGTACCCCCTTCATTTTTTTTACATTAACACTCTATAACCGCTACAAGAACGAAGTTTAGTGTTTCCTATACAGTTAATGGAAATGAAACCCCAACAACAGAGAGATTATTAGTTGTCATCAGTGGTTACTTAAAAGGATATCGTGAGTGAACATTTTTCAAAAGGAAAAAGCTTCACCTGGAATAAACACTTTAATTTAAAGAAACAGGTAACTTCAAAGTTTTTATACATAGACATAGGAATAAAATGTGCCCATAGCTGTTTTCAAATTTTGTTTATTTTACATTTATTATGAAACTTAAAAATTTTGTTTATTTTACAATTATTATGAAAATTATCAAAAGATGGGAGCTTTGGATTACAACTATGGGCCACCGATTCTTTTTGAATCATTTGTTAGATAACATACTTGTTATTATATATTATATATACTTGTTATTGTTATATTATTAACAAACAATGACTATATTATTAAGATATTTCTGCTACAGTAAAACTTTGATTAACTGGTTTATCCTTCATTTTCTAATAATTGTCAGGGAAGTAAAACTGAGAAAAAAGGGGGGACTTTAATTCAAGTTTTGTGTTGTCCAAAGACAAATATTAACAGATATATGAATAAGGAATGTACATGTGGATCAAAGAATAACATGGGTGCTGTATGTTAATAAGTATAAGTAATTTGAAAAAGGTAATTAGTTTAAGAGAAAAGAAAATTAAGGCAATTATGTACACACTATGGGCTTATTCTAATGATAATTGTAGATTGCAAAGAAAGCTTGTACAACAATGTCACATTCGATATCCACTACGTTAACGTTACAGAGGACAAACAAGGTGTGGGACATTAATTTGCACAACCCAGATGTAATGTGCCACTGAAAAATAATTTCCTCTTTACTCCCATATAAAACAGTATATTTTCTTATATATAAATCTTAAATTCCTAATATATAAAGCTGAGTTAATTAAGTAAAATTCCAGAAGATATATCAAAGTAATATCCATGTTTTGAAAAAAAAAAAAGTATTTTTGATTAGTGAAACTGACGATCCTAGCAAAAATATATCACTTTTGAAGAAAGGCATGGCTAATGTAAATAATTATATTTTAATGAAATTAAATGATTATTAATGAAAAAAAATTAAAATTAATTTATCGTTTGTTTTATGATAATACATACCATATTTGATTGGAATAATGTCAGGATCTTTTTCTTCAGAATCATTACCCTGTTGTTTCACTTGAGAAACAAATATTGTTGATGGCTTCTCTTGCAATGAATTTTGATTTTCTCTTGCAGGGATAAATTTACGTGAAACAAAGATTGCAAAAATGATTATGATGACACCAACACCTAATGCAATGACAATGGCTGGAGGGATGTTAACATCTATTTCTTCACCTACAGAAAAATGAAATTATAAAATGCCACCAGCTGTAATTAATAGAATTTTTAGAAATATGAATTTTTCTTTTATGGATAATCAAAAAATTAAGTTAAAAATAAATAAAAATACCTCCTCTTTTGTCAAAGTCTTTGAGCAAAACATCACTAATACTCATAGGAGAACTTTTCCCCTTTGAGTTAACCGAATAAATGAGAAATGTATAAGGTATTTCAGGCTGTAATTCAGATATCTGGAAAAAAAAAAAAAATAGTTATGGTTTTTGAAGTCTTAATAATTATAGAATGATACCATAAAAAATGAGAATGTTAAATTAACCCATAACAAATTATTTGTGCCATTGTAGCTGGAATTATTATTATTTCAATGAAAACACATCAATGTTATGAAATAACAGCAATATAAAAGGTTAGAGTTTTATATATTCAGGGTCATGATATAGGAGAATAAACCAGATTTCATAAATAAAAGTGATACAGAGTTATTTCAATATATGGCAAAAGAAAAATTGTTGATACAAAGCATAGAAAATTTAAGGAACTAGTTTCTAGGGGAAGTAAATTCGGTACCTGTTTACAAGCCAGCAATAGTCTATTAGCCTATTAGCACTTTGCCTGGTTTTATGCCATCTCTGGATGGTAGAGGGTATTTTAGATGGAAGGAAATATCCTTTGACCGATTTAGGCTCAATTATTCTATCTGCTATTCATTACTTTCAATAAGATGATAAAAGTAAACCAAAGCCATTAAATGTACTGGGAAGAAAAAAAACTATAAAGTAAAAAGTTGTGATGTGCTGTCCATGGAAAATCTAGCGCCTAGTGATGTAAAAACTCATCAACAAAATGTAAGGAGGAATTGGAATTATTATTCTCAAGTTCATAACTATTATTATTTATCGATATAGCTAAAGATAAAATATAAATGTTTGTAAGAATTTATAATTGTAGGTTGCATGGGGGAATAAATAGTTCTCTTTCATCAATATCGGATATGATGTTTTTTAGAAACAATTTGTAAGAATAAGTAATCAAATGGTAAATGTATTATTTGTTCATGAGATATTTTTTTGAATGTGTAGTAATATAGTATAAATCATTTGGTACTGAAATATTTCATCAGTCATAGGAATAATACTCAGTCATTATGAATTAATTTTTTTCTCTCGTTTTGAATTCAAACATAAGATATTATAAATAGTTGTGACAAAAATGTTCGCAATATAAATTGTTGTAAATATAATTATGACCTATAAATCATTTCAACCTGTAAAATTAATTGAATTAATTCTAAATATGGTACAAACTCTGTTTGTGAACTAATTTTTTTTTTTATTTTTATTTTTTTTTTTTTTATGGTATTTGAAATAAATTCATATAAAGTATAATCATTTTCCATTTTTATATGAACAATCTTATAATCCTAGCAAATAAAAGTACCACTAAGCATTTTTGGAGAAATTAAAGAGAACAAAACTTGTATGCTGACAAAAGTACAGCTAGCACTCGGTGATGTTATGAAAGTCTAAATGCCTTGGAGAGGCGTAAAAATCTTAAAATTAAAGTAAACCTAAATTAAAAAAACAGGGAATTCAAACTGGGAATTTTCAGAAAATGTGAGAGGACAGGAAGAGTTACCAGTAGCAATATTTTAGAGGAAGTAGGAGAAAATGTTTTAAGAGTAATAATTTTGGAAGTATAATCAGTTTTAGGAAGATAGTGCAAAGGGGAATGAGATTTTTTGGTTCAGAGTGTTAGGATGCATAAATAGTAAAATTAGATCTGTTTGAGAATTTAGTTCTGGATCTTTATTGATTAACCAGCATACCACCATGTTGTATTACAGAATTAGTTATACGAAACATAGGGAAAAGATATATGACCTTAAAGATAATTAAATATCATTATTCAATCCAATATATTACAGGATCTAATATTTGATCGAATCTGTGGTTGGGGAATTAATTAAATGATTAGAATGAAAAATCTGTGGGTTGAGTGTGATTTAAGCTAAAACATCTTTTTAACTGTCGACCAAGAATACTACCTTAAAAACGATGACCGTAAGTCCCTTTATAAATTTTAGTGATACATTTTTTATTCTAATAAAGATCAATACTTTGTTGTATGACAGCTAAAAAATTAAATTCAATTAAAAAATATACATCATTTTTTAGTGGATGGTACAGTTAGAAGTTCAATGGCACCAATTAATCATTAAGAAAGAATCTAACACTGGTTTGATTTTTTCTACCGATTCAATGTGGGTTAACATCATTTAAAAATTTTAAATTATTAAAACTGAATGGATCCACAAACTGGTGTCCACACTCAATCAGTTAAAAAATTATAGAAATTAAAAAAAAAATTAATGGGGGAATAAGAAAAGAGGAGGTACTTAAGACTTGTTATGAAATCATTTAGGAGAATTTATAAGACATGGTAACCTAAAAGGGAATAATTTTTTGGGCAGAGATTATTACATAAATAACAGCAGTTTAATAACAGGACCTAATTGATGCAATTTATGTAGTACAAATCGTAGGAGTTAGAACTAACTAAGGGCCATATTTCAATTCAAATGTGAAGTTCGTTCTCCTCTATGGATCAGAGACATGGAGAGTGACACGATCTATCTCAGCCCATTTGCAAAGTTTCTGCAATAGGTGCTTAAGTTATATCTTGGGAATTTGGTGGCCAAGAATCATCTCCAATGAGGAAATACTAAGAAAAACAAAGCAAAATAAAGTAGAAGCTGAAATTAGAACCAGGAAATGGAGATGGTTTGACACACATTAAGGAGGAGAGACAGCATCGCCCGGGAGGCCCTTGAATGGAACCCTCAGGGACAGCCTCGTGTTGGAAGGCCGAGGTAGACGTGGAGGAGTTCTGTCCTGGAAGAGGCTAGAAGCCAAAATCATTCGTGGGCCACCCTCAAGGAGATGGCGCCAGATTGAGATAGATGGCGAAACTTCATAAAGGCCCTATGTCCCACTGAGGGATAACAGGAAATAATAATAAATAAATAAAGGGCCATATAGGATTTGGTGACAAATATTACTGTCACTTATGAATAAATAAATAAATACAAAGTAATTTTTAATACATTATTATTTTTTTTTGGAATGGGCACATTACAAATAAGAACCTAATGATGCACTGAACTTATAATGCATGTCACCTACCTAATACATTAATGTAATGATACAATAATTAATTTAATAATTATTTTACATAAAAATATAATAAAATTTTCCAGTGAGAAGATTAATAGCATAATTCTTTCTCTAATCTTTGCATTTGCTTAAACTTATAATTAACTTCCTACCATATTAACTTTTGTTATAAGTTATAATATGTTACCATATTAACCAATCTTAAAAATTTCTTCAACAACAATAACAATTTGAATGTTTGAGATTCTTCTCACACTATATTGTAAAGAATCTTATACCATTTACACCTGATCATTCATTGAACTTATGGCTACTACTTAATAAAAATAAGTCTTTTAGTAGTATATTTTCAATATTTAAAGAACTGTGAGAATATAATTGAGAGAAATTATTTTAAAACATTATCTCCATTTCTATCATTTTACCCATATACCTTTTTTAAACCTAAAGAAACACCAAATTATTCATAATTAATCAATAAGAGACAAAACATAATTAATTGTATTTTAAGATGAATGTATGTGTGATTTATATAATCCATGGCATTTATTATTGAGGAAAAGTTAAGAATATTAGTTTTTAGCTTAATTCAATCATAATTAGATTATCATTTCTTCAATAAGAAACTATAAAATGGATGTCAGTTCATTGGTATTCCAGTTACCTGAAAATAAGGAAGTTCAGAAGCTGTTAGGTTGACTTTCCTAAAATCACCCACATATACTTCAAGAAAAAAATATTGTGGAAGACCACCATCAGATCCTGCCTGACAAGTAACAACTAATGAGTTGGAGGTCTCATTGCCAATGGTGCAGTTACGGACTGGATATGGCTTTCCTATAATCATATAATGTAAAATACTTTTAAAGTGAAAATTTACTAACAATTCATCATAGCAAAAAAATTATATAAAAATGTTTTTTAATTAATCTTTATTGCAATGTATCTATTATTTTCAAGTTATTTTATTTCCTAAAATATAAATAAATTATACTTACTTATAAATGAATAATAAATAATCATAAAATTTTACTGTTAATAAAACTTGTATTTATAGCTTAGAGCTATTTTTAATCTTTGACTTGAATTATTGCTACACTAACTATTGCTGCTTACATTGTAATAGTGACTTTTAGTCAAGTGTTGTTATGACATAAAAGATTCTAATCAATTGTTTAAGATATTTCACTTCGTTTTGATAGGAAATTAATCACACATTGTAGTTAGAAAAAAAAGAAAGTATTTTTTTTTTAGGCTGATATGCTATTGGAGGGGGGAGGGGTTTCTCGGCAGCCCCGGAAATCGGTATAATTTAAGAATGCTGCTAACCTCTGGAGCCACTGGTAGCAACATCCAGCATCATATAAATCAATTTCTTCTGCAAAAATATAAATCTCCACATCAAACAACTGGGTAACCTACATCACTTCTCTTCCTCGGAAGAATTGTTCGATCCAGGGTTGATCTTGTTAAACCTGATCTCAAAAGCAGGACACATGATAGGCAACTGACAAATTATTCCACGAATTTCCCATTTTCCTTAGCCGGAAATCTAATAATGTTTTGCAAGTGATCCAATAATGTTTCGATCCAACAGAGACCGGTTAGACGAATGGATACCAGGAATCATCGTTACCAAACTAGGCGATCTACATTATAAAGTTGACCTCAATGGAGCCTCAAGAGGCATGTTGAATCATGCCACCAGGCATGGATATCACCTCTCAAGAACCTACCAGAAGCAGCCGAAGCCCACCAGCGCTGGTTTTTTCTCTAGAAAGAAGAAACACTTGGTTCACCGGCTTCAGAGGTAACTCCATATAACACCTCTAGAGACAAGCCCAGCTCACATCGAATTCCAGACACTATCCTGTCCGTACCATAAAGCCAAGAGCCTTCAAAGTAGTTGTGAATTTGAAATGTGAAAGAGTGTTAAAAAAAAAAAAAAAAGATAATTTTAATTTCTTAATGAATTATTTGTATTTTTCTGCTAAAGTGCGCGGAGGATTTTCATATATACCATTCTTAAGTTACAAATTTATTTCCATTGTTAAGTTTTTCTTGTTATTTCTCTTTGCTAAGTAACCTTCTTATTATTATTAAAATTGTTTATTATATTATTGATAATTTTCATTCACAACGTTATCTTTTTGAGTTCTGATATTTTCATTTATTTGAAGATTTCATTCTCTTCTCAGCCAAATTCATTCCAAATATACTACAGATAAATTTCCATAAAACGAAAAACATGAGAAAAATGCAGAAACATTTGATATGATAGGTTTACACTAAATTGAAAGGATACAGTTATTTATCTAAATAGGATACCAAGCCAACTACTGTAATATCAGACAAGAAGTTACATAAATAATAAATAAAATTATACAAATAATATACAAGAAGAAATAGAGAAGCGTAATTGCACTGTTTAGGAATATCTCCTAAACAATTAATCATACGCATATCAAGTGGACATGGCACTGTTCTAGAGGTGCTGCCACCTAGCGGCGGCAAGAGAAAGAGAAAGTCGACAGGAGTTGACAAGGCGGGGTTAAGAGTATTATGTTAGCAATATTAACATGTAATCAATTTGTTACCAATCAATGTACAATTTGATTATATCAATATAAGTCAGTATCTTGTAAGCAAGCAGCTGTGTATTGTTTATGTCCTACCTTCTCTTCTTTAATTTAATTAATTAGTAACAAATTTAAAATCACGAAACATGGTGTCAGGTGTTAAATAAGGGTAAGAAATTGGTTATAAATCTTATGTACGAGTATTAACTGTTAAAAGTTCAAGATAAAGAAAGAAACATTATTAACAAACTATTCAACAGCTGGTTTTGCAATAGAAGCATTGCAAGTTTTTGAGTTGTTTTTTTCTTTTTTTCATTATATCGTGTAGAGGCATCTCACTGGACTCTGATCGTGTCAATTTTAAATATGCAAGATGCCAAATCACTTTGCGTCTGTGTGTCAAAAGAAGATGCAGAAGAAAAGCTCGTCAAAGAAAAGAAACAAAGTACACCCTAGATACCATCGACGGACAGATGTGAAGCATCTGGATGAAGAGACCGAATCTGACGGCTTTTTTTCTGACCAAAGCAATCAAGCATTTGCCATAGAAGAAATCTGACAATTCGGAAACACTAAGCAAAAACCTATTTGGACTGCTGTTTTAGACTTCGTAGTCGGGGAGCCAGACGCAACTTGCAAGGTCAAGTTCCAACAAGACAGCAGATCCGATCGAAGAGAGCAGCTTAAGAACTACCTACAGAGGCTTTATCCCCCCATTTTAGGCCCTCGACAAAATTAAGAAGTTATGGTGGTGCAATCCTGAAGCCAATGGGCGAAATAAGCTTGACCGTCAAGAAGAGAAGACGAAAAAGCACTCTCTGCAGTTTGTGGTTGTACACGATCGAGATGCCGCTACTCTTATCCATCACCACTGAGGAACTAGGCTTTTTCAAGCTTCAGAATGGAGCCAAAGCCGAATTTTTCGATTCAGAATCAAGCTGAGATATGATGATGTTTTCAGGGGAGTAGGCTGTTTGCAAGGCGAATGTGAACTAAGTATTGAACCTAATTTCCCACCAGTGAAACAAGCACAGGTTATGCGTTATCCTATTGTAAATGGTGTCCCCTGGAGATGTGGGGATCTAATTGGGTATTCTAATGCTAAATTAAACAGAGAAGATAATAACTCTTCTTGCCTAAGCCCACATCTCACCTCGAAATCCACTGACAAAAGACCATTTATCTTCACTACAGAGCTTCTATCTGTTGGGGTAATACTTGTTAAACTTTTTTGGGACTTCTAGTTATGACATGATTTTCATTAATTCATTATACTTTTATAGGTCTCTTTAAAACCTATAAAGATGTGTTGAAAATCAACTCGGCTTTCGCATGTTTTTTCAAGTATTAGCCGCATCCAGAAGATATGGTAAATTGTGGATTTCCCTTGTCTAAAACCAAATTGGTATTAACCTAAAATCCTCTTGGACCAAAACTGAACTTTTATGTAGTAGTACTGCAAGAAATCTAGATAAAGTACTCATTAAATATATGCCTCTATAGTTGTTTCAGTTTGTCTTATCTCCCTTCTTGAAAACACTACATTGATAGCAGTAATCAGGTCTTTAGGCATTTGTCTGAAATCCGTAATTCAAGTGTTAGTTTGTACATCTCTTCTAGTAAATATTCTCCAGAATTTTTCACCATTTCTGCATCTATACCACCTATAACAGGACTTCTGTTGTTTTTTAGGGTGGCTATTACATTTTTAAAGTCTTCATAGTCTGGTCCTTACGTGTCAATTTATCCCAGAATTGTTTTGGTGGTTTGACATTTAGTAGATTGCTGAAATAGTCCTTCCAAGTTTCCATGATAGGTTGCAGATTAAATCACCGAATTTATTTTTGTATATGGCCATTTTAGGTTGGAAACCTAATTGGTCTTACCAATCCTTCTCATGGAATTATATTCTTCCTTGCTCCTTCTCCAACCCATAGCAAACATTCTCAACCGTGACTCATTCATGTGTTTAAGCTCTCATTCCCCATAATGCCATTCTTTACCTTTATTTTTATTCTTAATTTTCGATTCTTCCTTTATGGATGATTTTATCCTTTCTCAGAGACTGCTTATCTCTGCATTTCCATCCTTTCTCATCAGGATTCACCCCTGTACAATTTCTTTAAATCTTTCAGTTTTCTTAGGTATTTTTAAAATTTTGCTTTGGAACCTGTTGGTTCTTTTTCCATTTACCAGAATTCTACCCTATATTCTTTGCCTTAAATTACTTTAACCAAGAAATGGACAGTTTTTGCATCTGCTCTTCGATAGCTCTTCCCATCTGTTGTGTCGGAACAGTGTCAAAGTCTATAAGGACATAGACCCCTGTATAGACCATGGTCTATTTGATTTCTAATTAGAACTCAGCCATGTTTCGTTGTGCATATCTTTATGGGGAAATGCGTACTAATCATCATGCCTTTTCCTTGAGCCAACTTCTAATGCCATTATTGTATGATATTTCATGTTTAATATAATTGCCAATATTTGGAATAAAAGCTTCTTCTTTTTCAATTTTAGCATTAAATCACAGATTTGTAATTTAACATCATGATGCGGTAACATGTCATACTCTTGGGAGAGGGTACTGTGGAACTCGTCCTTTTCTTCCTCTTGACTGTCCTCTGTTGGAGCATACACACTTAAGATGAAATTATTGAAAATTATCTTTTTAATCAAATCTTTCTGAGATCATCTCACATCGCAGGAGTAAATGTTTCAAAGTTTTCTTTATCATTAAGCCAGTTCCCAAGATATTCCTTTCATGTCAACTGTTTATTATCATATATGAGCCCAGATCCATCACCTCACTTTTACTTAATCTAATTTCTTGATAAGTGCTGCAACGTCCAAACTGTATTGGAGCAATAAACCTTCAAGATTCCTATTTGACCCAGCCTGTGCCAATCCTCACATTCCATGTTGCTACCATTTAACATTTACTAGTTCCTTTAACTTGCCTAGTTGTTCTCAAAAGACAGTCCAGCTTTTCCTTAAGAGATTGGTAACATGAAGATATTTAGAAGTGGGTTATTGCCTCCATTTTCCTCCTCCCACGTGGACCTCCTGACCTGATCCCACATCTCGGGTGGCTTCATAGGTAAGATAATCCAAGGTTATGTACTGGATGTGACCTTAGTGTTCAGCGTGTTGTTTAGGTTTACTAGGTGAGTGTCAGAGGTTTCCAATTCAGACAGTTTTTGGTGTTGATTACCATAGAATTTTATGCCTTCAAACCAAAAATATACTTTTTCATTTAATAAAACCTGTTTAACTTCAAACCATGAAGGGCCTTTGGTTCACTAGTGTATAAGGAAGTATTGTTTTTTGATTAGTAGTCTTACAAGGAGCTGAATTAACCATGATCACGCTCAACTGCCAAGTTTGATCTTAGTTTTTGAGTAATTTTAATTTTTCAATTAAGATTACCCACATTATAGAGGCTGGATGTGCCCAAGTAGGGTCTCTTGGCCTCAGAGACAATCTATGACAGAATATTAAAGACATCCTAACAAGCCAGATTCCAACTTGAGACCTTGACACTGCAGCTCAATGCCTTACCATTCATAACCACTTATGCCACTCCCCTATCATTAACAAATGATTACATAAAGTTGTGAAATCCTGAATATTTTGAAATATAAGTTAATGACAATGTTTAAGTTGAATTTGAGCACTAGTTTCAGTTATTTCTTTCTTTAGCCTGATGAATGGTTGTGGCTTATTAGATAATTAGCTTAGTAGATTAAGTAACTGAAAAGGTAAGGAAGATCTAAAAAATATTTCCCAATATTCTATTTTCAAAACCATAATAATATATTTATATTTTATTTCAGTGATGAACAGGATGGTATTTTCATTACTCAGGTTGTTATACTTTACTTCAGAAAAAAATTGAATTTATAGATATAGCTATAGTATTGAGTTAATAATGTACCTACACTTACACAAACACTCAAAAAGGTGATCACAAATAAATATTTCAATTTACCACTAATTCAAATTGACATAATTTATAACTAACCTGCAGCAACTACTTGAAATAAACAAGGAATTGATTGCATAGCAATACTATTTTCAGCCCAGCAAGATAATGTTCCATAATCCAAATCTGCTATAGGAGTGTAACGCAAAACACTTGTTGTCCCATTGACTGAAAATCGTTCTGGTCCTACTTCCAATGTTTCCCCAGAATTATTGAACTTCCACCTGAAACTGGTAGCAGGAGGGTCTGCATCTACTTGACAAGGTATGTCAAGACTCTCAGCTCTAGATGCACCTACTACCATAACACGATCAATCTTGCAGCTTGGTGAATCTGGAAGCATCAAGTACAATAGTTAGTTTCAAAATTATCAAGAAAGGTTTTTTCTTTTTTCATGTTTCAATATCATTTTCCTGTTGGTATGTGATTTTTGCTATCAAATGTATAAATTATTTTATTTTAAAAAAAAGTTCAACAATAGAATATTAAATAAAAACAATTATGCTAAGAAACCAATCCTAACAGTCCTACTTAGGTTAGCAGGTGGTGTTATGCACCTCTAGGTAGTTTCAGGGATTATCTAGAAGGAATACAAGACCCCCTTACTGACTTGTTCCTTCAACAGTAATTGGAACAGTCCCATTGCCCATTTATTATTATAATCTATTTGCAATCAATTATTAGAAAAATCAGTAACAATAATTCCATAATCCGCAAATTAAATAAAAGAGATGAACCAAAAAACAAATATGTTTTTTACACCAGTTACAAAAGCCAGATGAAATGGTTGATTACTAAGATGGTATGAATATTGCGGAAAACAAACCAAAATTATAACTTTTAAAGTAGGAAATAACAGTAGCTGCCTACATACTCCTGCAGAAGATGCAGGGATATCGGACAAGGATGTGTTCTAGTCCTACGAGTGGTTGATAGACAACAAGAACAATAAAAGGTCAGTAATTCTAAATACCACATGATAGGGTGTACGAAATTACTTTCTTAAGTACAGTTGAAAATATTGTCATCTACCATTTTATATATGATGGAGGAATACTAAATTTTAGAGATATGAAAGTAATAAGACCAGCAAACATAGGTACAGACCATCTGTTGTTAGTCGTGGATACCAAGTTCATAAGTCCCCATTTCTAGAACTGCCAAGGAGACATGTGGCCAAAAAACTTTTAAAAAAAGGAAAACACATTAAATGGTAGTATGAAAATTGAAAATTGATTATAAGCAAAAAGAAGCAAGCATGAAAATCCTTCCAGTCTTCATGTCTTCAAACGAAAAAGACACAAGAAAACTTTGCTGAAATACAGAAGAACAAGAACTGAGGCAAGGGCATAGCTATAGACCTGTGGGAGGGGGGGGGGTGCTCCGTTGTAAGATAAGGAAATGAGGGCCCAATGCAATGATGCCTAGTATTGTACAAACTGGTGGGTCTTGGGTGTGTAGAATACTTCTGGGAGGGGAGTTAAATAGTGGTGTTATTATTAATACGAATTATTAATACGAACTCATAAAAGATTACATATAAATTTAAAACAATAGAGGGAGTTTAATTTATAGGTATCATACTATGGTAGATTATTACATGCTGAAATGAAATGGAAAGTTGTTTATTTATTAAAAAATACAAACACAACATAAAGAAGTTATTCATAAAAAATTGTATAGTACAGGATGAAACAAACATATAGAAAAAGAAGTACAATTTTAGCAGTATATAAATTAAAAATAATATAAAATATTAAGAGTTGTTCAAAAATCCCTGTTGATGGATATTATTTCAACCCAAAATGCAGATCAAGTGGTTCGGGCATGTTTGTTGCATGAGTGAGGACCGGAAATCTAGAAATGTGATTCTCAACCCACTTGCAAGAGGCAGAATGACAGGGCTAGGATTATTTATGAGGAATATATTCAGAGAATTGGAGGAAAACTTCTCAAGTCTAAAATTTTGAATTTTTATTCACATTGAAGTATGCAAGACATAACCCAAAAAATATCAAAATCAAAGACTCTTTGATATGATATGGAAATAAAATTAAAATCAACTCGCCAAGGTCGGATTCAAACCACCACCGTTCGGCTTGAGAGTGCTAAAGCGGGTCGCACTCTATTACGCTCGGTTACTCTGGCCCTTAAGCTCAATATCATTCATTCATATCTCACTAAATGAAAATTTTACATTCAAATCAACTGCTCAAACTCCAGTAATGTTCCTATCATTGCCGGCCTACCTCAAGGATTCTGTCTATCCCCAAATCTATTCAACCTTCCAGAAAAATCCATATATGATTTTCCTTCTCATCCTAATATAATAAAATCCTTTTATGCTGATGCTACCGATACACATTTTTCTGTGGAATAGATACACTTCAGTAGAGACATTTACAAAAAACTATAAGTACGGTCTTAATTAGAAATTAAAAATGAATTCTAGCTAATCAGAAGCCATAAATTTCACAAAATGCTGTCCTCAAATAAATCACCATCTTACTATCAACTCAACTCCAATCTTTTTTTCCAAATCCATAAAATATCGGGGCTAACACTTGACAGATCACTGACTTTCACCGATATAACAGATTCACCGATGTAATAGATTATTACATGCTACATATCCTTATAGATTATTACATGCAAATCCTACAAAGAAAAAAAAATCAATAAAATATTCCCAGATTTCAATAGAAATCAAAACTAAGTCCAAAAATCAAGCTCAGTTTATATGAATCAATCACCTGATCACATATCACCATATATATTTAACCAATATGGAGTTCAAATTGCCAAAGAAATCATAAAAAACTTGAAAGAGTTCAACTATCCTAAACAAAAATAAAAACAATGCTCAGAGAGATTGAACTTCTTACAATCCATCATTTTTCTTTTCAAAAAATATTTTAGTAATTCAGTAGTCTCTCTTTAATAAAAAAAAACAACACTTAAACGCTGCAAACACACACACACACACACACACACACACACACACACACACACACACACACACACACACACACACACACACACACACACACACACACACACACACACACACACACACACACACACACACACACACACACACACACACACACACACACACACACACACACACACACACACACACACACACACACACACACACACACACACACACACACACACACACACACACACACACACACACACACACACACACACACACACACTTACTTTTGTAGTAATAATTCTCTCAGCTTATTATTATTTTAGCTTATGTAAATATGCACATACCTCCATGTATTCTATGTTTATATTAATTCAGTTTTGTTTATGTTTTTAGATAGATCTCTCTTTCTACTACATTATTTTTGTATATTTATCAATTTGTTGTTATTTTTTCTCTTAGTATTTATTTATTTTTTACGTAGGGTAAGCGCACGAGTTATGGACAGGGGGCCTAGTGATGGACAGCTTTGAATACAAACACTAAACCTCCAGGCCAACCAGAACTATGATAATTTAAAAAAGAAAAATTAAAACCAGAAAAGCAACCAAGCTTAACACTTGCACGAAAGTTTATCTCCTAATGCTTATTTAAAGAAGTGATAGCTGTGCCATGCTTTACAAATAAATGTTAAGTAAACGGAAAGTAGCGGAAAAACCGTTCTTCCGGAAAAACGGAATGTAAAGATGGGAACTTTTCAGCTTAAAAAGTATTAAACATAAATATGAAAGCTATCCCGCTTCCTCATACTGATGTGAACAAAATTCACATTGTATTCAATCATTTTGCTAACATATTTTTAAATAAAATTATCTTAACGCAAAAATTAAATATCTATACATTATTTTAATTACATACATTATTTATTAAAACATTTTTAATATAGGAGATAATTTTAATAAAATTATAGATTGAATTAATTACATTAAGAATTTGATGCATTTGTATAAAATTAAATAAAATTAAAAATTAATTATAGGCCGAGTTATAAATACTTACATTTCACCCTTAAATGAAATAAAGAACTTCTTGTTTCCCCTTCTTCGTTTGCTGCCAGACAAGAGTAAAGACCGCTGTTTTGACGAGTCACTTTTTGCAAAACTAGACTTTGGTTTATTAGAATTAGCCTAGCAGACATGTTGTGATTGAGTAATGCTCCCTGTGAATGAAAAATAATATGAATAAATGAAAGAGATCTTTAATTCTAAAATTTTCAATTTTTAAAGAAATTCAAGAAACTTTTGGATCCATTCGAAAATTATGAAAGTCATACCGAGGAGTCAGTACCTGATAAAAGGGATCTGAACGTCCATATATATATATATATATATACTTTTTTTTAAGAAAAAAGATTGGCCTCGGCCGATAGTCGAACCCGGGTCTCCCGCCTAACATGCACGGCACACTGATACTGCGCCACCGAGATAGCATCCATGCTGTTTCAATCCCCTCTCTTCACGTTTTTTTCAATGTTCTGAGGGTGATGAATTCGAATCTGAAGTCATTTTATGCGTTAAAAAATCTTTAAGGGTGTTTTGCTTATAGATCTAATAATTATATTACAATTTAACAAAATCTTTGAAACGGCTGTATTTTTCCTTAAATCTACAATCAAAAATATGTGCAAGAACCTTCTAGATATATAATATAATTTTTACATTATAAATGTAAAATAAAGTAGTTTAATGTTATTTTTTCTAAGGCTTCCATAGCATATTGACGCGTACGGCAAAGTACGTCGCTAATGTTTGTTGAAAAGGAACATCCAAAACATTGTTTATCAATACTCGTGAGAGACTGACTGTGTCATCCCCTTTTTAGTGATCTTTAAGTAGTAAAAACTAAAAAAATCTGGTGCAATGCGCGCTACACACAACTTTCACAGATTAGAAATAGACGTATTTTGAGAAATATATAAAGACCATTCAGAAACTATACACATTTTCCCACATTTATTTACTTATTTTTTTTTTATTTTTTGTCTCCATAATTATAGAGTATTATAAGTTCCTCTAAGAATATATTTATCTACACGTATTTTTTTAATTTCATGAATATTAGAGGAGCATGGTAAGCAGACAAAATAGTCATCATTTTCTTATTCATATTTAGGACGAGTGCAGGACATATGAAAATTATTTTTACATAATTGGCATTGGCGTTTCTTCAACCCTGTTTCCAGCCCGTCCGGTATTTCCCAGTGACGAGGTTTATGGTTTCCTAAAAAAATTACGGGGTTTAAACTAATGGACATGGGGTTCTTTTCGGGTTTTCCCAAATTAATTTTACCTCCACCTTATTCCTTAGTCAAATATGGCGAAATAATTAGTAGTATTACTTAAAAAAAAAAAAAAATTTTTTAAAAGTCCGGATGAAAAAGGAATTGTGGGAAACTTTAGAAGACAAATATGAATAAGGAGGAAAAGAAGAGTGAATGTGGCAAAAAGTATTGAGGCCACCGGGCACGGCAGCCGGTCTAAGGTCTCAGGCCACAGGGCCCGCAGTACACTCGAACTGCTCAGACGCTAAGCCCGAGCGCACATTGAGACACTCGCGACGCAGAGCAGAGCAGAGCAGTTTTTGTGAAACATGAATTAGAAAGGAAGCGCGTCGACCAATGTCCGCCGAAAACTGTGCGACGCAGTTTTGTTCGTGCTGACCTGCCCTGATCTGTATCTATTTGCCCTTTTCTGCTCCGAGTCGCCTACATGGCAAAGTTCAATGTGCGCCTTACCTAAAGGGTTAAAATCGTAGCACCACGGCCGGGGAGGGAATGTGCCTGCTTGGCCGCTATGTCCGCGAGCTCGTTGCCGACGATTTTCTACGTGAATCTGTACCCAGATAAAATAAATAGAATTTCCCAGATTTTCAAGCATATATTTATTATAATAAGCATGAATTTTTACAATGGTTGGATGCCTCGGTTAAATATTTTTCATGCCTTTTAAAGCACTCAGTGAATCTGTTATTGCTTTTTATTGTTTGGGGGAATATTTACACAGAGAAGTGGATAGCTGAGGCTCTTGCGTGAAGTTCAGTTGTATATATGCTGCATAACATATGTAGTTTTATTTTATGACTGGAATGACAGGTTATAAATAAAGATGCTGTAGATTCTTTGGATTGTAAACCATCTGTATCCATTAAAAACGGTTCCGGAAAATTTTGAAGAAGGAAAGAAAGTTTAGTTTTATATTCTGAAGCTGAGGTTTCGTCTTTCGGTAATCGTGATAGGTTTAATATTGTTCTTGGTGGTTTGTTTATCCAAGGAGGATTTTTACTTTCTGTTTTTTCTAAGCGTATTTGTTTGAGGAACGCAGTAGCTGAATTCTCTCTGACAAGGGGAGGGTTGAAATCTTCTTTTAAAAAGGTTTTGAGAATTTTGATTTAAAAACATAAAATATTTATGGCCAGGTTTTTTCTTTTAAATAAAAGAGGAAAACAGAAATTTCAATCTTTGTGAAACATTTACTGATAAATAACCAATTTCAGGTTCGTACGGTTTATAGTTTTCGACCTAGTCTGTTCACACACACACACACGGACTTCGCGGGACTTGGTAATTTGGACTCTGAAATTTTTGACGATCGCAATACTTTCCCTTACTATATATTTCATGTGTAGGTAAGTGAAAGTAAAAATCTAACCCCTAAGAAATTTTCAAATAAAAAGTGACGTTTAATCGAAAAGCAGTGAGTGGCCAAAAGTCGACGACTTTATAGTAAGTTCTTAGTAGAAAATTTGATGTAAAATCGCTAGTAGTAAAAAGTTCTCATTAATGAAAATTCGGATGAATTGTAGCACTGCAAAACATAATATATATAATATATTTATATAAATATATTTATCTAGATATAACAGTAAAGATATAATAGGATGTAATCTCAAAGCGATAAATAGTGGGGAAGAATTGATAAAGAGTATCGGTTGTTAGATTGAATAAACCAATATTAAAGGATGATTAATGGTGAAGGAAGTGGGAGTGGAAAGTGGGACTAAGTGGTTAGAGGAACAATTTGTCGCTTTTCTAATTACAGGTAATCGAGAAAGGGAAGATCCAGTGAAGTGAATCATTGATAGCCCACAATCCTTCATTCATCATCTCAAATAAGCTGATCCACTTCCTACGAGAGCCTAACCCTTTTAATCTACTATTGATTTTTAACCACTTAGTTTATCTTTTTTATTCCTTATACTTGTTATTCACCATTGCTATCAATCATATGAGATGACATATATTTATCACAAGTAAGGAAGAACAGATTTGAAAAAATGTAAACACTAAAGATAAAGAGAAATGTAAAATAATCTTCGAAAATATTATGCATTCAAAAATAATATTTATTTTACGATAGGTTAAATGATAATCAGGATTTTCAGTTGGAAATTTTTTTTTATTATCGAAAGCCAACGTTTCGATCCAACTTGTGGATCTTCATCAGGGCTAAAAGAAAACAAATATGTGAGTATCTATGATAGAAGATGAAAATAAATGAATATTTTACAGAACTGACAATAATATAAAAAAATGGTAAGCATCCCCTACCACCACCACTACCACCACCACTACCACCACCACTACCACCACCACATCCATACCAAACTATTCCCTACCACTACCTCTTACCTTATTTTACCTTCAGTCTTTGTATCTACCTTGACTCAGAAGGTAAATATCAGATTCTATTTTATCTTGTTAACCAGCTACTTATTTATATATTCATGTAATATGCTTACCATTTTTTTATATTATTGTCAGTTCTGTAAAATATTCATTTATTGTCATCTTCTTGCATAGATTCTCATATATTTGTTTTCTTTTAGCCCTGATGAAGATCCACAAGTTGGATAGAAACGTTGGCTTTCGAAAATAAAAAAAATTTCAAACTGAAAATCCTGATCATCATTTAACCTATAATATTAATTTTAAATTTTGAGTTGGGGCTTTCATTTTCAATAATATGATCATCTCAGATTATATTTATATACGGGTATACTATTATGTTATCAAGAATGGAGAATTCGAAAATATTATTAATGAAGAGGAAATGGTTGGGAGTGCGGTCAGAATAAATAATACTAATATGTGAGAATTACATATTTTATTTTTGCCAACGTTTCGACTCAAATATTAGGTTATCATCAGGGCTAAATAAGAAAAACCAGAAAACAACCAATCAGAGAAATATTATAAACAAACATTAAATATATGTGAAACATCAAACACAATTAAATATATATTGGATAAAAATAAATATAATTTTTTTTTTATAGAATTTTAAAAGATTGTAAGATTTTAGTTATTGAAGTGAGACCATTACTTATAAAAGTAATAGGTAAATGAAAAGTGATTTTAAATTCTAAATAGTTTATCTGAGATAATGTGAAGTAATATTGAACTGTAGGTGAACATATTATAAAAAGATTACAATGGTTTGTTAATAAGATAACATATAGTACACAAAATAAGTATAGTAGTGTACATATCGGAAAATGTAAAAAGAACCATAATAAGATGGATAATATATAAAAATATAATATTACAGAATAAATGATAGATTTATTCCGTAATATTATATTCACCAAACACAAATTAAATATTTTAAATAAAAACATTAGCTAAATTGATTTTTTAAATTAGGGCTTAATTTAAATTAAAAACTGCTTGATATTATAGATACAAGCCAAATCATTTGAGTTAAAATTAAAACATTTTATGGACTTAAGTGTAAAAATGTAGAACGGCTAATCTAATTAGTATGGATGAGGGTTGGTTTTCAAGTAAGCGCTAAATGTTTCATTTCATTTTAAAAAAATATTCTCAATGTCAATCCCGCAGCTCACCGAAGGTAAGTAGGAGGTCACTAATACTTTTTTTCTCCCGAAATATTTCCTTATTAGTATTAGCAATGGTACAACAACTTATGCATCTGAACACAGCAATTAAAGAAAATTTATACCTCTAGGAATATTTTAAATCGAAGTGCAAGGAAAAAACAAAAATATTTTTGTCCATTGATCGAAGTACTTTGAGACGGTTCAATTTGCCTGACACGAGCGCATTGAGAATAGATATAAAAACTGTTAATTAAGTAAAACAAAAGCTGAACATAACTTCTATGAACTTCACCATAAACTAAAAACATATCCAAACTCACCGCCACACCCACCAAACACCACAAACTAAAAACATTGATTCTGCATCGCTGAACAAATGTGTGGTTGTACTTGTAACTAAATACACAGAAAAATTTCAAAAGTTACATTTAGTCAACTAATAGCTTTATTTAAACTTAAATTAACCAGAAGTATCAATACAAAAAACAACTGATGAAGTGAAACAACAGCTTTGTATTTAAAATAGATGTTACTTACAATTATTTTTTCATAGCCTTTTATAATCTATTAGCGTTAAGCATGAAAAAAATGATTTTACGACGTATTTGTTTATATGATTTTTTATGAAAAATAATGGTCTTATTCCGTTTAATTATTATATGCCGTGCTATTCCAAAACACCCTGTTGGATAGCAATAAATTTATTAATCTTAACCAGTTTTGACTCATTGTTATTAAAATAAGAGCGGCATTAAATACTCACATTGTGGAACCAGCTTAGTTTTCTCCAAGGTGGGTTGGAGCGGATGTGGCATTCAAAATACACGTCATCTCCTTCCTTAATGTCAGAAGCGTTAAGTGTACTCCCTAGCCTCAGGGACACAATTGGTGGATCTATTGAAAAATTTATTCATTTTATGAGTATCTTAATCAAATTGAATTACAAATATTGGGAACTGTAAACAGATACAAAACTCACAAACTACATGAAGATTCCAGTTGGTGTCGAGATAGAGTCCTGTTACGTTAGGATTCTCGGCCCTACAGGTGATTGGCTTCCCATCGTCGTCGGTGGTAGGGATGAACGTCAAGCGACTCGTTGTCATGTTCGCTTCTTCACCCATCTCCTCCTGAAAAATTAATAAAAAAATATGTTTCTTTCTCAAGTTAACACATACAGTAATACTAGTAGTAAATTCGTAGGGGAGAGCGGGGTTGGCTGGCAACAGTTTATACTTTTTTGATTGTTGAGTCCTTCCTGTTAATATAATCCCAATAGGGATGATACCACTGTAAACTCAAAGTATTAGAGTACTTCAAGTATTTTTTTCACCACATAATATTTAATACCAAGATCATAGAAAATTGAAGAATTCGTCAATCCAGAGTATGCAAATTAACCCCCAAGGTGGGGCAGGTTGGCCTAGAAGGTGGGGTTGTTTAGCCATCTCATTCAAGTACTGCCTGACACATATTATTGTTATTAAAAGCTGCACTATAATGGTATAATAATTTTGAATCGGTTTTTAACAGCTTTTAAGGGAAAACAGAATGACAGTAGAAGATAGAAGTTTAGACTGTCTTTACTTTCTGCATAAGAAAAATTGCTCTCATCCTTCTTGCTGGAACTAAAGACATTTGGTAGTTTCACCTTTGTTTATGTTTACCTTGCTTTTGTGAATTGCTACTACGCCAACAAACCCCAGTTGATAAGAGCCAACTAACTCTACAGGAGAGATCAAATGAAAGATGGCTGCCAGAACAGGGGAGAACAATCAAACATGAAACTGGTTAATCGAAAGGTTAGGTTTTTCGAAGGAGGTTGGGGCTATGTGAACAGAATCGGATTCAAATGTTTTACCATGCCTTTAAATCAAATTTATTGAAAATATAAAAATTTACATAAATGTTGTAAAATCAATCAATGAAGCACACTCTTCTCTACACTGTTGGCATCGGATTGAAAACTCAGGACGACTCCCGAGGTCAAGCGGGTGACATGGTACAATGGTACAATGGAGGGGCCTTCACAACAGGAGTCACGGAAACTATAAGCCGATGGCCAACCTACCCCTATGCCAACCAACCCCGCTCTCCCCCTACTGTTTTTACCTTGAGATCAAGTGTCTGTCGTACGGTATGATTTATTCTTTTAAAAAAAAAATATGTTTACAGTATGTTTGAAACATACTGTAAGATCTAGCTGATAGCTAACGTAAACTGAACAAGGCTGATAAATGTGAAACAAATTATCCTTACCAAAATTTAATTGGTGCCCTAATATATTTATCAGTTGCCATAAGGCCTGATATAGGTTATCCTGCCAGTTTTCTTAGCCATTATACTACTTGTTTTGATAAGACACATTGGTTTGCAGCTAAGAGAATTTTAAGATACCTCAAAGGAACAAAAGACATGGCTCAAGAATTCAAACAACAGAAAACACCATTATGTGGTTTTGCAGATGCCAATTGGGGCTCATGTAATGAGGATAGAAGATTCTACACAAGATATTCCTTTAAATAGGCTGAAACTACAGTAAGTTGGGAGTTCCGCAAACAACGTTTAGTGGCATTATCTACTCAAAAAGCTGAATATATAGCTTTAACAGAGGCAGCAAAAGAGGCCATGCTTTTGAAGCAGTTACTGTTGGATATGGGATTCTCACAAGATGCCATAGTTATTTTCAATGACAACACCTTTGATTGTGTCTTAACGTTCTAAACATGTCAACATAAAAGAACGTTTTATTAGAGAAAAAGGTCAGGAAGGCGAGATCAAGATTCATTTTAAATCTTCAGATGAAATGGAGGCAGACATCCTCATCAAATCCTTACCAGGACCTAGACAAAATGTTCTTATCAACACTCATGGATTCAACCACAAGCCTGACAAGTGAGGGGGAGAGTTGGATAATGATTGAGTTATCACTCGTCTGTATTAAGTTATCAGTTGCATTTAATTGTTGAAATCATATGTTATAATCAACATGTGTTTATACTTGATGGTTTTACTATATATTAAAAGGTTGTGTGTTAAATAAAGGCACAAAAAACAATAGAGTGGATTGCATCTAAGAGTCGACTAGTAAATTTACTGGCGTTTAGTTTGAAAATATTAAGTTTATTTGCAATGAAGTGAAATGAGTACCCGGACTTTCCTGAGGAGTCTCTTCCCTTTGTACCAGGTGATTACAGCGGGTGGTCTCGAACCGGCGGATTCGCAGCTGATCTCGTAACGATTCCCTGCGACCAGCCTCTCTGGTTTGCTTACGATGTTCACCACCAAAGGCCGCACTGCAATAATAAGAGCATACCTTTCTTAGAAAAGTATTTTTTTGTCTGTAATCATCATCAACTTGTAAGATTTGTAAAGCTTTTTCATTAAGTTTGACATTGAAGTTATACAGAAATTATGTTTAAATGATGCTCCTACAATAAAGTTGCAGTACGACAGAGGACTCCCTCGGCTCACTAAGCAAGGTGTTGTTGGCCTCGCAGCTGAAGATGGAGTTGAGGTCCTTTCTAGAGACCGCCCTCCAGTTTAGCCTGTTCTCGATGACATCTCCGGAGTTGTGCTCATATTCGTCGTCAACAACGACTCCATTCACCAACCACCGCACCTCAGGCTCCGGTTTACCTTTGGGAGCAAACAGATAAAAACGTTACAAGACAAATTATCTGAAAATTTTCATTAAGCTAATGGACTTAGTTTTGATTTTTTTTTGTTTTTTTTTTTGGAATAAAGAGGATCTGGCGGTGAGTAAGTAATGTTGATATCTTAGAGGTTGAGGATTCGAAAGAAGTGGAAGAGTACAAGAACGGAAGGTTCAAATCAAAATGCTAGACCTAGATGAGAGTCATTAGAAAAGTAAAAAATTTCGAGGGGTAAAAAAAATCGAGGGAGAGATAGGTCCTTAGGGAGAGATAGATACATAGGCATAAGGAGAATGCCAGATTCTAGGAATAGAATTGGGTAGGAGGAACCGGGTGGCTGATGTATTATTACAATACTACTTATTACCATTTCTTTTCATTTGTAATTAATTTACAAGGGTTACTGACCTCCAATGACTCGGCAGGTGAGCTGCACTTCGTCGCCTTCGTCAAGAGGACCCACAGTCCCGTTGAGCTGGCGGCCCCACTTGTCAAAAAGGGCTGGGTACTCCGGTGGCACTGAAATTAACCAAATCAATAGTAGGAATTCATTTATTGTTTTACATCGTGTTAAGAATCTTTTCATAAAATTTTGTAAGTTCAGACTTACCAGTGATCGTCAAGTTGTACCGGAAACTGCGGGTTGGTGTGTTTCTAAAGTCAACCCTGCAACGGTAGACCCCTTCATCGTGGCGACGGATTTCTTTCAGGAGAAGACTTGCAGGTTCAGAACCGGACCGGAAGTAGGCCCTCGTTCCAAATACTTCAGGTGCAGACCAATGATTGCCATTAGAAAGAGGCTTACCTCGTACATCAAAACTGCAAAAATTAAGATATATCGATAAAATGCATCTATCTGGTAATATTAAGACAATATTATTAGACAACGATTATTTGTTTCATCATATGTTGATAATGCAATTAGAAGTTGCTAGGTCTGAACCAGCTGTTTATGTAACATTTTTATTATTGCATATGTAGTTATAACTGAAAATCGTAGATTACCAAAATATGGATGTGAACTTTGTCAAGGTTGTATAGTATAGTTGGATATGTGTAATGACTGAAGGATTTTTCTTTCATTTTAAAATACCGATCGAAAGCTATCCCATCTTCGGATAGAGCACCTTCAGTAAAATAATAACAAAAAACATTATTAAAATTACAAATTAACCGAATCGGATATTAGCGATGTCATCGCTTTTTATACGTGCTTGGTTTGTTAATTTTAATAAGGAGTGTTTGTAATCAGCCATCTTTATTTCAAAGTTCATTAGTACAAAACAAGCAATGACGTACTGTTCTTATATTGGTAATTTTATACCAATCTTTTATAGCCGTCTTTTATGAAAAATTCTAATACGGGAAATAGAAAAAACAAATTATTAATCATTTAAAAGTGTTATATCAGCCTGAAAAGTTGATTTAATTTTCTAGACAACACTTTGGCGCTAAAGCGAGGGGAGTTTGATAGTTTTATTTTTAAATTGAGTGAGTATGGATGAGGCCACATGAGCGAGGGCACCTTTTGCTAAGAAGGAGGAATCCGGGGGTAACTTGATGAAGGTAGAGCCTTCCTAAAGCAGAAGCCGATTATGGTCTAATAATATAATTTAATCAATTATGGCTGAGAAGGATTTTAGAGGCTACAGTCGGAAGATGAGGTCCCCCTCCCCCGCCACTACAATCAAACGTTAATAGTCTCTCCTAACACCTACAATTTTCTAGTGGTCTTTTAACTTAAATATCGGAAAGAATATCTTAGATATTAATTCCGATCAGCAATCAACAGTACTGAGGGTACTAATTAAAATTTTCCTTACAACAAATTCTTCTATGTTTAACCCCCTTTCTCCACACCTTCTTATCCTCCATTTCCTCTTCATTCAGACCATGTCCTATACTTGCTTATATTGCTGAACTTCCTTTTATTTTATGTTTCCACTGTATTCGCAGGCTTCCTTCCTGCCGCCCAGAGGGGCGAGCCAATTGTCTTTCCGGACATTGGGCCAAAATATAAAAGTTAAAATGTTGAGGTTTTGTTGTAATATCAATAAACTAGAATCCTTTCCCCTTCATTTGCACTAAATTTTATTATTTTTTTTTTGCGTTAATAATGACAAAATATGAGATGAAACATGACAATGAGACGTTTATCTTTTTTATGAATATCTCTGTTTATCTCTTCAGACAGCCCCCCTAACAAAGATACGTCTTGCGATATTAGATGGTATTGACACCAATATTCGCAGGAGTATCAAAGCCATAATCGGGCTCCCAGCCAACATCTCGACAGCGATGTTCTACGCACCAAGGAGGTATAGAGGACTAGTATTGATCCGTTGTCAATGGGAGCCTCCTTTGCAGCATTGGTCCCATTGCCCAGCGGCTGTCAAATGTCCCGGATGCCCTGTTCCAGTCAATATTTAATTACCAAGAAGAGCTGGCGGAATGCGTCGAGAGATTGGGTGTAGGTTAGGGCTGCCGAAGTGCGAGAGCTCTAAGACAGTCGCTGCGGGAAAATGGGCCAATTGTAAGTAGCAGGGTATTGGAGCTCGACATTTCAAAGAGACCCCGAAAGCGAACAGATCCATCTATGACAAGCAGGTTCTTTCGGCGTCCGAATGGTCGAACTCCTTAAAACTCAACGTTAACCATGCCCCTCTGCGTGGAGTCCCAGGAGCCAGCGGTCAACCGAGAGAAGTTGGGTCCCTCTGCCGTAAATGCGGCAGAGTCTGAAACACCAGCCCATGTGCTGAGAAAATGCTCCAAAAACTCCCTCCTCATAACTCGCCGGCACCATAGGGATAAGCATGAACTTGTAAGACTCCTGAAAGGGAGGAACTTTGCCTGCTTTGACGAGATCTATTGAAGACCGGGTCTAGAAGACCTAGGTATCGAGATGAGAGATATTTTGGCGTTGGCTGAAAGTATAATCTTAGACTCGCTGGTAATTATCCACCATCACTTATATGGTCATTAATTATGTACAGGTATTTTGATTATCAATTTTTATTTATTTATTTAAATATTTATTTACTTACATATTTATATATTCGTTTATTTACTTGATTACTGTGAAGGGAAAATTGACTCAAGAGACATATGAACTATAAGATGATATGGGGATAAAAAAGGAGGAAAAGGGGAAAACAAATAAAGAAAAAAAGGAGAAAATACAGAAAAAAAATTAGGAAGAAATTAAAAAAAATATATAAAAAACATTAATATTATATGTGCATATGAATGCAGGTTAAAATGTAATTTTGGTTAAATGAATGTATGTAGGTATTGATTAGTATGCCGCTTTTTATAGCAACCAAATGTATTTGGGCAACATTGTTTTGTTATAAACAAATAAAGCATTTCCCTCTAAGGTTAGTTTGCCTGACTAAATCTAATGTTATGATTACAGTATGATGATTACAGGCACTGCTAATGAATGAACACTAGAGATATAGTTTAAAAAATATATATGTATGCAAAAGTTATGACGGTTCAAACAATTTTAAACTATTTGGTTTAATATAGTAAATAGTCCAAAAAATTTTACCCTGTTGTTAACAAAGGTTTGAACTTTTATAAACAATTTTCAGATCTTCCCCTAATCTTTTATAACTTGTTTAAATGAGATTTTACCACGCGTGAACACTGAACTCGAAAGTAATTTTGAACCAACTATAACGATTTATTCATCAAATTAAGAGTTCCAAATGAATAGCTTTAAACAATTGAAACAATTGTTTTGTTTTTTAAATATGGTATAGTTATACTGTACCTACTATAATAATTAGTACGTTAAAAGAGTAGTCTGCCCTTAAAACCAAATGTTTAAATGTTAACCAGAATATTTAACTGTCTTTAATTTACATTAACTTATTATTTAGACAGTTGTGGGTTGCTTAAACTAGGCAGTTTGGAATTGATTGAAGTTAGAGGCTTATATTTACATAAATAATTTTGTTTACCTTTTTTTTAGTCCTTTCAAATAAGAGTTTGAGTCCTTTCAAATGTAATTATTATACGATTTTTTTACTTATCATATGGAAACAAACAATGACCTTTTTCTTTTCTTCAAAAGAATAAGATAGATTTTACTGATTACGACTTGGCTTCGGAATAATGATCAAGAACAAATCACAACTATAATAGAGAGCAGTATTCCAGAAAAACGTCAAGAATCGATAATGGAAGAGATATATTTAAAAAATTAGTAATAAACTCCGTTCCCATTATACCAGCTTTACAATCTCAATGTAACAGTGTTGTGAAAAGTAAAATGTCCCAGAAAGCGATAAGCTTTCTCATAAGCTAGAATGTGAAGCTATGGATAATTTCACGATTTTTAAAAAAAGTTATATGACATTCATTTGTTATTATTTAATTACGTTTGAAATTATATTTATCTATATATTATGTTGCAAAATATTATTTCATACGTAATTTTTTTAACTAATTAATTTTAAAAATAAAAATAGTTAGTGCATGTTTAATTCATACTACTATATTTACAAATTTATTTGGAAGTTAAAGCAGATGTCCGACGGGACTTCGGACTCACCCCACTGAGTGTCACTTCCCATTCAATTATCAATTTCGGTATTCGACTCCAACAATAAATTTCTAAGTGGTCATAATTTTCTTTTTTCCAAGACGTTTCTTTTAACATTTATTATTTTTCTGATTTGGCTGTTTTTGACATGTCCAAACCTTGAAATTTTGTTCGACCTCCTCCAGAAATCCATCTCTACTGTAAACGTTTTTCCTGTTCTCTGTTAAGATTCAACGTAACTTAAAATCGTTGTTTTGTTTGAATATAAAAAAAAAGACACGTAAGCATCAACTCTTTAATAAATTGTGATTAATTGTTTGTTTGTTTGTTTGTTTAACGTCCATTTTTATGCAACTAAGGCTAATCGGACGATGCTACAGTGGGAGTCCTAAATTTTGCCTATCCAGGTATAATTAGGATAAGGATCTTTAACGAGTACCTGACATCGTACAGGCTCGGGACCTCCATTTTACGTCCTATCCGAGGGACGGCATAGCTAAGGATTTTTTACTCCCATTAAAAAATCCTAGGGCCACCGCTGGAATTGAACCCGCGATCTTTAGTATTGTAGGTTGCCATGCTAACCACAACACCACAGGTGACCCCTGTAATTATTGATTAATTTATCATTAGTTAACAATTTATCATTTATTTGTTTACACAAATGATTCTATTTGTTGAACTTTAATGAGGTAATTAACTCATAATTAGATTTTTTCATCCTGAGATTGGTTGGCTTTAGACATTAGAAACAATTGTGTGGAATGCAAGTTATATTAAAATTGATTTCATATTTAATATTTAGATAATGAGAAAAGTTGAAGAATGAAACCTTAAACAATTAGCAGAGCATTGCATATCATTTTAAATCCTATAGATTCTTATACGATCCCATGGCAGTATTTTCTTGATCAAACGTCTACAAGGCCCAACCTTAATAGGCACTTGATGTAATATTTTAGACAAAATAGTTGGTCATCATGAATTTAATGATTTTTTGAATGGTTAAAAAAGAAAATTTTTAATTGTTTTTATTCAAATGCTATAAGAAATTTAGACAGAAACCTAATAATACGACTATAAAACTTAATGGCGTTTTCTTAGAATTCTAGGCTAGACTCCAAACTTTATTATCCGTAGGTCTATTTACTAAGGAAGAAACGTTTCGGTTTATTGACTGCCCCTTAATTCTTCGGAGTAATACTTGATTCAAGCCATTTCCTTTGTTAAGATTTTTTATGGTCCCTTCTATAGTAAGCCGTTGGTTTCAATTTGTTTTTCTCTTTCCCCACTAACTTGGTTTCTCCTAGGAGTAGCTAACAAATTCGACTTTATTTCTAAATAACCTAGCCATGGAAATAAAATTGATACAAAAGATATATAAATTACTTATTTTAAATATGTCGACTATGGATAACATGATATTAGTGGAACAGCTTACAATACATTAAGGCTGTAGTGCCCGCATTATTTTATTTCAACACTGTTATCTGAGCCTTGTGCAACAACAGAATCCCTACCAGTATGTTGATACGGAACTAAGCATTACCTCTGAAAAACATTGGATTGTTTCAAGTCAAGATACGATTCCAAAACACTTGGAAAAAAAAATTGTATGCGAACCGGAAGAAATTTATTCGATGGAATTTACCCTAATAATATTTCTAAACTAGATGTTTCCAACACCATCTACTTTTCCTTTTCTACGCCTCGGATTTTGATCAGGAATAGAGAAAGAAGCAAAAGTTGGAAATGAGTGGGTTTGAATGGGTAGGGAGTTCATTACGAAAGAATACAGTTGTGCCAAATCGATGACATTAGTCACCTTTTGAGCAAGGACATCGTTTCTAAATCAAATTACAGCATACATTTCAGGAACCTATCAAATCTTGCTTTTGGTGAAGACTACCTAAGGTTTCGTTTTCATATAAATAAAATCAGAACAATCTCTCAGGTTAGGTTAGCAGGAAATAAATTTCAAAGATTAATTATCAGCGGATCTATATTTAGTTTTGATCCCCATTCAAAATGCCCACTCTGTAATAGTAATGAACCTGACAACCTTAAACATTTTTTTTTTTTTCATGTCCCATATTAGCTCCCATAAGATCCCAATTTCTACAATTTTATATAAACCTAGATCTCAGTCCCGATTTAATGTTTGATTTAATGTTGTTCACAATTGACAATATAAAGAAAATAAATAATATTTTTATTTATATTAAACAAAGTACAAAAATAAGAAGCTTTATCATGTACGAATAACTTTTATTTTTAGGGTTTTTGAAATTAATTCAATAGACATTATTTGATTTATTTTAAGTTTTTGATGGGTAAATACTTGTGTAAGATTTACATATACTTAATTACTTTTATCTTTATTTCATTTCATTTATTTTTATTTATTTTTTTTTAAATACAAGTCTAATTGTTCTTATCTTTATAAATGTAATATTACTTATATATAATTATGGAAGGAGAGGAGCGATTTTCTAAAGAAGATGAATGTTTATTTCATTAACTAGTTATGTATAATTATGTTTTTTTTTCCCTTCTGTATTATTCTTTTATTCCGATACGAATCGATGTAAAGTTAATTTTGTTCATTTATACATATTTTTATTTATTATATTATTATTATATATATTCTTTTTTGTATGTACCACTTATTAATTTATTTGTATGCACTATTTATGCCTGGAGAACTCCTTGCTCCAAGATGTAAAATCTTAAAAGCAATAAAGAGAAAATAAAATTAAAAAAATGACATTAAGGTCATTTTGGATGTTTTTTTTTTAATATACCATTTATGAGTTATTTCAAAGAACTTTACATTTTAAAAATTAGTTAAAGAAGGCATTGATGTTTTGAAGAAGTTCCAAAAAAGAACTCGCTAGATCTGGATAGGTCATATAAATGACTTTTTACAATAGATTTGAGATTTCGAGCGTTTTTCGGATCTTGTTTTTATTAAGACGAAATGCTACTAACTAGTATTTTTCTAGAACAGTTTAACCTAATCTAACCTTAAAAACCACGGTGCGATGCGCGCAAATCACAACTTTCACTTACTAACCTACTTAACGTAGATTAGAAATTGACGTGTTTTGATAAAATACATATTCAGCAACTTCACACATTTTTCCACATTTATTTACTTATTTATTTATGTCTCCATAAGTTATAGAGTATTATTATTCGTATTGCAAAATTTGAAAGTTCTTGGTACTTTTCGATTCATTACTGTTTATTTCTTTTATTAAGGCGTCTAAAACAATCTAATCTCACCAATAGTTGAAGTTTTTTTTTACTACTTATTTGTTTTTTACTGCGAATTGCTTTTTGTAAATTTATTGCAAAGGGGAATCGATAGGTGTATAGGAATCGATACGGCTCGTAGTAATTTAAAACTGAATTTTGAAATGATTGTCTCTTATGCCTTCCCGGAACCGAATGTTCCTCTATGATCGGGAATGGAAGCATAATACTCCATTGTACTCGATTTTATAATTCTCTATTTAGTTGTTGAAAACTTCATTTAGTTACCATGGAACCAAATAATTTCCATTAAATACTCGTAAGTATGTTCAAAAGCAAGTTGACAATTCTTTCCCATGAAAAGAATGCCTTTACTTATTAACAATGGTCCCTCATTAAAGGCGTACATACCAAGGCGCATGCTTGGGTTCAACATGTTTTGAGTTGTTGGAATATTTTTCTTTTTTTCTCAGGCATATGTTTATTTCATTTTATTTCATATTTCTTATTTAAAGGTATAATGGGAGGCAGTGAATTTCTCCTTGTAAACAAAATCAAAGGTACACTATAGGAAAACGAAAAAAATTCCTTCACCATTTAAGCCCTCTCAGAACATTTCTATGATGATAAAACCTACCTGATATTAAAGAATACTTGATTCTCATTAAACATGACGAGTTTAACCAAAATCGTTAGAACCGTTTTTGAGAAAATAGAAAAAAAAAAAAAAAAAAAACGGGAAAAAATGTACGAAATAATCTGCACCCTCTGTTAAAATAATTTCGATGAAATTTTCGCTGTCCAATTGTGGGCAGTTCGTATAATAATAATAATAATTTCGGGTTCTTACGGTTTATACTTCTTGAGCTAGTATGTTCTCACACACACGGACCCTTTCGCGGGACTTGGTTAATTGGACTACTATACTATATACGGTATAGTATATAGGAGGTAAGTGAAAGTAAAAAATAGGTTCACCTTCTTTTTAAAATAAACCTAAATAGCAATAATTTAACATGAAACTGACAGACCTGAAACCATGTACTTTGCCCTTTCCCTACATTTTTCCTACAGCCATAGAAGCCTTCCATCGAATACGGGGCTTAAATTGAATACACATTTGATGTCCATTTCAACATTCTTTTACGTAAGGCAATATTCTATGTTTCTGTAAGAAACGGGCTCATTTTTCCTCGCTATGAAATTCCGTTGAAAAATTAATCTCCAATAAGAAAAATTGAAACTATAAAAATCAATATAATGCTTATTGTAGAAGTTAATCGTGGATTATATGAGTTGATGATTTACTTACTCTTTCATTTTTTATTTTATTTATTTTTTTATTGAAAGAAATAATACATTCTGCCGCAGTCAAGGGAATTTATATTAGTGCTGTAAGGTAAATCATTCACACAATAACTATATACATATGTACATAAAAAATAAATAAATAAAACGTAATAATAATAAATAAAATGTAAGCCTCGAAAGAAGAACAAGAAAAAAAATAAATAAATAAGAAAATAATAATAAATAACAGTCACAAAAATGAAATGAAATTACAGACTACAGTTACTTACTCTAGGTAAAAAAACTCCTAGAAAAATCACTGGTTAGTAACATGTATGTAGTCGTAAAACAAAAAAAAAAAAAAGTTTTTCAAACAAGTACTTAAGTAGTGAATAGGGACGAGTAGTTTCTTGTTGTTTCTTGCATACCAGCGAAACGTCAGAAAATAATACAATGTGACTCTGACTATAAAGGTCAATTTAATTTACTTTAATTTTGGAACCTCCCTTCATTATTATAGTGGTCTTGCCTTCTTCTAATTGAAGAATAATACTCTTGTTATTTCAGTTTGTGTGATTATAGAAAAACATGTTTTCCAAAAAGGATTTTGTGTCATTATTCAGGGAGCTGACCAAGGAGGGGAAGGAGAGGCTAGGTAAGCCCAGGGTCCAGGGGCAGGGGATAGTTATTCAATAACCGAAATAGCTATAGGGTAGTTAAAAAGACCCAAGTCAAAATGCAATTTATTCCGAGTTAATATATCTGAAATATGGGAGGGGGGTTGAAAGGAGCATGCTAATAGGGCAGCCGATAGATAGCCAGGCCAAGAAATATGTTATCAAATATTCCATTGGGGGGGGGGGAGTTACCATTCCCTACCATCTACAAATATACGACCCCCTCTCAAATTGGCCCCTCCTACATCGCTTGCCATTTTGTTCCTAACTCAATTGTCATCCAGTATTGCACCCGAGTCAATAACATTTGGATAATTTATTTCTTTATTTTCGTTCTTTTACTCTTTAACTTGAGTAAAAGTTATACCTAGTCTGAATTATGTCAAAAAAAAGTTTTAGTAACAACAGCAGAAGTTTAAAAACTGTAGTGACGGATATTTATAAATGTCTATCACTTGACGATTTCAATCCTCTCCCCCTTTTTATATATAGTTGCATGTAATTATGCTTAATAAATGTTCCGAATCCGGGTTCGAGTCTGGTTGTAGTCTTTTTTTATCCTCCGCAAATCGTTATATGCTTATACGGTATATTTAGTATATTTAGGCGATTATTCGTGTACAGTTCAGTAAATCAGTAGGGGAGAGCGGGGTTGGTTCGCAACAGTTTTCACTTTTTTGATTTTTGAGTCATTCCTGTTAATATAATCCCAATAAGGCTGATACCACTGTAAACTCCAAGTATTAGAGTACTTCAAATATTTTTTTCACCACATAATATTTAATACTAAGATCATGGAAAATTGAAGAATTCGTCAATCCAGAGTGTGCCAATTAACCCCCTATGTGGGGCAGGTTGGCCTAGAAGGTGGGGTTGTATAGCCATCTCATTCAAGTACTCCCTGACACATATTATTGTTATTAAAAGCTGCACTATAATGGTATAATAATTTTGTATCGGTTTTAGCAGCTTTTAAGGGAAAATAGAATGACAATAGAAGAAGATATAAGTTTAGACTGTCGTCACTTTCTGCATTAGAAAAAATGCTCTCATCCTCCTTGCTTTAACAAAAGACAATTGGTAGTTTCATTTTTGTTTATGTTTACCTTGCTTTTGTGCATTGCTACTGCGCCAACAAACCCCAGTTGAAGAGAGCCAACTAACCCCACAGGAGAGATAATATGAAAGATGGCTGCCAGGACAGGGGAGAACAATCAAATAAGAAACTGGTTAGTCGAAAGGTTAGATATTTCAAAGGAGTTTGGGGCTATGTGAACAGAATCGGAGTCAAATGTTTTGCCATGCCTTTAAACCAAATTTACTGAAAATATAAAAATTTACTTACATGTTGTAAAATCAATCAATGAAGCACACTCTTCTCTACAGTGTTAGCATCGGATTGAAAACTCAGGACAAGACTCCCGAGGTCGAGCGGGTCACATGGACAATGGTGGGGCCTTCACAATAGGTGTGACGGAAGCTATAAGCCAATGGCCAACCTACCCCCTATGCCAACCAACCCCGCTCTCCCCTACAGCTACTTCCTTAGGCCTTCGGATATTGATCGTTGTTGGGGGGGGGGTAGAATAGTCCAACCCCCCCATATTATATGACCATATCATATTATATTGATATAACCGTATTTCAATAGTATTGTATCTCTTAATTTCGAGAGTAAGTGATACTCATGGATATGCTCATTTGTTTTCGTCTTCTGTCCAAAAAGCGAACAGATAGATGTTTTGGAACAAAAAGAGTTTTGTTTCCCTAAGATTGCCGCTTAGCCCTTTCACCTGTTTTTTTTTTTTTTTTTTTTTTTTTTTGCCTTTTAGCAGCGTGTGTTATAAGCCCATGTTTAATTATAAAAGAAAAATTGCAGATTTGGCCTATGTGAGAGGAGCCATCTGTTTGATTAATATTCCCGCCAACAACATGAAATTTACCCTTAAAATAAACTATCGAAATTTGAGAATCGTTTTCCTCTCTTCCTTATTCTTTATTACTTCTTACTATTTTTCCCAAAACCAATCCTGTGCTACTTTTCCATGAAACAGAAACCGATTTAAGGATCTCGTTCCTCTCTATTGAAACTACTGTATTTAACCGATCGTTAAAGACCCGCTCTTGATATTGGCCAACCTTCTTCACTTCACTTTGTCGACCAATGTAGATGGCTAAAATCTTGTCGATAGAATCGACATTAATTCATTATCACACACTTAATAATAAGTAACAACAAAACTTAGTTGTATATATATACATATAAATTTATTTAGCCGGTTTCAAGTTTGCAAGGGAAGAGCTAGGCAATAAGAGTTGTTTAATATCCTTGGAGTGGGGAATGGAGGACAGCATTTACATCTGTCTTATTTGCTCGCCAAGACCCGAGGGACCACCAGAGCTCATCTGGAGGAAGGCTACCTGGAATTATAGCATAAAATCCTCCGAGGAAACTAATTTGAATCTGGTTAAGGCTGGATATTGCAACTTGGGAAGGGAAAAGATAAAACAAAAACACACAAAATCGACGCTTTTGACTTAATGAGAAAGACCATTCCCATTAACTTTTTCAGTTTCAAAAAGTCCTTACATTTTTTTACACACCTCATTAAAAGAATAATCTTGCTAGATTAGAAAAAATAAAATTGGAACTAAGCATTTTGTCTGCGAGACAAAAGGTTTTTAGAAGACCCTAAGCTATTCGATGGACAGTCATTCGATTCGAAATCCATACAAATCTTCCTTGTTTTCAAGGGACGGATCTGATCGACTTCGTCTTGATTTCTTGATCACTCAAATATGCTCATTAATAAATTAGTTTCCAGCCTTCAGTATGAGGTAAGTAATAGAATCTATAAAATCCACCAAGTATAACAAGAACCGAAATGTGTAGCATAATGATGTATTGAATGATATCGATTTATATTATTGTTGTGATATTGGTAGGAAGGATTGGCTTGGTTATATTTAAGTTTATATCAAGATTGAGATTAGGATGGAGGATTGAGCTTCTCAATCGGGCTCCCAACTTGCTAGGATGTTATGAAATTCAGTTGCACAGGAGGGGAGGGGGTGACGATGGGATACCATCTTCTTATCAATAGCTCAGCCATTCCCACGCTTTAACATAATCAATCATGTTATGAAATTTAAAATTCATAATTCTCCAATAACCACCGAATACATCCACAAGCAAGGCAGAAGAAGAGAATTGAAGCTACGTAAAAATAATGAGTGCGAAACGCAAAACACACAACTTCATAAGACAACACTACACGCACTAAGGATCAATTTTGAACACATTATTATGAAACGAAAAAGGTATGAACATTCTGTGAACTATATATTTCATTGTAATTTGAAATAACGAGTTTATGAATTGGACGGTATCGGTCCCTGGGGTCCGACTGCTAGCATGAGCCACAGACGATATCGGACGTCGGGGTCCGATGGGAATACTTTGACGAAAGCGTCATCTTTTGATTAAAAGGAAATTATAACAAATGAGCGTCTTAAGGGCATTATCTCTTGGTAAGGATATGAATTAGACATAATAGGCGAAGGCCAGGCCGATACAGAATTTACGCCATTCTTTATCGAAAATCGGACCTCGGAGTCTGATTCTAAAAAACAACAGAATTTCAGCTGTTAGCAACATTTTCTGCATTAAAATGCAATAATATCATTAAAAATCGATTAAATTGAGTATTTGAAGTGTTCGGACATTTTCATGTGAAAATCGGCTGTTAAGAAGGGAATGTAAGACAACAGACCCCGGGGACCAATGCGGCACCTAACGTGTTAAAAATAGTTTTCAAGAAAGTTATAAACAAAAAGCGAATAGCGAATTTTTATGGGGGACTATTCGACCAAATAGTTAGATCTATTGGCACTTTTTCATATTTATATATTAATTTAATAATTTTCTTTCGGATAACCACAGTTTAGTTAGAAAATTTAATTATTACCTTGTGGGTAACAACACTTTGTAATTAAAATGTGGTTACCCACGAAAAAATAATATATAAATATTAAAAAATGTAGGATACCACCCTTATATTGACTGCTTGGATGCGATCTCGGTGGCACATTGGCAGCTTACCGCGCATGTTTCTCGGATTCGACTTCCCACCGGGGCCTATCTTTCATCTTAAAAATTAAATATTTTAAATTATCGAATATAAGAATTAAAGAATTAAGCCTTTATTATAAAAATTAAATTAATCGTTTTATTTGATATCATGAAGGATATTAAATTATAGATTGGCAGTGATGGCTCTATTGAAAGAAATCTACCGCGCAAAAGCTGTTTCTAAAACAAATAACTCCTTTTTACAGATTTCCGATCACTCTATTGGGGTTCCTCTCATGAATTCCTCCCCCATTATTTTCTTACGGTTCAATTATTTGCTGCTTACATTTCATTCTTTTACGTTTCCACAAAAGTATATTCTTGTATTTATATTCTTATTCCATTTCGGAGAAATTCCGAAAATGAACTACGGGAAGGTGTTATATAGTAACTGTCCCATATACCTTTAAAGCAAAATGTTTTATTTAGAACTTTTTTTTTTCCTTTTGATCCAAAAAAAATAAAATATATTTCAGCGTTTTTTGGGCATTGTCTCATGTGAATAATTTTTTTGGGGGAACATTCGAGCTAATAATCAGGGGCTAATAATTCATAATATAGAACAGATCACATCATTTGTAATTACACAAATGAAATTTCTTGGGACGGAGGTTTGCACCATAGTGCTTGTGGGGGAGGAGGCAGGTTAAAAATTATATTACAAAAAAATATATTTAAAAATTTTTAAATAAAAAAATTAAAAATTATATTACAATTATATTAATCGTAGAGGTAAAAAACTGAATATTTTCCAATATATGGTTTCATGTGTCGATATATATCTTATGTTGTCCCTCATCATTCATTTAATCGGATTAAAAAATGATATTGGGATAAAGTCGCGAAATTTGAAAAATAAATAACAATTGAAATAAAGAAATGGTTGCATGGAGAACTGGAATATAATTAAAAAATCGTCTCAAATGTTCTGCTACTGTATTTATTTAACATAAAAAAATGATATCCATGAAAAATGATTCTCGAAGAGGAAAGAGCTCTGACACTTTTTCTTGAAATCATTGAAAACGAAGCACAGTGTTCAAAAATAAGAAAAATCAAGTGTGAATTTTTTTTTTTTTTTTTTAGGGCTAATCTAAAATTTAGTATCTTAAAAAAAGAAAGAAAACATCAATATTTCAATAGAAAAACAAAAGCTCAAAGCTAAGGATAATTATTGAAGTATTGATAAAAAAACTAAATATAAAACTGGTTCTGTTAGTATATATTTATTTCGGCTATTACCATGCTATTACTTAAACATTTTAATGCTCCTTTTCTCCTGTTTAAGTGCCAGTCTAAAGTAAATTGTTCATTGACTAATCTTAACCAAAAGTGCAAAAATGGGTAAGATCTATTGTTTAATATTATATAAGAAAGTTTCATCATTTTTTAAACATTGGAAGTGATTTTCTAAAAAAACGTAAAAACAAAACAAAAAAAAAAAAAACGGTTTTCCATACATTAACCATAAATAGTACATTTCTTCCTATTTATTTTGATACCTATTTTATCTGCTTCTGGCTGCTCCTTACGGTGATATTGTGGTTTTAGATTTCAAAACCAATTCTTCGCTGTACGAAGTCGAGCGCAGTACTGAACCAAGCACCAGAAACGATGGTTCATTTGATAGACAAGTGCAAGAAAATAATTTATTTTATTGTTCGGATGAAGTTAAGGAGAATATAAGATAATTCGTACGGTTAGTCCATAATCAAAATTAGTGATCATTATTCTTGTCGACCACTACCGATCCCAAGTGAAGTGTGAGTCGACCATGGTACTTTGGGAATAGCAAACCAAATGGTTTTCACTATGATCGATGGTAGTGTGTATAACATTTCAAGTGACACGAATCCTATACAAAAATGCTACAATTGTGATGCAACTCCTAAGCTCATGAAAAAAGAGTTAGAATATGGTTTACCACCTAAAACCGAACATTAATAATATTTATGAATATTAATGCATACTTAATGCTAAGAGAGAAAATGATAGTCGTTTTTACAATCTAGTGATTATGAGGAGGAATAAGTTTTGTTTATTAGTAATGTTCAGTGTTTATTTAAATAAATAAATAAATAAAATAGAAGGTACAGCTATTCGTAAATTAAAGTAAAATATTTCTATGGTTTTGTATGTAAATAATTTTGGTGTGAAACTAGGAAATGGAAAATATATTTAGCTAACCTTTTACATGCAATTTGGCGATATTATTGATTGAAAATTAGCAAATTGAAACGAGGTGATAGAGAGCGTAAGGGGGGGGGGGGAGCTGGTTGTCGAAATTGGATCCGACGAGGAGGGTATATCGGGGGGGGGGGGGCGCAAAGGGTTCATCAAACAGTTTATAACCAATTAGCTCCTTTATAGCCCGGCTACAACATAAATTAATTGCCCCTTCTCGACGAGTGTCTCAGCTAAGGCTCCTAAACCCCCACCCCTCCCATCTCCTACCACTTTTCATATTATGCATTATTATACTTAATAAGATACGTTATTATACCATATCGAAGAAATACATCAAAACCTAATGTATCAGATAGATATAGATCCAAATTATATATATACTGGGTGTCCCAGGCATGGTGTAAACAAAAATTTGAGTAATACGGCATGCTAAACGGGGTAGAATTTCCTATCCCAATCTGTTGAGGAGATAGAATTTTTTTTGTTTTTATTTTTAAAATCTTACTTTTTTCTAAAAAATGGCAGTTTTCTCTACTTTGGTTTAGCGTAGAACCAAAGAAAGAACGACTTAGAAGAACTAAAAGAAAAACGATAATAATTTCTTAATCAGCATTAAATTTCCTATAATATGACTCAGGTCTGGTTATTTTAAATCCTCTTTCAGTGGGACTTTTAACGTGCTAAACACAAAACATTTATTAAAACTTAAGTTTTTAATAGTTTTTGAAAATTCTTCAATCCCCACTGGAGCACCCTAGAAGCTGTAAAATTTCCTTAGTTAGCTTTTTAGTGTTGTAACCCATGATACAATTGCACTTCACCTTTTGATTCTAAAAGAAGTTTGTCTGATGAAAAACACGCTAGAGAATGTCACTGCAGGGGCAATGAGGAAGCGCGCTAGAGCCTGCATCCAAAGTAATGGATGCCGAGCTTCCCATGGGTTAGAGTTAGTTTTACTTTTTTAAGACTAGAAAGAACAATTTATGAATTCTAAATAATATAGAAAGGGTAATAATAATCTAAAATTAAAAAAAAAAAAATCCTACATAAAAAATGTTGAATATAAGCCTGCATCCAAAGTAATGGAGGAAATTTTAAACACGCGCTGCAATAATCCATTTTAATATGGTTCTTTAGTAATATTTTTAAAATATAAACAAAAAAAATTCTATCTCCTCAACAGATTGAGATAGGAAACTCTTTTCTGCGCCATTCTACTCCGTTTAACATCCAGTATTACCCATTTTTTTTTAACACTAGTTCTGGGACACCCAGTATAATGACATTAGACATTGCAAAATTACGCTATGAGCAATAGAAATGGAGCCCAATCTGTTGAGGAGATAGAATTTTTTTTGTTTTTATTTTTAAAATCTTACTTTTTTTCTAAAAAATGGCAGTTTTCTCTACTTTGGTTTAGCGTAGAAACAAAAACGATAATAATTTCTTAATCAGCATTAAATTTCCTATAATATGAGTTAGGTCTGGTTATTTTAAATCCACTTTCAGTGGGCCTTTAAACGCGAAAAACAAAAAAACATTTATAAAAACTTAAATTTTTAATAGTTTTTGAAAATTCTTCACTCCTCACTGGAGCACCCTAGAAGCTGTCAAATTTCCTAAAAACTGCGGAATTTAGTTAGCTTTTTATTGGTGTAACACATGATACAATTGCACTTCACCTTTTGAGTCTAATAGAAGCTTTTCTGATGAAAATCACGGTAGAGAATAAATGCTTAATTGCTTCACGTACCTACTAGAAAAAACAACTTGATTGAATAAAAGTATTAGTTATTTTATCTCTTGTCCATTTACATGAGGGGTAAAGAGTTGTGAGGGTGGCAAGACTTCCTTCCCCATCCTCCCCCAAAAATAAATAAAAATAATCTTATTTATAGGGAGTCAAGGGGGGGGGGGGGAGGCAAATTCTTGCTGATTACCTAATGTTATATAAACGTACTTTTTTTCTTCTTTTATTTTTACACTAATAAAAAATAACAATTTAGGATCATTTGAAGAAATTAAATACACCAAAAGAAAAATGACATTTCATAATGCCTGCATTAGCCCACACTATGGTATCATGTTCTGATTGGAATTAGTGCTATTTTTTCTGTTGGTGTAATTGATTTCTTCAAATAATCCTAAATTGTTATTTTTTATAAGTATTAAAAAAAAAGAATAAAAAGTACGTTTATGTAACATTGGGTAATCAGTAAGAATTTGCCCCTCCCCCCCTTTGACTCCCTATAAATAAGATTATTTTTATTTATTTTTGGGTTGGGGAAGTCTTGCCACCTTCACAACTCTTTACCCCTCATGCAAATGGACAAGAGATAAAATAACTAATACTTTTATTCAATCAAGTTGTTTTTTCTAGTAGGTACGTGAAGCAATCAAGTATTTATTCTCTAGCATGTTTTTCATCAGAAAAACTTCTTTTAGACAAATTTATATATATACATTATCTTTATTATCTTTTATTATCGTTTATTATCTTTATATCTCATTACAATGTAATGTATTGTACATCATAAAGCACAAGTAATGTACATATATTGTATGGCACTTGTCGAAAATAAACTCCCTTCTTATAGGGCTACTATATGAAGGAAACAAATAAAAATAAATATATATATATATATATATATATATATATATATATATACATGAAAATGAGTTAATAATTACAGAATAAAATATTATGAATTTAAATAAAATGAAATTTTTTTTTTATTAAACAAAAGAATATGAATAAAACTTTCGATATTGATAATAAAGTTATATAAATCAAAAACTATGCATATAATACACTAAAGAATTCCAAAAAAATTTTCATTTTATTTATATTCATATTATTTTATTCTGTAATTATTAACTCATTTTCATGTATTTTTCATGTATATATATATATATATATATATATATATATATATATATATATATATATATATATATAAATTATTTAATTAACTTTTTTTCCTTTTTCCTTCATATATTTTATTGGTGCTATCTTGTTTCTTATTTAGCCCTAATGAAGACCTGAATGTCGGGTCGAAACGTCGCACAGTGGGACGAGTCCACACTCCCGTTGGACATCGGCTATAACTCTCAAAGAAATTTCGCTGGAAATTTCTCAAATTTTGTCAGTTTGTGTTTTTGAGAATGCAGAATCATAATTATAAAATATTATTATATAAGTTAATATAAATGCATTAACAATTTTATATTAAAATTTATAGCAATTACATTTACAGTAGTATGTTGTAACAATAATAAATAGATAACTACTATGATTGAAAAGGTAATTAAATAATAACAAATTTAATGTCGTATACCTTTTTTTAAATTATGAAAAAAATATTCATTAGCTTCACATTCTACCTTATGAGCAAGCTTCTTGCTTCCTGGGACATTTTACTTTTCACAACACTATTACATTGAGGTTGAAATGCGATCGGAGTTTATAGCAAACTATCGATTCTTAACGTTTTTCTGGAATGCTGCTCTCTATAATCCCAAAAATGTTTCTGATTTGTTTTTTGATCCTTACTCCGAAGCCAGGTCGTATCAGTCAAATCTATCTTATCCTTTTGAAGAAAAGAAAAAGGTCATTGTTTTTTTTTCATATTTATGATGTTAGCAGCACAAAAGTCGTGTAATCCTACTTTTGATTTTGTTTGACAGGACTTAAAAAAAAGGCTAACAAAATTATAACTTTAGTCAATTCCAAACTACCTACTTTAACCAAGCAACTACTGTCTATTTATAATTTAATGTAAATTAAAGACAGTGAAATATTCTTGTTAACAATATTTCGTGTACAGTGTACTCTTTTAACTTACTAATTATTATAGTGCAGTACAAATATAAAATATTTAAAAAAATTGACAATTTTTTTAAATGTTCAAAGCTATTCTTTTGGAAATCGTAATTTGGTGAATAAATTGTTGCAGTTGGTTCGAAATATATTAATTTAAGGATTATGGGTTGATGAAAACCCAAATATGCTAAAAAGATGTTCTAAATAACCAAATTCACTCTTGACTTCAGTGTTCACGCTTGGTAAAATCACATTTAAATGAGTATAGGCAGATTGTGGCAAGATCAGAAAACTCTTTATAAAACTTCAAACCTTTGCTAACAATAGGGTATATGTAGTTTTTCCGGCAATTTCGGGCATTTTACAATATTGTACCAAATAGTTTACATTTGTTTGAACCATCGTATCTGTTGCATATGTTTTTCCAAAACTATATTTCTGGTGTATTATAATTCGTTAGCAATGCTTGATCATACTGTAAACATTCCATTAGGTTTAGCCAAAAAATATAGGCACACTAACTTTAAATATAAAAAAGATGAATGTCTTACTGTCATATTTCAACTCCTATTGTATCATTATTAATGCAAAGATTGCGTTAAAAATGAGTGCACATGACGGGGAAAGGATTCTAGTTTATTAATATTACAATGAAACCTCTAAATTTTAACTTTCATGTTTTGGCCCAATGTCCGGCCGGACAGTGGACTCTCCCCACTGTGCGTCGGCACAATATATATGTTATTGCACATATGGTGTTTTATTTGACCGCACCCCCAACTATTTCCATCACATAAATAAGATTTAGTTCTTTTGTGTCGAGTGTGTTATGTTAGAGATGTGGGCTATCTTTCTATTTGAGTATTTTATGTTAAACGTGTCATGATCTTTTTTTTTTCTAGACTGCATTAGTTTGAGTTTTTGACAAATTTGGCTTCGTCAACTTGCTCCGATAGATATGAAAGTGGATATTGATTGGTATAGGGTTACTGCTCCATTTCTATTGCTCATAGCGTAATCTAGCACTGTCTAATGTCATTATACTGGGTGTCCCAGAACTAGTTTAAAAAAAAAAATGGGTAATACTGGATGTTAAACGGGGTAGAATGGCGCAGAAAAGAGTTTCCTATCTCAATCTGTTGAGGAGATAGAATTTTTTTTGTTTTTATTTTAAAAATCTTACTAAAGAACCATATTGAAATGGATTATTGCAGCACGTGTTTAAAATTTCCTCCATTACTTTGGATGCAGGCTTATATTCAACATTTTTTATGTAGGATTTTTTTTTTTAATTTTAGATTATTATTACCCTTTCTATATTATTTAGAATTCATAAATTGTTCTTTCTAGTCTTAAAAAAGTAAAACTAACTCTAACCCATGGGAAGCTCGGCATCCATTACTTTGGATGCAGGCTCTAGCGCGCTTCCTCATTGCCCCAGCAGTGACATTCTCTAGCGTGTTTTTCATCAGAAAAACTTCTTTTAGACTCAAAAGGTTAAGTGCAATTGTATCATGGGTTACACCACTAAAAAGCTAACTAAATTCCGCAGTTTTTAGGAAATTTTACAGCTTGTAGGGTGCTCCAGTGGGGATTGAAGAATTTTCAAAAACTATTAAAAACTTAAGTTTTAATAAATGTTTTATGTTTAGCACGTTAAAAGTCCCACTGAAAGTGGATTTAAAATAACCAGACCTGAGTAATATTTTAGGAAATTTAATGCTGATTAAGAAAATGTCATCGTTTTTGTTTCTACGCTAAACCAAAGTAGAGAAAACTGCCATTTTTCAGAAAAAAAGTAAGATTTTAAAAATAAAAACAAAAAAATTCTATCTCCTCAACAGATTGAGATAGGAAACTCGTTTCTGTGCCATTCTACCCCTTTTAACATTTAGTATTACCCAATTTTTTTTACACTAGGTCTGGGACACCCAGTATAATAAAGCATAACGATTTAAATATTATATCAAGTTAATTCGGACCCGTCGAACAGAGGGATAGCTGTGGAATATTTATGGTACCTACGAAATAAGGCAACTGGTCCTACGATCTCGCTTGGTGTTAAAAAGGGTGATTTTCAGGAGGAATGCTAATAAGAAAGTTGGTAAAGGATAGAGATGGAGAAATGCTGGGTTTGGACTCGAGCTTCAGTTGCATTCTTTCCATGACTCATCATCCCTCTCTCCTTTGTTAGCATTTCCGCTCTCCACCTTTCGTTAAGTTGACAGTTTACATTCTCCGGCTCTTTCTCTCATTCTTCTTTGTAACTTCCGTGAAATTTTCATCAACTCGGAAATAAATTCTCCTATGTTTTTATGTGAAATCATTCCATTTAAAACTTATTAGTAGTGCCCGGTTTTTAACCTAAAATAAAAAGTTAAATATTACATACACAATTATAATTCCACAAATAAGACACGAAAAAGGAGAAATACGTAAAAACTGATATCCTAAAATTTGATTATACTAAAATTGATTTGATTCTGAGACACTTTCTTATTAAGTTAAAATTAATATGTAGTATGAATACGAGCATATAGAAGAGAATGCTTATATACAGTTAGCGAAAAATATCTGTGTACACCATTCCAAAAATCAAATTTTAGACAAGTAAAAAAAGGAAAAATAACAGACTATTCTTTTAATTTTTTCTTTTTAAATTAACCCATAATACTTGATCATTTTTAAATATTTTCAATTTCATAAACAACGTTTTAAGACATTTATAAAAATTATTTATACAAAATAAAAAAAAATCTGTGTACACTAATTATTTCAAAAAATAATATTATTTTTTTTTTGGTAAACACATTGTTATTGTGGTGTTATTATTAGCCGGTAATCTTGTTGCTGCGCAGTGGTGCCCTCATTGTAAGATTATCATTCACAGATCGCAAAATTGCAGGCCTGTGATTTCTCAAAATTTATTTGGGCCTCCCAGATCTAGGTTTACTTTGAAGATAACTGGTTTCTTGGGAATGCTTAATTATTCTTTTAGAGTGACGTTTCTTAATTATTTCTGCGAGTTCTATTAGCAATTATCTTTATCTTATCTTTAATGTTATATTTATTTTTCTTTTGGTAGTGAATTTTAATTCTTTCAAAGTTACAGTTTAAAAGAAAATAATATAAAAAATGTTTTCTTCATTTCATTTAATGCCATGGGCAAACTTAGACAATTTTAATGTGGTGTACACAGACTTTTTTTACTAACTGTATGTTTAACATTTTTAATTTTTGAATAATAGTAGGCTATGGTTTTCTAATATATATAACCTCTTTATATATTGCAATTACCTTACTAATTATTACTTTTGATTGAAATCTTTTTTTTTTTTCATTAATAATGAGAAAGTTTTTGTCGATAAAGTTATAAGTAGTTGAATAAGTTGTGACGAAAAAAAAAAAAAATTGGTGGAATCTAATAAATAGGCTAATAATTAGAAGTGAAGGAGATTGACGACGGACGAGGGAATTATATCACACCCGCAATCTTTTTCAATAACTGGAAATGATGTTAAAAACATTTGGCTTTGAGTCGGCCATTCATCATGGCGGGGATGACACCATCATCGGGCGGTATTTCTAGAATTAGACAGACACGATAAATCACTATCTGTCGTTGCTAATGGGCAGGCAATTTGTAATGGCAACCCACTACCCACTACCCACTACCACCTCTCTTTAATTAGAATTATTACAACCCATCTCCCTTTAAACTTGTTCCTAAACATTCCTAAACTTTTTATTTTATTTTTAAATACATGTTAAACGAAGCCTTTCGGCATTTATGTAATGTTTGTCTTTTGTCATTTTATACTGAGAACATTCAATTTGGTCGATCAATGTCAATAAATGTTTGAATCTTTATTGAAAATCTTGGATGCGACAAGACTACTTAAGGGTAAACATACAAAAAAAATAAAAAATAAAAAAAAATTGAATATAGATATCATATTAAAGTAGGGGAGAGCGGGGTTGGTTGGCAACAGTTTATACTTTTTTGATTGTTGAGTCGTTTCTGTTAATATAATCCCAATGGGGCTCATACCACTGTAAACTCCAAGTATTAGAGTACTTCAAGTATTTTTTTCACAACATAAAATTTAATACTGAGATCATAGAAAATTGAAGAATTCTTCAATCCACAGTATGCCAATTAACCCCCTATGTGGGGCAGGTTGGCCTAGAAGGTGGGGTTGTTTAGCCATCTCATTCAAGTACTCCCTGACACATATTATTGTTATTAAAAGCTGCACTATAATGGTAAAATAATTTTGAATCGGTTTCTTACTAAAGCCTTTAAGGGAAAACAGAATGACAATAGAAGAAGATAGAAGTTCAGACTGTCGTCACTTTTTTCATAAGAAAAATTGATCTCATCTTCCTCGATGGAACTAAAGACTATTGGTAGTTTCACCTTTGATTATGTTTACATTGCTTTTGTGCATTACTACTGCGCCAAAAAAAGTTGAAGAGAGTTAACTAACCCCACAGGAGAGATCATATGAAAGATGGCTGCCAGAACAGGGGAGGACAATCAAACAAGAAACTGGTTAATCGAAAGGTTAGGTTTTTCGAAGGAGGTTGGGGCTATGTGAACAGAATCGGATTCAAATGTTTTACCATGCCTTTAAACCAAATTTACTGAAAATATAAAAATTTACTTACATGTTGTAAAATCAATCAATGAAGCACACTCTTATCTACACTGTTAGCATCGGATTGAAAACTCAGGACAAGACTACCGAGGTCGAGCGGGCCACATGGTACAATGGTGGGGCCTTCACAACAGGTGTGACGGAAACTATAAGTCAATGGCCAACCTACACCCTACGCCAACCAACCCCGCTCTCCCCTACTCAAGTTAGGATGGGATCCAGCTATATCTTATAATAAGAATAATAAACAGAAAAACAACCAATAAACCAATTCGGAAGAGTTGCTATATCATTTTATATACTGCATAATATTTGGTTATATGATATTTTATAGACTGTATAATATTGGGTGGCGGGATGGCCGAGTGGGCAAACGCGTTAGGAAACACAACGCGTCTATGAAAACGTACGATTGAGAACCCGAAGATAGAAAGTTAAAAACCCGGAGCCAGTGGTGATAATGCTCGGCCTCAATCCCCCCACCCCATCCACTGGTCTGGGAAACCCCTTATAGCCTAAAAGGCGAGGAAGGGGTGGAACAAAAAGACAAAAAAAAATATGTTCAAAGTACGTCATTACGCAATAAATAATTATTAACGAATTATCCAAGAATAAACTAAGGCATATATAAAAAAAGGTATATATATAGTAAGACCTCGTTAACCCATATCATCTGGGGCGGGGGCCGATCCGATATTGTAGAAAATGACATCAATGCAATGGGCGAATTTTTTTAAATCCAAACTTGACAGTGAACAGATTGAAAACAAAAAGCAAACTGTTTAGATAAAAACTAAAAATAAAAATATGCTGATTTCTGAACGAAGTGACTCAAATTTACCAAACCATGTACGTTGAACATTTGTATATAGGATAATTGCAACAAAAGAAATAGAAATATCTATGATTGTGAGACCTCGAACCTCAGACCGCTTTGAATGAATAATAAAATTTAATATATAACAGGACCTTTACTTAATTAAATGTAAATGTTACTATAATTAGATTTACTATGATTTAGTTTGTGGTTTGGTAGGATCATTTAGCTTACTCACCGTGACTAACTGACAGTCCATAGCGAAACCTGGGCCTCCTCAATAACTCTGTTCTATCCCCATCTATCCATCCCCATTCTCCTCCATCTCCTAACCCCCATTCTACGAAGTTCATACTCCATACCATGTCTAACTATTTCATGGCACATGTATGCATGGCCTTACTATCACTCTCAGCTTTCAGGATTACCGTACATCACCCTCTTAGGCAACCTCCTTCCCCATCCTTTCTACCCCCCATCCACCTCAATCTTTCTTTCTTTATTGTGATCACCAAATTCGGTTCTCCGTAAAGATTTTGCAGTCCGGAATGGGGGCGTATCTTCCATAATTTCGAATTTATAGTCATTTTCTTAGTACTTTGCGCTCCCATGACCTCAAAGCGTTTATACTTATTGAGGAACCATGTTTTTACTGCCATTGCAAACGACGGGTCTTAACACAGTTCTATAGAGTAATTCTCTAAATTAATTGTTTTGCTTTGCATGACAGAGTCGCAAAGCGGAGGATTTCACTTGAAAGAAACCGAAACCTGTTTCCTGCCGATATATCTTCCCTTAATATAATTTCTCTGAGACTTGGGCACTAAGGTATTTAAAGTTACTAAATGTCTTTTCCTAATTGCATCTGGATTGCTCGAGACGCATTCCTTCCCGACTTCATATATACCGTTTTACTTTCATGTATCTCCAGACCAATAAGGCTTCTTCGAACTCCTGGAACGCGCCCGCTAAGCAGCTATAGGACCGCTGAAATCACATTTGTTTCGTTCTTTATTTTGGTACTTATCTCTAAGCCACTGCTTGCGAGCCTTACCTCAAGCCCGGGCATAGTAGTAGGTGTTTTAGGGCGATAAATTTCGCGATTATTACGCCCAGCCCGGGCATATTATGGGCAGAGTGCGCTTAGCCTTAGTGACTTATAGATGTGCCGCGCCAAAATTGGACAAAATCGCATACCGCATATCTCTCCGCGCACTGCCAGGACGTCGAGGGGATCCAGAGAAACTGCCTACCGCTCCAGAACCAGCGAACGGTGAGTACCAGATTTAGTATGAGACGTTTTACCACCACCTTAATTACAGTCCACACTTTACTGAAGTATTATTAATTTATTTAATAATAACCAACATTATCCGCTTAAGCATGTCCCTGCGTTAGTGTTTATAATATATATTATAGTCCCTATGATTTGTTTTAGTTGCCCTTGAAGCGTTTTTCATGTCCAAGTTAAAGAATAGTGGTGAAACTGTAATCATACTTTTACTGAGACAGAGGAATCGCAGATTCACGCTACAACACGTATCCTTTAGTTTTAATCTAACCAGGCGTAAAATTTTTATCATTATCAACTTCTGTGGTGGCGTGATCCTGCAAATCCTTTGTTTAACGTAACTATACTTCGAGAGAGCCCCTTTGACTGTATTTTAATTATGAAACCAGTTGCCCGGGGATTAGCTTTATTACTGCTGTTGGTGTGTACAAAATCTTGCAGATTAATTATTTCGGTATCACCTCAACACCATGCAGCAAAATAATTCTCACATTCCACTTTGGAAGTATCAAAACAGGTACATGTCCTCGCCTTTGCAGCGCACAGTGATCCGTCTGATTTTTTCTTATTTATTAAGGTTTTAAAATATGGAAATTTGAGAGATAGGGGAGATCAACCCCCTAAACTCACATAAATTAAGAGGGGCTGCCTCTTTAAAGTTTCTAAGTTGCTTCCCTCACACGGTACGGGGTGTATAAGGTCTATATGAGAATGGTATACACAGTACAAACACGTGTATACACTGTGGTATTCACTTGGGTGTGTAATGAGGATGTATTTGTAGCGTGTACCTTACTGTGGTAGAGTTTTCAAATACAATATTAAAAGCATGACTTACATTTCAAGTAACTTGTAAGATATTTTACTTTCACTTACCTATATATGAAATATATAGTAAGTGTAAGTATTGAGATCGTGAAAATTTTCGACTTTTCGACCGTTTTCAACGGAAATACACGTTTTGGGGTCCCCTGAGTCAAAATAACCAAGTCCCGCGAAATGGTCTGTGTGTGTGTGTGTGTGTGTGTGTGTGTCTGTGTTTGTGTGTGTGAACAGACTAGCTCAAAAACTATAAACCGTGCGAACCTGAAGTTGGGTATTTAGAGTATGTATATGCCCGCGATGTGACAGCAAAAATTTCATCAAATTTGCTCAAAGGGAGGGGGTACTTTATTTAATAACTTTTTAAGTTTTTTTCGATTTTCTCAAAAACGGCTCTAACGATTTTGATTAAACTGAGTATTTGATCTATTGATATGCCCGAGATATGACTGTAAAAATTTCATCAAAATTGATCAACCGGAGGGGGGACTTTACTTAATAAATTTTGTATCATTTTCATGTGTTTTTTTTATTTACTCAAAAACGGCTTTAAAGATTTTGATCAAACTGGGTATTTGACGTATGTATATGCCAAAGATGTGACAGGCAACATTTCATCAAAATTGGTTAAACGGAGGGGGCACTTTATTTCATAACTTTTTTCCAATTTTAACCTTTTTTTCGATTATCTCAAAAAAGGCTTTAATGATTTTGATCAAATTCGCCATGTTTAATGAAAATTAGGTGTTCAATAATATCAGGTAAGTTTTATTTGTATTAAAATTTTCTGAGGGGGCTTAAATAGGGAAGGGGCCTTTTTTGATTTCCTATAAAGTACCTTTGTATTGTATTGAGAAATTAACTGTCTCTCATCACGGCTAAAAATAAGAAATGGCTAAGCATGATATATGAAGAAAATCAAGTAAACATATATAGGAGAAAAAAAGAAAAATATTCCGTCAACTCATAACATACCTTGAGCTCACGCATGCGCCTTTAATGACAAACCAATGCGTTATAATTAAAGATGTCTGTTCATTTAATGAAAATTATTTGTTTCATCGGAACTAAATGAAATATTCAACAAGTACATAGAGAATTGTAAAATCAGACGACTTGAAGCATTATGCTTGCATTGCCGAATTATCACAAGTAAAAACTTTTATTTAATAATAAAAGAAATTAGTGGTTTTTTTTTTTTTTGAGCAAATGAAAACAAAAATAAGAAATTAATGTGGAAAAATGTATAATTTTGAGAAGTGGCAATTAACAAAACACATTAATTTCTAATCTAAGTAGTTGGTAAGTGAAAGTTGTGTGTTGCGCGCACGCACCAGATTTTTTATTATATCTTAGGATATAATCACAGCAGTGGAAAATAAATCCTAATTATGAAAGGTTTTTGGGCTCGGAGTCGATGTGATAAAATTATAAATGAGATTTTTCTGTTCTAATATTGGATATTAGCGGACCATCTGAAATAATATCATGTAATGAATATTTTAACGAAATAGAATGCACGTGTTCTAAAGAAGACTAAAGGTCTGGCCACACATGTCCGCACCGGATCCGCACCGTAGCAATAATACAGGTTATGTTCAGAATATTTTTAATTTAACTTACATATTACCTTTAGTTATGCCTAAAGTGGCCTGTGTCTGACATGTGTGGCTTGAACTTTAGGCATAACTAAAGGTAATATGTAAGTTAAATTAAAAATATTCTGAACATAACCTGTATTATTGCTACGGTGCGGATCCGGTGCGGACATGTGTGGCCAGACCCTAATGGGCATTAAGCTAACAAGAAAAAAAACAAAAAACAATAGTTGGGTTCCTAAATCAAAGATCAAATAAATATTTTTTATCAGCATTAGTGACTGGAGGTAGGTGGTGTTGTAGACCCATAAAAATGATGATATTATAGTTACGTTAAGGTATAACGAGCCCGAACCGGCTGGTCCACACTACAAGTGTAATTGCCAACAGACAACAAACGCATCACTCCTTCCTTTACAAGACCCCCTCAACCGTAAAACCCTACAAACTTCCATTTCCATATAACGATCCAATTTTAGTAGCTGTTAATTTATTATTTGATGATAGCTATATAATTTCTATATATTGACTACGAAAATCAAAGACCCACCTTATTCCAAAAACGAAAAAAAAAAAAAAAAAAAAAAAATGTTTATCAAAATGATAAACACCTGTAGCCTTTTTAACAGATTCTCGTTTTTTTTATATGCAATAGTTGTTATTTATACTTTTATGATATCCTAAACCCGCTGTAATTATATCATGATCGCTCATCGTTATGTGTATGAGAATTGAACGATGTGAGAGTGGACTGGATGCGCCCGAGTCACTGGCGCCTTTTCGCCGATAAGGTCCGTTTTCTATAAACCTAGTTGATATATTTTGAAATTTGACCAGTGATTTTTAAAGAAGGATAATTATAATAATATTTCAGGGCGTTTTTCGTTAATGATGGCCGTTTAATCACAAATTAACTTGGAATTTTAAGTTATACGCCAGTTACTTGCGAAAAATTGACTTTAAAGGTATTTTATATTGTCTAGACTAATTATTTTAGTACGTTTATTTATTTATTCTGAATATAGAACTATTTAGTTTTAATAAAAGACCAGTTATGGCGAAATTAAGCATAATGGTGAATGTCAGTAATCAAACAAGGAACTATAATCAAATTCGTCATTCCGCCATGTTTGAACGCCATTTTGGGGTTAGTGCGGCCACTTTTTTTTCTGGGAACATTGTATTTTTCTTAATATTTTATCATAAGGAACACAACGATATGCAATTTATAGGGATGTGGGGGGGGGGGGGGTCACGTTAGGGGGGTCTGGCCCACTTACTATTAATTTTGGTAGCAAAATGGTCCCTACTCCCTTACTCTTGAGCGGAGTAAAATAAAAACCCGCCTACTCAGAAAATATTGTACGGTTTGTTTATAAATATGTTTTGGGTCGAAATGTTGATTGCCAAACAGTAGGATGATCAAATAAATGTCTCGAAATGCACCACTCTTGATCTTTTAGTATTATATACGTTTAAAGGCATAATCTAGCAGACATATCAAAAAGAAGAGTATTAGCGATATTCTGAGTTTATCTATTATATGCTTAATCAAAATAAAGTAATCAGGTTCTTCTACAAAGAACTGGAACATAAACTGATCAAAAAATGAAACGATTCTAATGAATTTAGTTTAGCGTAGAGTGATTATTTTTGTAATTTATTATTAATGATTTATTGCCTGTATAAGTTGAGACTTATGTATACATTTTATTTAGTAAAAGAATATATATAATAAAGGAAAATGCCCTGAAGATGGACGAAAGGTCCGAAACGTAGGGAGTAAGTTTTTTAAAAAAATGTGACTGTTTTAAATAACTACATTTACTGGAAGATTTTTCTAATTCACCACTTATTTTATCAGATACATCAGTAATCTTCCTTATAAAATAAATAGACTATTTCACACATATAGAAGAATACTTCACAAGTATTAGGCGATGATTCATTTAGATAGGGCTTTTCAATTAAATATTTCCACGCTAACTATCTTCACATGATTAATCTACTAATGCATAATATTAGCATAAATTCTATTGAAGGAAGAGGGACATTACCATGACAACAAAATTGATCAATGAGTATCATCATTAGTAACTCATGTCTTAGTCCAAAATTTTATCAACATTTATTTAATAAATATAAAAATTAACTTTATTTGAATATCGAAGGCTCAGACTTGGCATTTTTTACTTTACACATTTTTCTTGGAGCAAGCAAAACATTTATTGTTGATTTGACATCTAGGCGGAAAGTCGTTAGTTTCCCGATTTTTTGTAGTTCAGTATTTTGTAGTTTAAAGCTATATTTATACATTTACTATATTAGTCTTACGAGCTCTTCTCAATCGTTTCGTTTGAATTCGTTCGGATAGATCAGTTACGTTGGTCGTAAGCGGGTTAGGGTCTGGCCACACATGTCCGCACCGGATCCGCACCGCAGCATTAATATAGGTTATGTTCAGAATATTTTTAATTTAACTTACATATTACCTTTAAATATGCCTAAAGTGGCCTGTGTCTGACATGTGTGGCCTGAACTTTAGGCATAACTAAAGGTAATATGTTAGTTAAATTAAAAATATTCTGAACATAACCTATATTATTGCTGCGGTGCGGATCCGGTGCGGACATGTGTGGCCAGACCTTTAGGGGTTCAGTGTACAATGTTTCTAGTTCACAGATGGATCGATATCGCATTCTAGGAATGTAAAAGCTTGTCTAAAGAACATGAAATCTTTTCTGGAGCAAGAGGCCTGGTTGAATGTGCATTTGGTATAAAAAAGTCGAAATGGCGACATTTGAAAAAGGAAATTGATCATGATAAATTCAGTTGAGCGGATATAATATATTTGCCTTCCCCATAAAGTAATGGTTGATTCATACGGTATCTCGAATGATTATACGCAACTCGCAAACAAAAATAACGATAACCAAATCACATACATTATTATATAGTTGTTGTGTTTGGTGAATCAGTCCTTACAGCTCTAATATTAATGCCCTTGATTGTGGCAGAATATATAAATTCTTTCAATAAATTAAAAGAATCTTATTACTAAAAAACGAGTCATCGCATGTACATCCATGTATGTAAGCAGATGATCTGGTATACCATATTAGTTTGTTTCGACGATTTATGTATATTATGGAATATTGGCTGTATTATTTAGACTTACACTTAATAACACTGGCCTACATACTGGTATTAATTATAGTGTTGTACTAGATTATATATTCACTGGCCTGCTTGTAAATATGTTTAAGTTGACAGTCATTTTGCTTACAATATATATATCCTTGTAAACGTACTCTTTGGTACGTTAAAGTTTAACTACTGGGAAGGCAGTTATCTGATTAGAATGTAGTATGAAGCAGTAATTTAAGAAGTAATATCTCCTTATTATATATTTTTAATTCATTTTTTAAAAACTTGACTAATTCAAACATTAATTTATGTAATTCTAAAATTATATAAAAGAACTGAATGAATTATTCAATGAAAAGAGAAGCTCGCTTAGACGACTCGTGCAGGAAATCCTGATTCTGCATTTTATTGTCAAGGTTACTGACATAGTACAGCGATATTAAAAGATATTTTCTCCGGTCATTAATCAATATATATATATATATATATATATATATATATATATATATATATATACACATATATTATTATTATTATTATTTTTATATCTTTATTTTGAAGAGAAGAGATAATTAAAATTTTAATTCAAAATGTAAATATTTAAAATTAACAAAAAATGTATAAAGTTACTTTCCCATAAGAAAATTACATTTAAAAAAACAACAACTAGTTTCTAAATTAAAAAAAAAAAACAGCTATTATTCTTAAGAGAGGGAAATAGACCATTCAATTATAGGAACATTTAGTAGAAAATAAAATGGCTGTTTTTTTTTTTTTTTTTTTTTTTTTTTTTTTTTTTTTTTTTTTTTTTTTTTTGTTTTTTTTTCCCACTTATCTTAAACACCCTATATAAACGTATACACAGAGAGTATCGAAAAAGAGTTTGAATGAAAAAAAAAATTAGTATTGGCTAATCAATATAATACTAAATTATCTGGTTTCTAAAAAAAGTTATATTAAGTGCCTAATAATGCTTAAGCCGCTTTTTGTTGGGGAGAAAAATCAGTCACATTTTAATGGGATCATAAGGTAATAAAGGTAAATACACACATAGTTTTATTACTGGAAAAATTGGAGACTTTAATAAGTTTTCAAGTTTTATTAAGTGTTTATCTGATTTCTGAAAGTTTCACGGAAAGGCAGTTAAAAAATCAAACGGAAGACATGGGTAACGTAATGTTTTTAAGCATTTAAAAATTTCCTGGAATTTAAAATTTTAAATAGAAATTTTATTTTTAAATTACTCGCTTTTCTGGATGCGCTCCTATGAATCTATTTTAGGATAAATATAAATTTATAGTGAAATTAAAAAAATATGAACTTGAATTACATATAAATAAAAATTTCCAATATAAAATTGAATTTTCATATATTTAGAGTTTACGCTGTTAACTAAGGTAATCTCTAAGCTACAGCATGAAATTAACATTAATGAAACAATACTCATTTTATTCCACAATTAAATTTTAAAAAAAACAAACAGCCATGGCGTCAGCACTCTCGGGTAAAAGGATAATGACGAATTGGTTTATTTCCATGGATTATGGCTGCCCAGTCAGCAGGCGCATGAGAACGAGAGAAGTGTCTCAGTACTTCATTGAGTGTATGATATTTATTTTCCTAAAAAATAAAAAAAAAGACCGTCCACAAACCAAACCTTTTGCCGGCTAAGGGCATTCTTGAAAGTCACATCGCGATACTCAACTGAATACACGGGTAGAGTCTTCAGTCCAACGCCCAACCTTACATCGTTTTATTTTTGAGTTCTTAAGTCACCCCTAACCACTCCTAACCACCCTGATCAACCCGACCTACCAAAATACGAGTATGTACTACTTATAAGAATAATAATAATATTTTCTATCTGTTAAACTTTCTCTTTATAGATTTTTTACCAATTATTCCTTCACAGCATATTACATTACTCATCAAGCCAAAATTTTATTGTAAAAAAAAAATAATTGAATAAAAATAAAAAATTAATCGGTAGTTTTCTAAATTTTCTTAATAAAAAGATATATCTTTATAAAGTATTGTATTGCGTTAAAGACATGAGTGGGTTAAGTTGTCAAAAAACTTAATTTTGGGGATTTGACAGATTGACGGGAACAAGCTATTGGAGCTAGGAACCAGTTCTCTTTGAACAAAGGCTAAACATCGAGACAGGGACTTGATTCCCCTTGGCCCCCCTCACCACCTACCCCCCTTCCGCTGCAGTCACTAAATTGTGGATAGCTCATTAGCTCAACGTGGCAGGGGCTAATTGCCTCAAATTCACTATGGCAGCAGGTTAATGTTTCACCTGATGATGTGTCAGTATTGGCTTAGCACCAATTGCTAATTTCGCCGATTAATAGATATTCCATTCCCGTTGGCTAAACTGCCCGTTCAAACAGCCGCAAACGGGATCCCTGGGAAAAATGTTCCGCTCTTTTATCCCTAATTATTTTCCTTTTCGTTAATGTTCATTGAATAATCTTATCTCGCTCATATTAATATGATTCAAAACCAAAAAGAACAAAAAAATTAAAATAAAATTCGTCTCCTTCTGATCGTGTTTGTTTCGCATCAATTCCTATTAACCAAGATATGCTGCTATGTTAATTAGAACAATTTTAACTGTTGCTTGTTTTACCGGAAATTAAACAGACAATCAGAAAAGGAAAATGATTAATTTTCAATAGACTTGAATAGGTGTACAATTAACACTACTATATTATTTATATGAACTGATTAGCTATGCAAATATTAAAAAAAAAAAGAGTTACTTTGACGAAATCGAATATTCTTGATCAGGTAATAAGGATTTTAAAATTCAAGAATTTTAATATCATCAATAGAATTCTAAATACAAATTTCAACTTTTTGAATACTTAAGGTAACTGACCGTCCGGTTGATCGTTTGTACACTGAAAATAAATAAGTTATCAAAAGAAATGTTTATTTAGTTTATATTGAAAGATTATATTTTTAATTTCTATATAAATAAGATTATATTTTTTTAATTTCTTTTCCCGGTTTTGATTCAGACCGGATAAGCGGGGTTCTACCATATATTAAACTAGCATTCCCCGTCGCTGCTTTGCCCGCGAGCCTTAAAATCAATTCTGTGATCATTATCTTGGAATTGATTTAATATAATATATTAACTGATGTTAAGGAGATTTAGTAGAATCGAAGATTCCGGTGGGTGGAATGTTGGAGGGGGAAGCTGCCGGCTCGGTAGAAGAGAGGGGGACGCGCAATGTCACTAAAACCGCCTAAACAAAAAATTGCTTACTCGTCGTGAACGCTTCATTTTTCGGCTTTCAAACATGGTTTTCGACGCCCCGAAGGCCTTTCGAGTCAAACTCGTCGTATCAAGATCTTTAAAATGAGTCCAAATTAGATATTTTTTCTCGAAGTGCAAAGATAGGTGTCCGTTAGAGTTAAACGACTATTTCGGCAATTAAACCCCTTAGGGGTTACATTTTTGAAATTCCTTTCTTAGTGGTTACCTACATCGCGTTTAAAATCTAAATTCCGAACTTCAAGTTTCTATCATTAGTAGTTTTTGCTCTGCGTTGATTCTGTTAGTCAGGACAAAGCCTCTTATATAAATAGAGATTACTTTTTACATTTATCAAAAAATACTTTTTTGAAATGGGTCTGTCACACTATTAAAATATTTACAAAATCATATGATATTTTATAATTTAAAATAGACTGAAGGTAAACCTATTGGCCACTATACAGAGGTTGCCGCTTAATCGGTCTCGGATAATCCGTTTTTCGGTCCGTCGAAAAATTATAGGACGAAACCAAACGGTCCTTTAAAATATAATTCTTATCGGATAATCCGTTGTTGCCTTCCGGTTAACCCGTGGTTTGTGAGAATTTTTTTCCCGGTTTAATGTGACAACAAATGTCTACGGAATAAGTTTTTTTATTCGGTCTAAGAATACTATAGAAGAAACAATCATGTTTTTACATTTTATCGTATTCTATGAATCAAATAAGTAGCAACCCCATTCGCTTTTCAATTTTTTAACGCGATATTCATCGGATTGGATTGAATTGCTAGGAGAGGGAACTTTTTTACTTTTCACACCATATCAGTTACAGTTTATCTTTGCGAACAGTGATTTTTTTTTTTTTGTGTTCGTCCTGCCCTGCCGTAAAAGAGAAGATACGCCAGTAACGCGGATGGGAGAACTTTTAGCTTATTATGATAAATTACCGAAAATGAAAAAAAAAAAAAAAAAAAAAAATGATGCATTAAAATTAGGAATCCCGGTTTTAACACTTTCTAATCTACGCAAAGATTGAGAAGGCCGTCACAGAAAATCGAAAACGCATGCGGTAATGTAATAGTAAGCCCGTTGATGAAGCTTCGGCTCATGAGGTTCAAACAGGCAAGTGTCATGAATGATCCCATACATCGCAGCAACTTCCTCCAGAATGCGGTGCTACGTGCGGTAAGTCTTTTGAGAAGAGCCATCGAGGAAAGTGAGTTGAGCGAATCAAATTTTTCCAAATTACTCCGCCTTGGATTGGATTTAATTAGAGTCCTTCCTGAAAAACAAAGCTATTTCACTGACTTAAAAAAAAATTGTTTTTAACACCAATATTTTTTTATTTGATGTTGTTTAACGTCGCTTCGACTGCTCAGGCCATTAGCGACGACTGATCTTCTTAAATGTATGACATTGATTTTGTTCTGTTGAGGTATCTTAAGGTTTTTTCTATACTATTGTTTGTTTTATAGGGATACGACGACGTTATGATGTTGAGGTCGCGGCGTTCCTACGAGTATTTGTGACATTCGAAGAGGTGTTCCACTGTAAGAGGAGCATTATCACAAGTTTCGCAAGTTGGCCGGTGAAGTCCAATAAGCAGGTGGATGTGAGTCAGCTTCGTGTGACCAATTCTTAGCCTGGTTATTATGGCTGCTTCCTTTGTAGTTAGGTTCTTTGGTGGCACCCAGGCACGGTTGTCTTCTTTGATCAGGCGAAGGTGATTACGTTCTGTATTTTGCCACTCTTCGTTCCATTTTCTCTTTACTCTGTTTTTGACCTGTTTTGCCCATTCGGAAGGAACTATGTATTTTAGATCAGGAGGGTCAGATTACTTGGCTGCTTCTTTTGCCACTTGGTCTGCTTGTTCGTTTCCTTTAATCCCGACATTTGAAGGAACCCACAGCATCGTTACTTCCCTCCCGCCCTTCACTTGTTGGAAGTTAAGTTCCTGAATTTGTTTATGTATTTCGTTCTTGCTCAATAAATGTTGTAGTCCCTTAATTACAGAAAGAGAATCAGTTACAATTACGGATTTTGGAATACCTTTATTATTAATATATTCAAACGCTTTTGGTATCGCCACTGACTCGCTAGTGAAAATGGAATTTGTTTTGATTAACTTCCATTTATCAATACTCGTTCTGGTCACCATGCTACATCCCACACCGTTACATCAATATTTGTATGTGTATATGGATAAATATATATATTCTTTGTATTTAAATATGTTAGAAAAAATAAGAGAACGTTTATTTAAAAATTTACTCTCGATTTCTCATTTTTCGTTTAACCCATTGAATTTTCTCCTGACCCGCTTAAGCGGCATCTACTGTATACTAGCAGGGGTAAGCGTTAGACCTAATAAATGCTGCCTAATAAACAAGAAGGCAGATGGAAGTGTAGAAATGACAAGGACTAGTTTAGAAGATATGAAAATAGATGGAGTTTGAGATGGTCCAGGTCATCACTCCTCGTTAGCCAGCGGAATGGCGTGAGCTGCCCGGATCCGATTCCCGCTCACACCACGCCACTCTATCCTTACTTCCCCATTAGCCCCAAAGAGGGTGGGGCACTTCAATTCCTCACTTGATCTGTTTTTTTTTTCTATTATTCGTTTCGTTTAATAACAAATAACTGTTAAAATATTTGAAGGCGGACACGTTGACATACTTGACTCTGCTTGAAATATTTGAAAGAATCTTTCTTGAGGTCTCAAAAATCTTCAAGTGGCGAAATGAAAGTATGAGAGTAACCAAACATCTCAAAATATATCGACTAAGTATATAACAAACCTTTTAATGATACACAAAGTTTACTCTATATCCATGTAATAGACACCTTGACCTCAATTTCTCCGATTCACATAACTTTAGGTGCATTACTGCAGCTATGCTAACTAAAATATGTAACAAATCCGTTTCCTAGAGTAACAAGATTTTTACTTTAAATTTGAGTGTGTATTGGATGATTGCATTCATATTTACTTGCTGTATGTATGGTAATTTAAAAAATCCACAAATGGCTAGTCTTTATTATTCCATTTGTTGTACAGTGCCCCGGTATATTGTAGCCAACGACAAACGAGTTTTACCTGAGGAACACAACAGAATTAAGGTCAGGCCTCACATAACCGCACCGGATCCATCACGATTTTAAGGATCGGGTTTGGCACGGAGATCCACTAAGTCCGGTCACACATTACCGCACCGGATCCATCACAATTATTTTCAGCGCCGCATTGTGTAACCTTCCTAACCTGACATCAGTGTAAGCTTCACTCTTGTTCACTGTGTTGTTTAGAATGTTTTAACAACTTAATGTGGCAATCACAACTCTAGAACTAGAAGAACATGATAATTGGAGTAGAAATCACTCCAGGACACTCAGAGTTCAATAGTGTGTAAACATTGTAAACTTAAAAGAATAAACTAATATATAAAATGTTTCTTCATCTAACAGATTATAAAACAACTTAATGGATGGTTCAGGATCATAATCGAAAATATCTTTACTGTAAGATAAAGATGCAAATGAGATTGAAAAAATGTGATAAAACAATGTTAGGTAGTGTTAGTCTCAAACTTTATTTCTCTTGAGGTTTCTTGGGCATGGGATAATAGACTGCAATATTCTTCTAATAAAGATGTTTGTGATATAATATTGGAAATTTATTAAACATTTCTTAATATTCTGAAATATATTCTTGGATGTGTAGTTTCAACCTTTTACATGAGAAGGAGGTGTAAATGTTAGATATGTGTAAATCAGTAACCAACTTATTTTTAACACGTTCACGCCGGCGTGTACCACCGGTGGCTCACACTTGACTGCCCCATCGGGCGGCGTGTACCACCGGTGGTTCACACTTGACTGCCCGATCTGGCGGCGTGTACCACCGGTGGTTCACACTAGAATGCCTCCTCGGCCAAATAATTAGATCTTTGTCTGCCAAAAAAGAATACCTCGTCAGTCGAAAGAGTCACGCTCTGGTTTCGAAACAATGTTAATATTTAATTCTCTGACAAGAGAACAGTTACTCGATTTTAGTTGACATGGCAGCCAAAGTGTTAAGAAAGTAGAAATAATTTCTCTCTTCTATAGAAATAATTTCTATATAGCTAAAAATTAAAATAATAAAAATTTAAAGTAAATTCATTTATTTTTATATTTATTTGTATTTATATTATTACTTATAAACTTAAATAGAAGGACAGTATTTTTTATTGCTTATTTTATTATTGTTGGATTACCATTACTGCATAATGCCCTGGAATAGCTCCCGTTCGATGGAGCGAAAAGCATTAAACTCAGCCGCCAATGGGCGAGGAGCGTGAATTACAGTCCCGGCGTGAACGTGTTAAAAAGGTATGTATTGGAAATGTGAAATATTAAAGCTTCAGTTTCCTTAATAAAAAAGGTGAAATTTATTTTCAAAAACTTCATATTCTTACATGATTTATTAAAAACTGATAGTTTACTTTAAAATGTTTTTACAGTTGTATCAGCATATTAAACTAAACTATCATAATAAATATTAATGATTGGAAAATCTTAGTGGCTGTACATGTGTTTGGACACACAAAAATCATGAAAATGATCTTTCAAGTTGTTAGTTTGCTATTTGCTTCTGTTTTACTCATTCAGCAATTTTTTTGTATGATGTTTTGCTATAAATGTGTGAACGGTTACTATCTATTCTTTGTAAATGAATCAGATCCAACACACGCCCGTACTGCGGTGCGATTATGTGTAGCCAGACCTTTATCCGATGCTATTATCAATTTTAAAAGAACTTATCGATTTAAAAAAACCGAAAAAAAAAGGCATTTATAAGCCAAGGACGTTTCCTCCAATATTTAAAGCAGAATCAACAAGATTTATTGTCTAAAATGATAATCGAAACAAAAAGTGTTTTTTTTTTTTTTTTTTGCTGAGTACCTGTAGAGGGGAATGCCGGCTTCATCCTTGAACCAGAAGACCATGTACACTTTGTCATGGCCGGGTGGAGTGATGTTGCACGGCAACTCCACGGTTTTACCCTCCACTCCTTCCACCCGCTCTGTCATCACTGTAACAAATACAGTTCCAAATTAGTTAACCATCAAAATACAATCACAGCTTAATAGTATATAATATTTAAATATATATATTTATTAGATATAAGAAACAATTATATAAATTTATATCTGTTTTTCGAAGAGAAGAAAAGGGAGGAGGAACACAATTTTAGAGACTGTTCTTTGACCTCTTGTTTTCAAATAATTTTTCATCAATACACTCCTAACTTTGATGCGAAGGCACTATCAAATAGTTTGCTGTAGAAGGCAAAGCGATAAGAAAACCAGCTTCATTTTTATTGATTATTCTATTTTATGATTGTATAATTTAAGTTTTTTTTCTTCTCCTTATTTATTTTTTTTTTTCGTGGCTTTGAACTGGCCGATAATGTTTGTAGTCACCTCAAGAATACCTTGCCCAAAAACATGTGAACGGTACCCTCGATATCTCATTACAGGAAAGGCTCGAACCCACGTTGGGGTCCTTTGTTATAACCAGGGTATGATTTTCGACAAACGAACCAAGTTAGGAAACCTTTTAATGCTAAGGAGGTCAGCTAACTCAATTTCTTCTCCTCAATTATGTCCTTCTAACCTGATTATTAGAATATATTTTCTGAAATTTCATTTTTGATTTCAACTTCGTCGTGATGTTTTAGCTCTTCAAAAAAGTCTAAACAGTTTTTAAAGGTGTATTTGACATTTTCACGGTTAATTGTATCTTTTTTTAAAATAAAACAATAAAATAAACAAACTTAAAATGACCCAAGGTTAATTTTATTTGACAAACACATACCGACTGCCTTAATTAAACTTAATGACTATAAAAAAATAAAACATATGGATGAAATAAAATTGAATTTATAAGATGGCCTTATTTTTAACAAGATAAGTCTATTTATAGATATTAACCCTTTTCACTCGAGGTCTCCGCTACGGAGTGGTTATTAATATGTTCCAATTTACTCTATCTTGTCCAGCTGGGGCCTACGGAGTTTTTGAAAACATTGGCAACGTGCAATAGAAAGAAGTGTACTCCAAAGGATAAATAAGATGACAAACGAACTTCATGGATGTCATATTATCTATACAAAAGATAAAAAATGAAAATGGGCTGGCCAATGCGTTCTACAGATGTTAATAGTGGTGAGTTTAAATAAATGAGTTCTATAAAAGCTAGTGTGTCAATATTCAACAAACACCGTTTGTTCGGATAAAATTGTAAAAAGGTAAAATAAAAAATAAAATTGTATAATTTACCCGAGCTTCAGAGCAATACTAACTCTCCAGGCCATCGCTCCTTAATTTAGTCTGAATTAGTATAGGCTAGAACGTTCCGGTCAAGTGTAGATTATTCTCGAACAGTCAAGGATATGTACTAGAAAGTTTGTTCCAAAATCATGTCTAGGACTTTTTTGAATCATAAGTTGTTGTTTTTTTGTTTCACTATACACTATTAATCTTTCAATCGACATAGATTTTTTTTTTTTAAATCAAACTTTGATTTAGGTACTTAAAATAGTAGATATTTGACTTAGAACCATTATTTTTTTATATTATTAATCTATATAAATAAAGATGAAATTCTGTTTGTTTGTTTGTTTATTTGTTCTTTATAGAAATCCATACCGTTTGTCCTAAATTATCCAAATTTCGCTCAGTGGTTCTTTGATACCAGGTGCGAACACCCGTCTATATTAAAATTGCATAGCTTCAGCCAATCTCTGGGTATATTCTTTATTGTTATAAAATTCGTCATGATCTCCCTTTACAATGTTTTTTTTTACGAAATCGACCGTTTAAGTCGAAAAAACGGCCTTAAAATTCATTTTATAGATTTTGAAGAGGCCAACAAGGCCCGGTAAGACCGCCCCTTAGCAGGCGTCGAGTTCTGGGATTTTTAAACCACATGTTTTGTTTTTTTTAAACATTACAATACGTTTATTCACATGTACGGTAAATTCATTTTTTGAAAATTCCTCCTAAGAAGCGAGCTTCAATAGGAGTAGTGAGCTCAAAAGCTAATAAACAACGTCAAATACGAGCAGCTGAAACTCTCGACGAACATCAGAATAGGATTGAACAACAGAGGCTTAGACAGGCAGAATCGTGGGAAACTGAGTCTGCCCAGGAATACGAGGCCCGCCTTGCGCGACAGAGGCTTAGGCAAGCCGATTTGCGAGAAGCTGAAACTGCAGGACAATATTTCTGTTTGTTTGTTTGTTCTTTATAGAAATCCATACCGTTTATCCTAAATTCTCCAAATTTCGCTCAGTGGTTCTTTCATACCAGGTGCGAACACCTGTCCATATTAAAATTGGATAACTTCAGCCGATCTTCAGCTGATATTCTTTATCCTAATAAAAATCGTAATGATCTCGCTTTACAATGGTTTTTTTTACGAAATCGACCGTTTCATTAGAAAAATTAAAGTTCCCGGGTGAAACCGGGACATACAGCTAGTTTATTTATATAAGTATCGCTAGTTACTTTTGGTAACCGTATAAATTACATAAACATAGATATGATATAATAAATGAATAAGATTATTTTAAACTGAATTATACGTGTAATGTATATCTAGTTAAAATTTATAAGGAATGGCAAATGCGTTCTACAAATGTGAGGTGGTCACGTAGACTCACTGACTGGACACCATACAACTGGAAAAGATGCAGAGTAAAGCAGCCAACAAGATGGAAAGATGTTTTCAAAGTTATCAATCTATGTCAATAAAGATGAAATTTTGTTTGTTTGTTCTTTATAGAAATCCATACCGTTTGTCCTAAATTCTCCAAATTTCGCTCAGTGGTTCTTTCATACCAGGTGCTAACACCTGTCCATATTAAAATTGCATAACTTCAGCCAATCTCTTGGTATATACTTCACCGTTATAAAAATCGTTAAGATCCCGCTTTACATTTGTTCACGTTTATTATAAAAATGGGATTCCCCGGGTGAAACCGGGATATACATTTAGTATATAATAAAGTGCTATTAAACAATAAATGACGTGCTGAAAGATGGAGAAATATAGTGACAAGCAATGCAAAATCCATTGAATTAATTTTTTTTTTTAAATAAGGTTTTCCTTTTTATCAAAAGATGGCGGGAACTTATTAACACACCACACACACACACTTACACACAAACACACACATATATATATATATTTAGTGTGTGTGTGTGTGTGTGTGTGTATGAGAAAGAGATAGGAGCTACTTCGATAAGAGTTCTGTAGGTGCTAGAGAAAAAGGGAACAAGGAGGTGGGGGGGGGGGGGGTGAAGTACCCTCGAAAAGCCATCAGAGCCGGAGAGCGAGAGATGCTGCATGTTATATCTGCAATAAACAACCGAATAGCAGAAATGGTGTATCCACTTCTCCTCCTCAAGTGCTCGAATTGTTCTTCGCCGAAACACTCTCACTCCCTTTTTCGTCTTCCAATAAAACGTAGCATTAGTATAGCAATGAATTTTATTGGTATACTAATATCAGTGGCGGATCAAGACATTTTCTGAGGGGGCGAATTTTTTGATTTTTCAAATTTGTCATGGAAGACATAATTTAAAATAATAGTGCATTGTTAACTTATAAATTTCTATTAAATGTTTAAACACAATCGATTACAGATCAGTAAATTATACAGAAACAGTAATAGTTGATTGGTTTCCTCACTGTTTTTATTTTTTATTTGAAGAGGTAATGGTTGGGGGGGGGGGGCGCGGTCAAGATAAATAACACTAATATATATGTATCAAGTATTTTATTGTGCCGACGTTCCCAACTGCATTTCAGATCTTCATCAGTGTTAAATGAGAAAAAAAAACACATAATAAATAAGAGAATTCTACACATATTTTCACTTATTTGTTTTTTCTCATTTAGCCCTGATGAGGATCTGAAATTCGGGTCGAAATGTCGACACAATTGAATACGTGTTATTACATATTGGTGTTATTTTTCTTGACCGCACCCCCCAACCATTTCATCTTCATTTTATCTACGGTTAAATATCTTCTACCATCCTTTTTGGAGGGAAAACAAAAAAAACTATATAACGCACATTATCATTTTAATACAGATAATGCATTGTGCGAGCATTCGCCAAAAAAAAAAAAAAAAAAAGGTTATATTACCAAGTTTTAGAACATGGTAATATAAGGGCATTTAAAGAACTAAAAATTTCCCTTATTTTGAGAATCGCTCCTTCAGAGATATGGTTGAATTTAAAGACAATATAAATGGGAACTATTTTTAAAAAAATGGCCTAAATATATTTTGGAGCATAGTTGCGAGTAATCATTAATCATGAATTGTATAAATCACTGGCCCTGGAGTATTCATGAATATATTGTATTCAACAATTATGAATGACCATTACTCATTATTAAATATTATTCAGTAATCATGATTAAGAAGAATTCATAGTCATGATTACTCATTACTCATTAATCACGACTAATGGGAATTCACTACTCATGATTACAGATCATTCATTAATCATGAATAATATGAATTCATTAATCATGATTACAAAAAAAATCACAATTCTGAGTCATACTAATCATGAATGATGATTGAAAATTTGTTTGCTCTTTCCATTATTGTTAATACACCTTTACTAATACCTTTTGGAATTAGGGTCTAATTCTTTACTTGTGACTTCAAATGCTGTTCAGTTGACCACACCCACTCTTAAGATTTTTCCTTGCTCATAAGGACAACTTTTAATTCAGAAATGCATCCTCGTCTTTTAAATTTAAATGAATAATGATTACGAATATATAATATTCATGATAGATGAATATTAGGTATTCATGATTGATGAATATTATATTAATCCTAGCTCATGAATATATTTTATTCATGAATAATGACTAACTGAATTTATCAGTATTCGTTAATCATGAATAACTGAATACCAGTTATTGATTATTCATTTCAAATGAATACCATAAACACTCAATAATCATAAAAAATACTCCGCACTGATTATGAATAATGGTTATTCATTATTCATTTGTTTTATGATTACAATTATTCATATTCATCAAACATTATTCAGATTAAAATTTGCCCAACTCTGTACTATACTATTCACACTGGAGTAGTGAAATTTCTTTTAGAAAAATTTTAGATTTACATTCATGTAATTAAAACTACGATTTTGGCTGTTTTTTTTTTTTATTAATAAAAGCTTGATAGAAGAATAAACTTTTTTAATTCTATTTATAAAAATTATGGATTCCTTAAGATTCCAGGAGTTGTAACCGACTAAAACGAGATTAATACAACTTGAGGAAGTTTGGCAAAGAAGTGTGGGGGGGGGGAATTATGTGTGCCATAAGATTGGAGAAGGAGAGGGTTTCAACCGCGACATTTAGGCTTAAGCGCATATTCATGATGGCATTTCATCTCGAATATAATGATAGGGCCTCCTGAGGATTTAGTTGCAAAAGTCGCTCTGTCCCCTAGGGCTTTGGGCGAAAAACTTAATTCCATTGCTCTTCTAATATCAAGCTAGGCAAAACCCAATTTACAAGATGATTTATAATTTATAAAATTGACTCCATTAAAATGGCTTTAAGTATAGTAACATCTATATAATATATATATATATATATATATATATAATATTAATTAATCTAATCTTAGTTCGTGGCTGACCACCATTTTAAATTATTTTTAAATAATTTATTTTTTTGAAGAGAAAAGATTTGGCTCCGCCGGGAGTCGAACCCGGGTCTCCTGCGTTACTTGCGAGGATGCTAACCGCTAGCGGCTACCGCAAGGCGGAGCCAAATCTTTTCTCTTCAAAAAAATAAATTATTTATATATATATTATATAGTTTCACAGGGAAACTATATAAGAGAAACTATGCCTTATGTATATATATATAGTTTCCCTGTGAAAATAGTTTTGAAGTCCACCGCATTAGTATTTTCTTCTTTTGTTGGTTTTTAAATAAAGGTTTTGATAATATTTATATAAAGGAATTATGACTCGTTGAGGCATATTCAATTTAGTGGATTTAAACGCCAAGCATTTAAGTACCCGCTGAGATTAGCGAGGAAAATTATATTTCATCATGATATTCTTAGGGTGGTATGAGAAGCTATTTATATTAAACTTAGGAATTAATATACGGAAAAAGAAAATTTTTTCGAAATAACTATTATCAATTTCGAATTATCAAAATCAATTGAAATAATCAATATTTCAAAGATTTGTATAAAAAGATAAGTGCATACATTGTTGTAATCCGTTTTTTTCTAAAACATATTTTTTTAAAACTAAAAATTTTCACAATGGGCATAATTTTATTGAAAATAATTTTGGAATGTAAAATTTCGCACATGTTTATGCAATTCTTAAAGATTTGTTTATTGTATAAATATTATATTTTATTCTTCAAATTATCTTGACAGTCTGTTATATTATAATCTATTAATCACAAAAAAAATTTTTAGCAAAAAAGATTTTTTTTTACTTTTTTTTTGTTCCTTTCTGTGTAAATTTTTATCAAAATTAAAGTGTTTCAAATAGGATTACGAATTAAACTGTGATTTTACCTACTTCCAATTTTGCAAGGTTAGTTAGGTTTTTCAAATTTCAATAGAATACTTATTAGGTTCATAAACGCACATTTGAAAATTTTTAATGCATGCTTGCGCACATTTTCAGTTTTTTTTTTTTTTGTTTTACTGCGCGTTTTCTTATGTTTTACCGCAAGGGAAACATATTGGTTCAAAACTACGAAAATATCATTTTCAATGCTTATTATATTACACTTTTCAATCAAAAATTTAAATTATTTTAAAAGAATGTATTGCCAAATTAGTTATATTTTTAAATCACGCTCAAATCAAAATATTAAAACAAAAACTGATAATGTCACATTTTTTTTTTTGGTAATTTTTACTTTCTGTGGTTAAAAGGCTCCTTTTATAGAAGAGTCTATATTTTATAGAAGTCTAGAGATTATAAAAGAGTCTAATCCATTTTTCCTTAAATCTGAAATTTTATTTACTTTGATAATAATTTTGATATTAAAACGTTCATTTTATTGATGATGTCAGTATAGCGTTCTCCTACATCCTTATATGTGTTTTGTAATTGACAAAACTTCTAATATTCTTAATAAAGTATATTGTAAGTATGTTATCTTATCCCAAAGGAATTAAATGAAAAAAATTAGCAATATAAATATTAAAATATGCTGTATCATAATAAAATTATGAGAACCCAGATCTCTAGATAGCTACTATAAAATTGAAACAGAACACATATATTTAATAACTCAGTTAAGTTATATTATAGTAGCTTTTGCATTATATGTTATGCTGCAGTATAAATAAATTATGTATGGTTAGCAATTAGTTATTTTTTTTAAATAATTTCGATTTGATAAACGATAAATTAAAGCAAATCGGAATGGAGAACAATTTTAACGTAAAATGTTTTGAAAATTATGAGAAGGAAAAGGTAGAATCGCGATACGGTTGAGTCGGAACCACTTCGTTTAGGAGGGTCCCAGATATTAACTTCGTTGGAGCATGGAATGGATAGCCAGCAACATATTTCATTTCCACTTTTTTTTTCTTGGTTAAATCATAAATCCACGCTAGAATTACATCAGGATGTTATGATAAACCGAGTTTAAAATTCAATGTAAATAGTTTAATTGGAATAATCTTTAACGAGTAAGCTCCTATGGCCCCTAATAAAATTGACGAATCAAACAAGTTTATTGATGCTATTTGCTATGATATTTAACCCTTTGCACTCGAGGTCTCCGGAGCGGAGCCATTTAAAATTTTTCTTCAAACTCGAAGGCTCCGCTACGGGGACAATGCAAATAATTTTCAGTTTTTAACATATAAGGACATAAACAAATCGTAAAAACTATTTATAGCATATTTCGCTTTTGGTGATAAATGACGGTCGAGGCTCGCGGCGTTTTTCATTATTTTTATAGTACGTAAATCTTTTAACACCGGCTTTATATTGTGGTTTTAATTCATCTTTTATTTCCTCAATTGTACGATAATTTAGTTCGGGACACCAAATAATCCCTTTACTTTGATTTAGTTTCCCATGTGCTTCTACTTTAACCGAAAATTTATTAAGTAGATTTTCACATTTTAGGAGCTTTTCTGATTGGATATCTGAGAAAACTTTAACTAAAAGCGTCCCATTTCGTAATTTTGTAACTGTTTTTGTTTCTCCAATTAGATTTTTTATGCTTTTATATTTAAGGAACGTCGAAACCTTTGTGAAATCTAAGGGATTTCCATCGTTATCCGCTCCGGTTCTCTTAATTATCAAGATACATATAACCTAAATTTCATTACAATTCCTTACTTGGTTCTGAAATTTTACTGTATAATATTACGTTTTCAGGGTGTACGTGTTCGCGAGTAAGTTGCTTAGTTTGCGGAGTTGCAGGTAGGTTACGTCCGAAACGATGCCGAGTGCAAAGGGTTGAAGGAGAAACGATGCCTTTAACTTTATTGTCATTATCCTGACACCTGGCTATGGCCCTACATCTTTTCCAAATTGCATTTTCTTCTTGTGCGTGTATATCCTCTTATTCCATCTCCTCCCTTCTCACCATATGTTTAGATTTAAGTTAGGTATCCTTGACGTAGGAGTTCGCTCCACACGTCCATACTGCTTCTCCCGAACAAAGAACTAGATAGATCCGAATCTCCAAACATTTCTTCAAGCTCGCTATTTTACCTATTCCTCCCGACAGATTCAGACATTCTTCTTTATATTTTTCATTCCCGTGCCTGAATATATATTTCCAATCCAGGAACTGCATATTCAAGGCCTAGACTAACGGTTGGGAATAAAAGATATCCTTCCAACAAGCCGACCATGACCGAAGAAATCCGAGTATCTCTAACCAGCTTATAACTATCTCCAAATGTCTGAAACCTTTCTTAGGTTCAATGAAAAGAACGTATCTACAACATATTCTCCAAAGTTCTTATAATTGACCAAAAAATACTTAATTAATTAGTATGCAAGTAATATTTAATATTATCTTGTCAGACTGCTTTGATTTATTTGTAATAATGAAACACTGGTATCCTATTACAGTCTCAATAATATATATTTTCAATATATATTTTTTATTACATTCTTTAAATTTGGTGGACGTTTCGGACTGTTGCGTCCATACTCATCACCTGCACAATGTACACTTGATTTTAGTTTTTCTTATACAGTATGTAAACAATAAAAATTAAAGTACTATTAAATTAATAAAGATATGGTTAAAATAGATATGAACATGACATAAAGGTATGTCAAGTGTCAATTTTAAAAGTTACATAAATAAATACACATGAATCAATAAATAATATAGAACAAAAATAAAAATAAAATAATAGTAAGATGGCAATAATGCTCACCAACCTTCTCGTTTCTGGATTTTAAAAAATTAATATTCTGATAGAACTTGTCATTATTACAATGGATGTTTGACCTGTGGGGGGTTTGCTATCTTTTTAATCCTAGTTGCTATACTAACTTGCAAAATTCCTAAACAAATCCTTAGATCATTTTAACAAAAATAACCCTTTTGATATAATCAACGCAATAGAACTCAAAGAAAAACTGACTCTTAAAAACAGCATTGAAGCAAATGAAATATTAGCTAGTTACGATGTAAAATCCCTATTTACGAATGTTCCTTTAAAATTGGTTTTTGAATTAATTAATAAAAATTGGTCTCTTATCGAACCATACACAAATATTAAAAGTAAAACATTGTTTATAGAAGGCATAAAAATATGCACGGATAATGGATATTTCACATATAATAATGAACTATTCAATCATACAAACGGTTTACCAATGGGTGGGAGACTATCCACCAACTTATCTGGCATAGTTCTAAACCACATACTCAATAGAGCAATAAATGAAACGAATCACACTCCAAGTATTATATGCAAATACATTGATGATCTTTTCATAATCATTGACAAAACTATCCATCCTATTTTTCTTAAAGCACTGAATAATATTAATAGTAGAATCACATTTACTGCTGAATTAGAAAACAATAAACAATTGAATTACTTAGATTTAACTATCCATAGGAACAATAATAAACTCACCACAAAATGGTACAAAAAAGAAAACACAGCAAACATCATACTAAACTACCACTCAAACCACCCATTTCAACATAAAATTAATATTCTTAAAAACACAATAGGTAAAGCTTTAAAACTATCAGACCACATATATCTCAAAGAAATAAAAAGTCAAATATACAAAATTTTTTTAGATAACCTATACCCTAAAAGCTTAATTGGTAAAATCTGGCATACAACTCTTAACCTAAATACAAGTAATTCACAAAAAATAAACATACCGAACCAAGCTGAGGGGAACCTGATACACCAATGTAACATTATTAAACCTAATTTAAACCCAACCCAAAAAACAATAGATAAATTCTTCAAACCTCTCAATAATAAAAATTATAACCCAGATATTACTGATACAACAAAGGAAGCACCACCAATTAATCAAAATAGTAAACCCTACATCAAACATAGCTCTCTAACATACATCAATAAATTATCACAACTCATCAAAAAAACATTAATAGAATACGACATAACAGACAACTTAATATCCTTCAAGCCCACCAATAAAATCAAAAATATCACAACCAAAACAAAAGATAAAATTCCAACAGCCGAACAAAAAGATCTAATTTATAGAATTCCTTGTAATGACTGCAATAAATCATATATAGGCAATACTTCAACTAATCTAAAGACAAGAATTTATAACCATAGAAATAATATCAAAGAATCCTCCAAAACCAACACAGCGCTCTCATTACACTCAAAAAACTACAAACACAAAATTAACTTTGATAATGCAGAGATTTTACATAAGGAAAGTAACACAATTAAAAGAAATATTATTGAATCAATTTATATTAAAAAAAAATGAAATAGAACTGGTCAACCATAAAAAAGATTCTGAAATAGTAAGTAGGCACTATTATGCAATAATAAATAGGATATAGCAACTAGGATTAAAAAGATAGCAAACCCCCCACAGGTCAAACATCCATTGTAATAATGACAAGTTCTATCAGAATATTAATTTTTTAAAATCCAGAAACGAGAAGGTTGGTGAGCATTATTGCCATCTTACTATTATTTTATTTTTATTTTTGTTCTATATTATTTATTGATTCATGTGTATTTATTTATGTAACTTTTAAAATTGACACTTGACATACCTTTATGTCATGTTCATATCTATTTTAACCATATCTTTATTAATTTAATAGTACTTTAATTTTTATTGTTTACATACTGTATAAGAAAAACTAAAATCAAGTGTACATTGTGCAGGTGATGAGTATGGACGCAACAGTCCGAAACGTCCACCAAATTTAAAGAATGTAATAAAAAATATATATTGAAAATATATATTATTGAGACTGTAATAGGATACCAGTGTTTCAGTAATATTTAATTTATAAGTAGGGGAGAGCGGGGTTCGTTGGCAACAGTTTTCACTTTTTTGATTGTTGAATCGTTTCAGTTAATATAATCCCAATAGGGCAGGTACCACTGTAAACCCCAAGTATTAGAGTACTTCAAGTATTTTTTTCAACACATAATATTTAATACTAAGATAAAAAAAAAATTGAAGAATTCAAGTCAATCCGGAGTATGCCAATTAACCCCCTATGTGGGGCAGGTTGGCCTAGAAGGTGGAGTTGTTTAGCCATCTCATTCAAGTACTGTCTGACACATATTATTATTACTAAAAGCTGCACTATAATGGTATAATAATTTTGAATAGGTTTTTAACAGCTTTTAATGGAAAATAGAATGACAATTGAAGAAGATAGAAGTTTAGACTGTCGTCACTTTCAGCATAGGAAATATCGCTCCCATCCTCCTCGCTGGAACTAAAGACATTTGATAGTTTCACCTTTGTTTATGTTTACTTTGCTTTAGTGAATTGCTACTGCGCCAACAAACCCCAGTTGAAGAGACCCAACTTACCCCACAGGAGAGATCATATGAAAGATGGCTTCCAGGACAGGGGAGAACAATCAAACAAGAAACTGGTTAGTCGTAAGGTTAGGTTTTTCAAAGGAGTTTGGGGCTATGTGAACAGAATCGGAGTCAAATGTTTTGCCATGCCTTTAAACCAAATTTACTGAAAATATAAAAATTTACTTATGTACATGTTGTAAAATCAATCAATGAAGCACACTCTTCTCTACACTGTTAGCATCAGATTGAAAACTCAGGACAAGACTCCCTAGGTCGAGCGGGTCACATGGTACAATGGTGGGGCCTTTACAACAGGCATGACGGAAACTATAAGCCAATGGCCAACCTACCCCCTATGCTAACCAACCCCGCACTCCCCTGTGGATTATTTAATTAAAAGTATCCCCTCGAGCTTTCGTAATTTTCACACTTAATTTTACCCCACTCATTAAAAGACCGCTTATAGCATCCACGAAAACGTTGCTAACATAATTATATATAAAGAAGTTTTTTCTGTTACTTTAAAAAAATATCCAATATATATATATATATATATATGGATAGACTAATATAATTAGGGAAGAGTCAAAGGTAACTGTCTAAAGAGCAGCCCTCTCTAAACGTCGGTTTTGGCCAATCCTGTAGCTAACGCAGGAAATAACCCCCATTCAGGGAAATTACTCAATTTGTACGCCATCAAATCGTAAACCAGTCAATCAGTTGAACGATGCTGAAAAAAAAAGTCGCTTTTCAGTAACGATTTTCGAATGTAAATATGTACAATTTCATCAATCTTGTTTTGAAATTTCCTATATTCGTTCAACGGCTTATAATCTTGCCATAGTACCTTTTCCTTTTATATAAAATTGATATTCTTATTTTAAATTAATAAATTATAATTATCTTTTCTAGAATCCTTACACACACACACGCACGCACGCACCCACGCACACCCACGCACACACACGCACACACACACACACACACACACACACACACACACACACACACACACACACACACACACACACACACACACACACACACACATATAAAAATGTGTTTTATTATTACAACCTATAGTTTTCGTGGAAAAGTAAACCTAAAAAAAAGATAGTGTTACGTGTTTCGAGGAAGATGTTATTTAGTCAATTAAACAATTACACTTTCCTGATATTTATCCAAGATGTGCTGACTCTTTGATACTGGGATCATTGAGATTCCGGGAAAAAGGATTTTATAAAAACCGTAGGTTCTATTCTAAGCATTAATAACAGCTCATTGCTATCATTCTAAAGGGAGCGGTACGTCATCTTTTAATAAAGAACTTTCTATAAATTACCGAACATTAATTTAGACTATATATATACCCATTTATAAACTCGACTATCTAGATTTTCTTTCTTGTAAAATATATTAATAGGAACGTTCCTGGTAAAAGCACTTTGCGGATAAACAATTTAAGAGATATTTACAAAGAAACTTTTGATAAAAGATGAGATATGGTTAAAACCGGTATACATTGTTGGCATAGTAGTTGAAAAATCCATTCGATGCGAATTTAACTAATTCAATGGAAATTGCAACATTCAAATTCGCCCCTATGACATTGGTGACGTGAAAGAACTTTTTGCCGATAAAACGCTATCTTCAGATCGCATATGTGACACTTTTTACATATTTCTTAACATATAGTTACATAAATTGGATATATAATTTTAGTTACATATACAGTGCCAGTCAAAAGTTTAGACTCACCCTTAGTTTTGTAAAATAAATAAATAATTACATTTTATTTATTTATTAACAACATAAAAACTATAATTTTATTTTTAATTTATTTATACTTAATTTGTTTGTTTCTTTAACGTCCCTTTATGCTACTAAGGGTAATCGGACGATGCTACAGTTGGAGTCCTAAATTTTGCCTATCCAGGTATAATTAGGATAGGGATCTTTAACGAGTACCTGACATCGTACATACTCGGGACCTCCATTTTACGTCCTATCCAATTAACTGCATAGCCAAGGATTTTTTACTCCCATTAAAAAATCCTTTGGACCGAAGAGGGATGAAATAACCGGAGAATTTAGACGCTTACACAACGCGAACTGAGTGAACTTTACCCAGTAAATATAATTGACATGATTGCAGCAAGACGAATAAAATGGGCGTGTAAAATTGCAAAACTTGGCTGTGAACGTATTCCGAAAAGATTAATAAGCGCGGTGCCGAATGGGAAACGTCCGAGGGGCAGGCCGAGACGGAGGTGGGAGGATTGCGTTAGGGCGGATCTATCGAAGTTAGGTCTGGAAGACGGTCGATGGATGGAGGTGTGCAGGGAGCGATTGGTGGTGTCGGCATCGAACCTTCGGGTTCGTTAAGCCTTTATTATTATTATTATTAAAAAATCCTAGGAAAACCCCGGACGCTAACCCGCGACCTTTAAAATTGTAGGTTGCTATGGTAAACACTACACCATAGGTTACCCCTATTTATCATTTTATTGTAAACTTAATCATATAATGTTTGAAATGTTTCCTCTTGAGTTAATGATGGTGGAAGATATCCACCACATTCTACCTCTTGAGTTAGAATTATTTTATTAAACTTGAAGATTGTGGATTAAATAAAAGTGAGTCTAAATTTTTGACTGGTACTGTATAGCGTTACATATATATTTTAAATATATTTTTATACTTCAAATATAGTTAAATATATTCATATATGTAACTAGAATAAAATCCTAAAACCCCGACTTATCGAGTTTTTAGGTAAAAAAAATACGGCCCTTGAATTTTTACATATAAGATTTGCATTTATCCTTGGATATTTTTAAAAATTAAATATATGATTAAGATATCACTATTAAGGCTTCAGAAATTATGGTCTTCTGATATGGAAAATGCTTTAATGGTGTTCCAGCCGATTGTTTTTTTTATTTTCCCATAAATAATGGTAATAAGATTATTGTGACTTTTCGCTGTGAATAATATTCAGAATGTTATTTATTATCTTTGAAAATCATCGCTTTTTTTTTTTTTTTTTTTTTTTTTTTTTCAGTTGTTTGTAAAATTACTTTAGATCTTTATCCGCCTGAAGCAGTCTTCTGCAGTACTGCCATTCTTTGGCTAATGCTTTCCAGTTTGTTAAATATAACCCTGCAGCATCTTAGTCGATTCTATCATTGCCGAAACTAGATTTCCAACATTTTGTTGCATATTTTTTTTAATTTATTCACAAATATTACTAAATTTTGCTTCTTAAACATTTTTAATATTGATAAATATCTCAAATTAATTTAAGATTAATTTAGATAATTATTCATAATAATTCTTCTAATATTAGTAGGAGTATAATTTAGGTTATTTTTTTTTCTCGCTAAAATGTCACATTCTTTCTTTTTTAATATGCATATAACATTTAGTTTAAAAACATGTTAACTCAAATATTATTCAAATGTTATATACAGTATTAAAACAGATTAATAGAGAAAATATCTAGAATATTACCACACATTACATTAAAATTCAAAACACTATTAATGAATCAAAATTAATTTGAACGAGTAAAATATTTAACATTCGCATTATAAATGGAGCAAACCGAAACTAAATAATGAATTGACTAAATAATTAGCTTTAATATATTATTTATTTATATAATTAGCTTAAATGCGCCTAGGATAGTACAATAATAAAATTGGGTTCAAATGGCATATTGATTAGATAATAATTGCTCCAAATAATGGCAATGGGAGAGTTTAATTAGGCTACTAAATGAATATTGATAAATTGATTAGGCATACTTTTCTGCCTTATTAACCCATTTTGTCCCAGAGGTTCATTTATGCATCATTAATATACATTTTTTTTCAGTGTATTACTTTAAGATTTTTGTTTTTAATTCTTTTTAAAATTAATGTGTAGGGTTCTAATCACATTTTAATATATCAAAGCATAGCATAGCCGACTACTGCACAAAAGGTACTTAATAGCCAGCTAGTTGGTCCTAGGATTTTTTAAAGGGAGTAAAAAATCCTTGGCAATGCCGTCCTTCGGATAGGACGTAAAATGGAGGTCCCGAGCCAAGGAGGAAAAGTTTAGGCACTCGCATAAAGTGATATATATAAATAAAGATGAAAATCTGTTTGTTTGTTTGTTTGTTCTTTATAGAAATCCATACCGTTTGTTTTAAATTCTCCAAATTTCGCTCAGTGGTTCTTTCATACCAGGTGCGAATACCTTTCCATATTAAAATTGCATAACTTCAGCCGATCTTCAGCTGATATTCTTTATTGTTATAAAAATCTTAATGATCTCGCTTTACAATGTTTTTTTACGAAATCGACCCTTTCATTAGAAAAATGAAATTCCCCGGGTGAAACCGGAATATACAGCTATAATCTCTGTAAATAAGATGAAATTCTGTATGTTCTTTAGAGAAATCTATACCGTTTGTCCTAAATTCTCTAAATTTCGCTCAGTGGTTCCTTGATACAAGGTGTCAACACATGTCCATATAAAAATTGCATAACTTCAGCCAAATTCTGGGTATATTCTTTATTGTTATAAAAATCGTTTTGATCTCGCTTTAAATTGGTTTTTACGAAATCGACAGTTTGAGTCGATAAAAATCTCACTTTATAGATTTGAAAAATGAAATTCTCCAGGTGAAACCGGTATATACAGCTAGTATTAAATAAACAAACAATTATGAATTTTCAATAAATATTTGAAAAACTAATTTGAATGTCTAAGCCTTGATTATGATAGTGTAAAATTAATAATAATAAAAAATGGGCTGATTTACCTCAATGTTTCGGAGGTGCATTTGAATGTTTCGTTTCCTCCTAATGTTTCGGAACTGCATTTGAATTGAAAAATAAGGTTCCCGGAGAGCAATAATACTTAAATTTAGAAATAATATAATTTTGACACATATTAACATATAAATAGAAAGAAAAACACCATAAGTTCATATTATTTAAACCCTTGGGATCAAATGGGTTGATTTATAGGCGGTGGCGATATCTGTTGGCAACAGGCTGAACCCGCTCGTCCCATTTGACCTCTGCCCGCCGAGTTTGAATCAGAATAATCTAACGCTTTTTGATATTCCCAATTAACTATTGTTTGAAATACAATTGAATACAAGAAGGTGATAGTGAAAAATATCTACGAGGCTGTACAATTATAATTATATGTAATAATAATAATAACATGCTATAGATCAATTTTCCGGCTCTTAGGATCCTAGGAGTTAGTTTAATGATGTGCTATTAAATTCTTGTAAAGAGTGTGACCTTTGACTTCTTCGAAGGAATAATGTTTTCTTGGTAATACAGTACCAGTCAAAAGTTTAGACTCACCCTTAGATTTTATAAAATAAATAAGTAACAACATTTTATTTATTGGACAACGCAACAACTATAATTTTATTTTTAAATTATTTATAACTAGCTTTAATATCCCGGTTTCACCCACGGAATTTTGAAAACAATGAGAAAAGCCGTGGGTCCAGAAAAGTTCGTTAGGGCAGAAATGAGATTTTTTTTTTACTCCAACGGTTGATTTCGTAAAAATCTAATGTAAAGCGAGATCATAACGATTTTTTATAACAATAAAGAATATACCCAGAGATTGGCTGTTATGCAATTTTAATATGGACAGGTGTTCGCACCCGGTACAAAAGAACCACTAAGCGAAATTCGGAGAATTTAGGACAAACGGCATGTATTTATAAAAAGAACAAACTAACAGAATTTCATCTTTATTTATATAGATTGTATTTCAAAACAATCATATAATTTTTGAAATGTTATCTCTAGAGTTACAATTATTTTTTTAAACTTGAAGATTGTAAATTAAATACAAGTGAGTCTAAACTTTTGACCGGTACTGTATATACAATATATTTTATTCTAGTCTTTGAAGTTGGTTGATATTATGCTCCTTAAGCGATATCATCTTTGGAATCACATTCCCAAAAATCACCGAGGCGATAGAGATGAACCCCTAATTAGTTTTCCTTTTAGATGGATAATTCGATATCAAATTATTTTGCTCATTTGAACATTTTCTTGTTTTATATAGCAGCTACCACGTTTAGCTAGCTGTATCTAAAGACTTCTTAGATAGTTTAAAAAAAAAATGATGTCATTAATTCTTCTCATTTAGTCCAAACTACGAAATAATATTATATTTGCATGAATTTTCACGTTTTACGAATCGCTGATTGTACACTCCGGGAGTGTACACCCTGTTGTGACTATGCCGCTTATTGCTGTCTTATTATTTATAGCTGGTACTTTTTGTATTTAAAGGAATTAATAATTAGTGAAATATGGATATGTTGCAATAAACTCTTTATTTGAAATTTACTTATACAATTAAAATCATTTTATAAAATTGGACAAACAAAAGTGTACACTTCATTTTTTATGAAAAATATGTAACAAGTACCTAATCTTTAATGAAAAGTTAGTAATCTATAACATCAATTTTTTTTTTCTAGAACTTTCAACAAGTGTTTTTTCATGGAAAGACACAAATTGTTTTAAAAGAGCTTGATTTTTACGAGTGACGACTTCTGCTGCTTTTTGGATACCTTTCCATAGGTCATCATCAGTATTAAACGCGCGCCTTTAACGTACACTTCATCCGAGAGACATTTCCAAAAGTTTTCGATGGGGTACACATCCGGGGAACGAGATTGCCACTCAAACCAATGTGATCACCATTTCATGAAGTCCGTCCAGGGTTGCCTCCGATTTGTGACATGGAGCATTATCTTGCAAGAAATGAAAAATTCCGTCTGGAAATATCTGGGTCGCCCATGGGTACATATCTTCTTTGATCAAGGATAAATATTTCTCAATATTCACTCTTCTGGTAATCCTTTCAATCAGGTGAATACCAGAGGCGGTTATCGCTCCCTTAACCATCACACCTCCTCCTCAATTTTGTTTATTCCTCGGTTGTTTTATTCTGTTATAAATAGTTTTTTAGCCTTCTTCTATGTAACTTTATTCGTTATCAGGCCTATATTTAGAAAATCTTTTCTTGTCAGAAAAAATTGTTTTTCTCTAATTCCAAGTACCCATCGAAAGCGACTCGCGTGCCTTGGCTACACGACACTCGCTATGGATTTTGGTTAGGGGAATTTTTTTTTAATTTTGTCCACTTGATATTCATTTCAGAAAGTTTTCTCTTGACGATTTTCGTAGAATCAGTTATATTTAAATTACATCTAATTTTTCGTGCCGACAATAAATCACCTTCCCTTGCTAAACGACGAATTTCCTTCTTTATCCTCGTTTCAGCGTGACGTCCTAGCTTTTCTTTTGACCCCCTCTTCTTCTTGACGAGATAGTAATCAGTTTTGAACATTGTATCAACTTTTGTGTGAGGAAGAGGATATTTTCGCCCAATTCCCTATAGCTAAGGCCACGACAAACATCTTTCTTAACCCTAATTATTAAATCCATAGAATACATATATATATATATATATATATATATATATATATATATATATTACTTGACCGATATGTACCATGATAAACTAACTGTACACTTTAATTTGTCTTAGTCTCGCTTGTTAATGCTGTGATTAATCCTCTTGATGGCAGCATTATCCCCACCAATCGTGTTTACCTAAATAAATGTGTTTTTATTTTCTGTCATAGAATAGTTTTTAAAAATATTTATTACCATGAATTAAATAAATGCAGAGTTTCAACAGTAGGGGAGACCGGGGTTGGTTGGCAACAGTTTTCACTTTTTTGATTGTTGAGTCGTTGCTGTTAATATAATCCCAATAGGGCTGATACCACTGTAAACTCCGAGTATTAGAGTACTTCAAGTATTTTTTTCCCCACATAATATTTAATACTAAGATCATAGAAAAGTGAAGAATTCGTCAATCCAGAGTATGCCAATTAACCACCTATGTGGGGCTGGTTGGCCTAGAAGGTGGGTTCGCTTAGCGATCTCATTCAAGTACTGCCTGACAGATATTATTGTTATTAAAAGTTGCACTATAATGGTATAAAAATTATGAATCGGTTTTTAACAGCTTTTAATTTAAGGAAAATAGAATGACAATTGAAGAAGATAGAAGTTTAGACTGTCGTCACTTTCTGCATAGGAAATATCGCTCCCATCCTCCTCGCTGGACTAAAGACAATTGGTAGCCTTACCTTTGTTTATGTTTACCTTGCTTTTGTGAATTGCTACTGCGCAAACCAACCCCAGTTGAAGAGAGCCAACTAACCCCACAGGAGAGATCATATGAAAGATGGCTTCCAGGACAGGGGAGAACAATCAAACAAGAAACTGGTTAGTCGAAAGGTTAGGTTTTTCAAAGGAGTTTGGGGCTATGTGAACAGAATCGGAATCAAATGTTTTGCCATGCCTTTAAACCAAACTTACTGAAAATATAAAAATTGACGTAGGTACATGTTGTAAAATCAATCAATGAAGCACACTTTTCTCTACGCTATTAGCATCGGATTGAAAACTCAGGACAAGACTCCCGCGGTCGAGCGGGTCACATGGTACAATGGTGGGGCCTTCACAATAGCTGTGACGGAAACTATAAGCCAATGGCCAACCTACCTTCTATGCCAACCAACCCCGCTCTCCCCTACACTTTTATTTGTCCCGGAGTGTACATCTATAAGTTAAGCTAAGCTATCTGAACAGGATCTGTCTGAATAATCATTGTTGATATTTGACATTTAGTTGGGCTTTTCTTAACACTTATTTAATTTATTACATAAACATTTTATGTAAGGGGACTGGTAAAATAATCCATTTGACTGTGATTCTTACATAAAGAGAATATAGTTTTTGACTAGTAAAAAGATTTTTTTAATTTTTGACAAGGGTACCCAGCCTATTTTATTTGAAAAATTGTGGTCACAGGTGGTGTGATCACTTAATTGTTTTTAATTTAATTTGTTTTAATTTAATTTGTTTTAATTTAATTTAATTTGAAATTCTAAATTTTAGGTGTTCTTCTTGAAAATGGCTTAGTGCCGAAACGTAGAACCGAATATTGTAAAAGTGTGAGGTTAATAAAGGATCTAAATTAAAAAAACTTGGCTACTATCTGCTTAGCCTCAAGACCAATAAAGAATTATTATAAACATTATATTTACTTTTTTATAAAACAGAAGCAGATCGAATATTAAGGATTGGAAGTGGCCTGGGGGGGAAGTGGAATGTGGGGCCTGCTAAATTGGACGAGTTGGGTGGGCAGATAACAACTCTGTTCAGGCAAGAAAGATTATATTTCATTTTATCTAGAGTTGCCATGCTCCCAAAGCCACCCTCTCCCTTACACACTGGCTAAATGTTACGAATAATGCTATTATTGCCCCAACTTTGGGGAAACTGTATATCCGACTCTGGCAATTGAGCTGAAAAATAATTTGTATGCCAGAGATATAACCAGCCGAGCGAGGCACAACGGTCCAAATCCAGAATTTAGTACGACAAAATTCGAATCAGGATTTTATTCAAATATTTCACTCAGTAATCCATTCGAATATATTCCAATCGAGTACAGAAAATAATTTGGTTGCTAGAGTCGTTATTGAATGGAATCATTTTGGGAAGAATTTCAAAACAGTATATGAGGTTTTTCAATCAAATCAAGACTCTATTTATATTATTGAAATACAGGTAAAAAGACAAAACAATTCATATAATTTTAAACTGAATAACGAGTGACAAATGATTATAATCATACCAAAAAAAAAAAAAAAAATAATATCTCAAATTTACATATGAAATCCTCTTAATTGTTTAACGTCCATCTATGCTACTAAAGACGATGCTATAGTAGGAGTCCTAATTTTTTCCTATCCAGGTATAATTAGGATAGGGAATCTTTAACGAGTATCTCACATCGTACAGGCTCGGGACCTCCATTTTGCGTCCTATCCGAGGGACGGCATTGCTCAGGATTTTTTACTCCCTTTAAAAAATTCTAGGGCCACCACGGGACGCGAACCCGCGATCTTTAGTGTTGTAAGTTGCCATGCTAACCACAACACCACAGGTGAGCCCTCTTCTTAATTATTTTCGTAGATGACAGAGTTATTAATTAAAGTAACACGGACATACACACACACAGAAATAAAAAATGAAAATAAAGCTGGATGAAATTGTAAATAATATTGACAGGAAAACTGTCGACAAGCAAAATAACTTGGCATTGTTAGTTTTCGGAGCATATTCATGAATTAAAAATTAGATAATAGCATTAAATATTTAATTATATTAATGTAAATAAGATTGCAATCTAATGCTATCTTAAAACTTAAAGTTTACTTTATCGAACCAGACGCAATAACTAACAATTTGATAAAACGGATTTATTTTCACACAATTACAACAGTTTTATGTTTTATTAATGTCACATATATTAAAAAATTTGAATCTAATATCTGGTCAAAAGAATTTAAAGAATGATTCATCATAAAATATTTAGGAAAATAAATACCGCCAACTGTGATAACTTTGGGTTTTTTTTGGTGTATCATAGGGACAAAAATTTTCGGAGCTGTATTAGAGAAAGGAGAGATAATGAATGAATAATATTTATTAATTTATTTTATAAATATATAACAATTTCGAAAATAAAATATATATGATAACGGCTGAAGCCGCTTGCCGGAGTTGACTGCCGAGTAAAAAAAAAAAAAAAAATACAAAAATACAAATAAAATAGCACAATAAACCGCTACTAAACTCGTGTTCTGGTTGCTAATACCAAATACAGATTATAGTCCGAGAAATAATCATAATATTAATAATAGGAATGTTCCATAACAAAAGTTTCAATAAAAATAAAAATACCATAATGTCAAATAAAATTCACAAGTTAAGAAACGGGAAAGTTACAAATTTTCAAATTAAACATAATTTAAAAAAAAAGAACTAAAATATTGAAAACATTCCAAAACAAAAAATATAAGATTATCACAGCCTTATGACTTGTTCATACTAATTATTTATGAACTTATTACATTTTCATCATTTCTTTCCTGATAGTAAATCGACTAACATAGTAAATAAAGTAGAGCAAACATTTCCATTGGTATATAAGTTTTAAATATTTATCAATTAGTTAATTGACGTCCATATACCACATAAATTGTAAAATACCGCCAACAGTAAACTTAGGAGTACAATAATTCTAAAATAATACATACTTTCAATTAAAAAATATATATATATATATAAAAGAATAAAAATAAAATATTATATCGGGGTGATTTTGGGTTACCCAAAGTCCACAAAGAAGCTATAGTTAGATCAGTGACAATGAAGAAATGACATATATATTTTCATATATAGCAACTTATTTATAGAAAATGGTGATGGAATTTAAAAATGTACAATAGATAACCCCAGAACCATTGGGATAATTAAATACAAGATAACACATTGGAAGAGACTCCTTCATCTAAAGAAAAACCTTCGGCAAACCAAACTCTTCCTCAGTAAGGTGAAAGAAACAATCAAGTAGAAAAGTATTTTTATCTTTTTTTTAACTAAGGTTCAAGTCCTTATAAAATCTTTTAAAATCCATAGATGTCATAACTAGAAACGTGAATCGATCTACAAACCTTCTAATTCGTCTGCAATTATTATAACACTAGCGGTTTTTTGCTGTTTCAACTTAAATTTGGAATATTCACATTTGATAGAACTGACGAGTTCTACATGCTGTACCTAGATCATTCATGTAGGTTTCCGTGGAAAAAAACAAAACAAGTTCATTATAATTCGAGGGGTGATGAATTATTATTTTTATTTTTCCATGACATTTTCCGTTTGAATATTTGAAATCCAATTCAAGCATTATTTACAATCCTCTCTCTCCCTCCGCACTAAAGTTTATGCCGAAACCTACCATCATTGCACGTGGTAAAAAGAGGGTTTAAAAATCTAGACATTTTTTTTGTTCATAAATCTATAAAGAAAGTGGTAGGATTATTTAGGTTATATGAGAATATTATTTATGAAAAATCTGCTTTTTAACAATTAATTTAATAAATTCAAATTTGAACTTTGAAACGAAATTGAAATAATGTTTCTCATGGCTTCGGGCGGTGATGATTATTAATTAAATTTATGTAAGCTTAAATAATGAAATTGATAATAATTCTAAGAGCTACCTTTGATTAAAATATTCCAGTTAGGGTGGATTCATTAAGACTTCCTTCAGCCTTCAATTTTCAACGAATCACAACAATTAGTAAGATGGAAATTATGGTGGGATTTCTTCAGTTTTTTTTTTCTTTTCTCATCGAGAAGAGTGATTAAAATTAGTAAAACGCGATTCTTTTTTATTGATAATGGCAAGTATTCATTTAATAATATTCTGGCATTAAGATTATTTGATTCACGCACCAATATGAGGAAACATATTAAATTTTTAGCAAGGGAAGTGTATTGATTATATTAACATTACAGTTCACTACTATTTTAAATTTTACTGTACATAAACAAATATAGCAGTAGCAATGAATATAATAATATTTCTTTTGATAAATTTTATTTTTGAAAATTTCGTATACTGTATTCGTATTTTTGATGATTTGATGATTTATTGGATGGTATTATTTATTTAGGATCGTCATATTAAGATACAATTATATTAACTATAATTTTGATGGTTACCTTCTCTGGGTTTGCTGAACAATAATCGCATCTTAAGAAAAAGAAATAAGATGAAAAAAAATATATTTATAAAAAATATTTAACATTCCTTAAATAGATTTCATTGTTTACATTTGCTTTAATTGTTAGATCAATGCTGACCTAATTGCCTGGGATTCAGCATTGAATAGCATACTTCTTAATATACAAAAATATAAATTTATAAACAATGAAAATAAAATTAAAAACGTTTTTTTTTTTTTTTTTTTACCTCTCTCTAAACGTAGGCAAACCCGCAAGTTCTTGCAATGATGCAGTATGGTATGTAGGCACCTACTGAAGGCGCAAGTGTCGGAAGTAAAGAAGTGGTTTACTACCAATTTTTTTTTCATTTGTGTTTAATTTTTTTTTTTAATCAAAAATTTTAATAACCATTGTTGTTATTACATTTATTACCTTTGCTTTATACAATTTTGACAGCACACTTTCAACTATGTTTTATTCATCTGTTTAATTATTGATTAAACAGATGAATAAACAAAAAGACAGAAAAGTGTCTTTCAGTTCTCCAAAAACAGTAAATTATAGTTCCGAAAACAGTAAAAACAGCGTTATTTTTTGTTAGCTTTGATAGAAAATATATTGATTACTTATCTGTCTGGGCTTTTATAAAGTTGGCACTCCTTCAATCCGATGCTTGATATTTTTTTTTTTTTTTTGCGTGCAATGTTTAATATTTTTTTCATCCGTTATTGAGTAATATTTTAAAAAGATTTGCTACTTTAAATTTTTTTTATATGCCTTGATAAACCTAAGTTGAATTTTACGGTTCCAGTTTAAAAAAAAAAAAAATGCAAATTTAATGCAGATACATAGCGGGAAATTCACTATCTGTATTCCTGTCCTTATAAATTGCATGCCCTCAAATCGAGGCTTATTTTATGCTGAGGTATTCCCCCAACGATTGTGAACCTTTCTCATTTCTATCAACGGGAGAATATATTTTCCATCTTCGAAATAATTCAAATATAAGAAGAATTTAGTAACTACAAAAACAAAAAATATAAAAACAAATAATTTAATTTTATATATATATATATATATATATATATATATATATTTTAAACATTAATATATTTATTCTAATTTAATATATATTATTATGATTCGTATAGATAACACATAATATATATAATTTAATTATCTAGAACTGCAAAATCGCATAAAATATGTATAGTTAAGAAAACCTCTAATTTAATTAAAAACAGAATAAAATTACATTTACATAAAATGTCGTTTAATAATTCAAATTATCTTAATTTTTAATTTTACATTCTAACATCATTGAGGGACCGTTTTCAAGCTATTTCGACCCCAAAATAAAGTTAAGATCCTGCTTAGACTATCTTCTAAATCAGATCTAATCAAAAGTTTTTTTTAAAGTTAGGAGCTTACAAAGTTTGGGACTTTGTCTACAGAAGTTGTGTGGGGGGGGGTCGATCCGTCAACAAAGAATGAAGTCTAACGTTATTGGAACATTATACGCTTTACACACTACAACTAATTGAATTAATATCCAATTTAAGTAATAATTAAACTTATAGTTGAGAGTTTTTTTTAATTTTTTTTTTTTTATAATATGATGTGCTTGCAAGCTTAATCAAGCCTATCATTAATTTATTTACTTTTTATTTTTATTTTTTATTTAAGCACAAGGCAGAAGTTATCTTTTCAACGATTACACAGGAGACATTTAACTGAATAATCAATGCTTGTTTTATAATGAAATGTAGTACATTTATCCATTTTTTAATTTAGAAATTTTTTTTTAGGATTAATGAGCCTCTAATTGACGTACTAGTATCTGATACCCACCTAGAAAAAAAGGAAATAATTAGATTTCAGTACCTTCTATTAAAAAAATTATATTTTATTGTTGGTTTTTTAGAATATTTGTTTGCCTTACAATGTTACACACATTTTCACTGATGCAATAGAAGTCATAATATTAATAATTTCCGAATTTGAGTCGTCTTTCGAAGATTTTGAAACTAATATGAATAGATTTTTCTTGAATAAAGTTTGTTGACCTTTTTAAGATGTTTTTTGTATTCGTGATTTTTTTTTTTTTTTTTTTTCTGTTCGCTTGGAGCATTAGGCCGAGCGCACATTGAGACACTCGCGACGCAGAGCACAGCTGCGCAGTTTCCTATCTACCCCACGCATTACAAAAACTGCTCTGCTCTGCGTCGCGAGTGCCTGCCTGAGACGCAGAGCAGTTTTTGTGAAACGTGAATTAGAAAGGAAACGCGGAGTCCAATGTCCGACGAAAACGCAGTCGTGCCCTCATCTGTGTATATTTGCCCATTTCTGCCCCGTCGCCTGCGTGGCACAGTTCAATGTGAGCCTTACCTTAGGCCTACAGATACCTTTGGCCGCGCAGTGTGGTCTTCTTATGGACATTTTTGTTGCTTGCGGGAGCACAGACAGCCTGGAGGGGGTAGCTCCAACCTCACGTTGCTGCAAGCCATGGTCTCCATGGTACAACTGCAAACTGCCCATAGCTCCATAACCAATCCCTACGGGACACATTTGGCAGTGACCTTCCTACCGATGGCGTCAGCTCTCTCGGGTTCAAGGACAATGACAAACTGTCTAGGTCTAAGGGTTACGGCTGCTCAGTGTCAATAGGCACCGAGGACTTGTATTTCTTTCCCTGAAGCATACCGCCCTTGTACCAAACCTCTGGGCGGTATCTGACATCCTGGAAAACCACACCGCGATTCTCGATAAGTGATAAACTTCTACGCCCGTTTTCGTGATTTCTTAAACGTTCAAATTTGTTTAGTCATTTATTTATTTATTTTCCCACTCAATGAAGCGAATCTATTGATATATAATAACACATAAATCCATTCATAGCCACTGCCGAAAAAATATTTAAAAAGATATATACATCTTCATGGCCAAAACACTCGGAGATGGGCCAAATATTTTTCTATCTAGAATCATAAAAATAAGTTTGGTCGAACTCGGTAACCCCCGTGCTCCCCCTTCAGTCAGTAAACAGCTAACATTTAGCACCAGTTAAAAATCGAGTGTATCGGCTGCCATATTTAACAAAGAATTCTTAAATAAGATGGTCGATTTTAAAACATTTAGCATCTTTTCAATTCTTCAACTTCATGAATATCCTTCTTTCTTTTTTTTTTATATTAAATTTTAATAATATCCTTTTGTTGTTTCGGTCTCGCTTTCTTCCAAATGCGTACGTACATCAACTTAAAATGTCGAAGGTTCACTTTTTTTTTAGAAAATGACCGCTCACCAGAGGAAAATAAATATTAGAACAACAAAATCTATATAAATAAAGTTGAAATTCTGTTTGTTTGTTTGTTTATTTGTTCTTTATAGAAATCCATACCGTTTGTCCTAAATTCTTCAAATTTCGCTCAGTGGTTCTTTGATACCAGGTGCGACACCCGTCCATATTAAAATTGCGTAACTTCAGCCGATCTTCAGCTGATATTCTTCATTCTCCAAATTTCGCTAAGCATTTCTTTCAGACCCGGTGCGAACACCTGTTCATATTAAAATTGCATAACTTCAGCCGATCTTCAGCTGATATTCTTTATTGTTATAAAAATCGTAATGATCTCTCTTTACAATGTTTTTTTTTTTTTTTACGAAATCGACCGTTTCTTTAGAAAAATGAAATTCCCCGTGATAAACCGGGATATACAGCTATAATCTATGCATATAAAGGTGAAATTCTGTTTGTTCTTGATAGAAATCCATACCGTTTGTCCTAAATTGTCCAAATTTCGCTCATTGGTTCTTTCAGACCAGGTGCGAACACCTGTCCATATTAAAATTGCTTCAGCCGATCTCTGGATATATTCTTTATTGTTATAAAAATCGTTTCGATCTCGCTTTACATTGGTTTTTACATAATTGACCGTTTGAGTCGATAAAAGTCTCAGTTTATAGATTTTCTAGATTTAAAAATTGAAATTCGCCAGGTGAAACCGGGATATACAGCTAGTCCCAAATAAAAAAAATAGAGGAAACGATTTGAATAAATAATACGGGTTAGGTTTTCTGTTTTCTCAGAGTAAATAGAAAAAATCTTTTTTAAGGTTGACCAAGGATTTGTATGAATGTCCAAAGCATTCAAGGGTGCTTTACTGCACAATTTAAAGGTAATCCACTAATAACAAAATAAAATTACAAAATACGTATTGATCCGAAACTATGAATTTGTTGATTACACGTGTGAGGACCAGTTGGAACCTTGCCGAACAGGAGAGTGGCGTTCTTTAAACTAGACGTTGCTGTATAAGAAATGTGATGGTATGGAGGGTGTGAAGTTATGTCCGTAATTCGGGGAGGGAGTTAGCACCTCCCTGGCAGATTTAGGGCTTCCCTGCAGCCTCCCCGCATTGTCTACCCGCACAAAGTAAATGAAGCCACCCTGATCCGCACTCCCTCAGGATCTCACTCTACCTTTCTTAAAGCATACTCTGGTCCTTCCACTTCCGGTTATAGGATATTTCTCCATTCGAACAAGCATATCATGAACCATCACGAAAACATATATATACACGGTCTTACAGATCAGTGCAAGAAAATAACTACCAGGAATTCTACATCTAATATTCTACCGAAAAGCTCCTTAAAACCTATGGTATATCTCACTCTCATATCGAGTAATTGATATTAGTGTTTTTCATTAAACTATCCTGTTAGGTTCGAATACAAATTATTGAAGCGTTATGTTTATACCATTCAGAAAGAGCACTAAATTTCCATTTACAGTACCAGTCAAAAGTTTAGACTCACTGTTAGTTTTGTAAAATAAATAAATAACAACATTTTATTTATTTAACAACATAAAAACTATAATTTTATTTTTAATTTATTTATAAATTGTTTGTTTGTTTTTTCAACGTCCCTTTATGCTCTAGAGCTAATCGGACGATGCTACAGTGGGAGTCCTAAATTTTGCCTATCTAGGTATAATTTGGATAGGGATCATAAACGATTACCTGACATCGTACAGGCTCGGGACCTCCATTTTACGTCATATCTTAGGGACGGCATAACCAAGGATTTTTTACTCCCATTAAAAAATCCTAGAGACACCCCGTGACGCGAACCCGCGACCTTTAGTATTGTAGGTTGCTATACTAAACACTACACCACAGGTTACCCCTATTTATAATTTTATTCTAAACTTAATCATATAATGTTTGAAATGTTACCTCTTGAGTTAATGATGATGGAAGATATCCACCATATTCTACCTCTTGAGTTAGAATTATTTTATTAAACTTGAAGATTGTGAATTAAATAAAAGTGAGTCTAAACTTTTGACTGGTACTGTATATCCAATTGTTAAAAACAATAGTTGCCTGATTATCTTGAATTTATCGAGGTTTAGTTATTGAATAAAACTACTTTTACTTTTGTATAGGATCATAACAATATAACTCGTTCAATACAGCTATTGTCTTTTTTTATTTATTTCAAAAACTAAAGAATTAATGAAATTCGAAAGGATGTAGGATGCTCTTGAAATTACTTACATTTCATATTAGTGTCACTAATAATGAAAACTGTTATGGCAGTGCGGCGAATGTAAAATTGCGAAACTCAGTAGTGATCCATCCCTAAAAGATTAATAAACACGGGCCACTTGGAAACGTCGACGGGTAGGCCGCGACGGAGGTGGGAAGATTGCATGAAAGCATATCTGTCGTAGGTCGGTCTGGACGGGGGTCGGTAGATGGAGGGAGCGAGTCGTGGTGTCGGCATCGAACCTTCGGGTTCGTTAAGCTTTTATTATTCTTATTGTTTGTATCTCGGGCTCCCAGTAGACTGTCAGAGCCCGAGGTACTTTACTTTAAAGCTGGTTCAATTGTGGACTGTATAAATTAACTAAATTGAATAACCTTACAGTGTATTAACTTAAATGTACATCATTATGAGGAATATTCATGGTTAGTGGTTGTTAGTAAATATCTTGGACATTTAGAGAATAATCATAATAATTGAACAAAAGAAAAATGATGCTTGATGTGTGGTATGATTGGTCGAATGAATTAAGTTGACTCACACGTTCTTGTTCTAGAAATTTTTCCTGTTCTATTGCTGGTTCTTCGGTTGTTGCTGGCCATCTCATTCTCCCTATCCGCTTCTCCCATGTTGGGCTTCTTTTATTCCTCCATAATTATTTGAGAAACCAGTTTATGCTTAAAACAGATGGATCCCTCACAGTTCACAGCGGATGAACAAGAACATGAATTTTTTCCTGTAGGGTGCAGGGTCCTCAACTTATCAGAGCCCTCCAGAGATGGCAGCACTTGAGGTACATTTAAATTTGATTGAGCTGCAGCGAACACTTATTATCAATATCTATAACTAAAGAATTCGATGATGAAAAATCGATTGAGGATTGAATTTAAAAAGCGAACTTAATGGTGTTCTAAAAGTAGATAAATTCGTTAATAAATAAATGAAAATATATTTTTTTTTTTAACAAAGAGTTAAAGATAACCACACTATGTAAGTCAATTAAATTCTGATGTAATTAAAATACCGAAAAGTGACGATTTTAGAAAAATCAGGTTACATAAATAGATGCCGAATATGGTTGTTAAAATGCCACTTTTGAGTGATAAAGAGATGGAAGTGGATTTCATAGCAGTAAATTTTTTAAATAAATAAGTGTGCTACAAAAAATGTTGGTCAAAACTCGTTTAAATCGGATAAACCGGCAAAAGATAATAATGCTCCCCCCTCCCCGCATCCTTCCAAAACGTGTAACTATCGTCTCGAACTAAATAATGCCTAAATGAGCATTTTCAACGTGTTTGGGACTAGCTTGAAACCATTTACACTCAAGAAAATATAAATAGAGTTTTTTTTTTCAAAAGTCAGTAGGGATATGCACTTATTTCAATCTGCAGTTCTAAATTCATTTCATGAACAGCACCCTGAAAATGTCCTGATACCTGCGCTTTTTTTTTAGGAGACAAACCGTCTGTTTGGTCGTCGAAATCGGAAAAAATGGTAAAAATTTAAACACTACAAGCTCCCTTCCCTTCATTTTCTGATGTTTTGATTAGTTATTCTAATAATCGGGGCTTAGAAAAATCCAACATTTTACAAATCGGTTTAACCGTTCTTGATTTGATGGTGTAACTAATCCGACTTTGTTTTACACATCAACGATGGATTATAAAATGCATAATACTAGAAATGATAAGAATGTGAAAACTATGAAAGTCAAAGACCTGATTGATATTCTATTTTAGATAAATAAAATAAGAGAAAGTAAAAAATATTAATCTTTCGAATCCACGTAAAAATATTTTTTTTTTTAATTTAAACTTTGTGGATTTAAAATGTAACAAATTTAAAATCGAAAAAATTTCTTGGACCTCATGTCCACATATTTTATTCTTCTCATAAAAACTTAAATTTAGCAGAACGCCCTACACTAATCAAAAGTTTGATAGTTTCTCCACTTGATTAAGTAATAAAAATAATGTATTACGCTAAGGAATATTCCTGAGAATGCTGTTAGGAAGAAGATTTTGTTTTATTTATACAAACACACTTTTCTTATAATATTTACACCAACAAATATATATTTATAGTGTGTGTTTTATAATAAGTAGATTTTCTTTTGTAAAGGAATAAAATTATATTGGTGTTTTATAAACCCAATAAGGAGACATTTTCTTCTATAGGAAGGGAGTAATGGGTTTCCAAGAGGGAATGATTGAATGGAAAATGTTTCTCCATCCTTTGTTACTCAATATTCAATTCTGTAAAAACATTTTCTCATTTTCATTAAAAGAATTGCTTCAACAACGCTTTTTAATAATTAATATATCTGCGGGAAACTAATTATAAATAAATCAATAAATAATTCCTCATCATTTGTAGAAAGAAAATTGAGTATCTTTTCAATACACACACAAAACAAACAAACAAAAACTGTAAATTTGTCTACAAAATAAATAAATTGAAAATTCTAAATATTTGAGTAAAATTTTAAAAATATTTTAATATTGACAAAATTAATAAATTGTTTAAAAAATTTTTAGAATTTGTTATAGATATTTCCTTTAGAAAAGTTTGAATCTATTTTAATGTTAAGTAGATGAATAATTTAGTATAGAATTTATCTTCGTTACTTTTTACATCACAAGTTTCTTTACATCCTCATCACTTGTACTCTTCTATAAGATACCATTTATTTGGAGTTGATACCATACCCACCATCCCATTTTATAACCGGAGAATGTAATATGTATAATAGAGTATATAATACTATAGTATTATATATACTGTATGTAGTCTTTTTTTAGAGTTTTAGTTATTTTATATTGATACACACACTTAATTTTATGTGACTTAAAATTTTACCCCTATGAAAAAAAGAAAAATAATTCAATCCAATTTAACATATATAATGTATATAAGAAGCAGCTCGTTTTTTTTATTGAAAAAAAAATGTAGGTTGTATGTAGTCTTTTTTTTTTTAGTTTTTGTTATTTTATTTTGATACACACTTATTTTGTATGACTTAAAATCTTACCCCTAAAAAAAAAAAGAAAAATAAATCAATCCAATTTAACATATTTGTATATAATTTACATATATAAGAAGCAGCTCGTTTTTTTTTATTGAAAAAAAATGTAGGTTGTATGTAGTCTTTTTTTTTTTTAGTTTTTGTTATTTTATATTGATACACACACTTATTTTATATGCCTTAAAATTTTACCACTATGAAAAAAAAATAATTCAATCCAATTTAACATATTTGTATATATTGTATATAAGAAGCAGCTCGTTTTTTTATTGAAAAAAAATGTAGGTTGTATGTAGTCTTTTTTTTTAAGTTTTTGTTATTTTATATTGATACACACACTTATTTTATATGACTTAAAATTTTACCCCTATGAAAAAAAAAAAAATAATTCAATCCAATTTAACATATTTGTATATATTGTATATAAGAAGCAGCTCGTTTTTTTTTATTGAAAAAAAAAATGTAGGTTGTATGTAGTCTTTTTTTTTTTTTTAGTTTTTGTTGTTTTATTTTGATTCACACTTATTTTGTATGACTTAAAATCTTACCCCTAAAAAAAAAAAGAAAAATAAATCAATCCAATTTAACATATTTGTATATAATGTACATATATAAGAAGCAGCTCGTTTTTTTTTATTGAAAAAAAATGTAGGTTGTATGTAGTCTTTTTTTTTTTAGTTTTTGTTATTTTATATTGATACACACACTAATTTTATATGCCTTAAAATTTTACCACTATGAAAAAAAAATAATTCAATCCAATTTAACATATTTGTATATATTGTATATAAGAAGCAGCTCGTTTTTTTATTGAAAAAAAATGTAGGTTGTATGTAGTCTTTTTTTTTAAGTTTTTGTTATTTTATATTGATACACACACTTATTTTATATGACTTAAAATTTTACCCCTATGAAAAAAAAAATAATTCAATCCAATTTAAAATATTTATATATAATGTATATAAGAAGCAGCTCGTTTTTTTTATTGAAAAAAAATGTAGGTTGTATGTAGTCTTTTTTCTTTTATTTTTTCTTTTATATTGATACACACACTTATTTTATATGCCTTAAAATTTTACCAATATGAAAAAAAAAAAATAATTCAATCCAATTTAACATATTTGTATATATTGTATATAAGAAGCAGCTCGTTTTTTTTTATTGAAAAAAAAAATGTAGGTTGTATGTAGTCTTTTTTTTTTAGTTTTTGTTATTTTATATTGATAAACACACTTATTTTATATGACTTAAAATTTTACCCCTATGAAAAAAAAAATAATTCAATCCAATTTAACATATTTATATATAATGTATATAAGAAGCAGCTCGTTTTTTTTATTGAAAAAAAAATGTAGGTTGTATGTAGTCTTTTTTTTTTTTAGTTTTTGTTATTTTATTTTGATACACACTTATTTTGTATGACTTAAAATCTTACCCCTAAAAAAAAAAAGAAAAATAAATCAATCCAATTTAACATATTTGTATATAATGTATATAAGAAGCAGCTCGTTTTTTTTATTGAAAAAAAAAATGTAGGTTGTATGTAGTCTTTTTTCTTTTATTTTTTATTTTATATTCATACACACACTTATTTTATATGCCTTAAAATTTTACCACTATGAAAAAAAAAAAATAATTCAATCCAATTTAACATATTTGTATATATTGTATATAAGAAGCAGCTCGTTTTTTTATTGAAAAAAAAAATGTAGGTTGTATGTAGTCTTTTTTTTTTTTAGTTTTTGTTATTTTATTTTGATACACACTTATTTTGTATGACTTAAAATCTTACCCCTAAAAAAAAAAAAGAAAAATAAATCAATCCAATTTAACATATTTGTATATAATGTACATATATAAGAAGCAGCTCGTTTTTTTTTATTGAAAAAAAATGTAGGTTGTATGTAGTCTTTTTTTTTTTAGTTTTTGTTATTTTATATTGATACACACACTAATTTTATATGCCTTAAAATTTTACCACTATGAAAAAAAAATAATTCAATCCAATTTAACATATTTGTATATATTGTATATAAGAAGCAGCTCGTTTTTTTATTGAAAAAAAATGTAGGTTGTATGTAGTCTTTTTTTTTAAGTTTTTGTTATTTTATATTGATACACACACTTATTTTATATGACTTAAAATTTTACCCCTATGAAAAAAAAAATAATTCAATCCAATTTAAAATATTTATATATAATGTATATAAGAAGCAGCTCGTTTTTTTTATTGAAAAAAAATGTAGGTTGTATGTAGTCTTTTTTCTTTTATTTTTTATTTTATATTGATACACACACTTATTTTATATGCCTTAAAATTTTACCAATATGAAAAAAAAAAAATAATTCAATCCAATTTAACATATTTGTATATATTGTATATAAGAAGCAGCTCGTTTTTTTATTGAAAAAAAATGTAGGTTGTATGTAGTCTTTTTTTTTTTTAGTTTTTGTTATTTTATATTGATACACACACTTATTTTATATGACTTAAAATTTTACCACTATGAAAAAAAAAAAAATAATTCAATCCAATTTAACATATTTCTATATATTGTATATAAGAAGCAGCTCGTTTTTTTTTATTGAAAAAAAAAATGTAGGTTGTATGTAGTCTTTTTTTTTTAGTTTTTGTTATTTTATATTGATAAACACACTTATTTTATATGACTTAAAATTTTACCCCTATGAAAAAAAAAATAATTCAATCCAATTTAACATATTTATATATAATGTATATAAGAAGCAGCTCGTTTTTTTTATTGAAAAAAAAATGTAGGTTGTATGTAGTCTTTTTTTTTTTTAGTTTTTGTTATTTTATTTTGATACACACTTATTTTGTATGACTTAAAATCTTACCCCTAAAAAAAAAAAGAAAAATAAATCAATCCAATTTAACATATTTGTATATAATTTACATATATAAGAAGCAGCTCGTTTTTTTTTATTGAAAAAAAATGTAGGTTGTATGTAGTCTTTTTTTTTTTAGTTTTTGTTATTTTATATTGATACACACACTTATTTTATATGCCTTAAAATTTTACCACTATGAAAAAAAAATAATTCAATCCAATTTAACATATTTATATATATTGTATATAAGAAGCAGCTCGTTTTTTTATTGAAAAAAAAATGTAGGTTGTATGTAGTCTTTTTTTTTAAGTTTTTGTTATTTTATATTGATACACACACTTATTTTATATAACTTAAAATTTTACCCCTATGAAAAAAAAAATAATTCAATCCAATTTAAAATATTTGTATATATTGTATATAAGAAGCAGCTCGTTTTTTTATTGAAAAAAAATGTAGGTTGTATGTAGTCTTTTTTTTTTTTAGTTTTTGTTATTTTATATTGATACACACACTTATTTTATATGACTTAAAATTTTACCACTATGAAAAAAAAAAAAATAATTCAATCCAATTTAACATATTTGTATATATTGTATATAAGAAGCAGCTCGTTTTTTTTTTATTGAAAAAAAAAATGTAGGTTGTATGTAGTCTTTTTTTTTTAGTTTTTGTTATTTTATATTGATAAACACACTTATTTTATATGACTTAAAATTTTACCCCTATGAAAAAAAAAAAAATAATTCAATCCAATTTAACATATTTGTATATATTGTATATAAGAAGCAGCTCGTTTTTTTTTATTGAAAAAAAAAATGTAGGTTGTATGTAGTCTTTTTTTTTTTTTTAGTTTTTGTTATTTTATTTTGATACACACTTATTTTGTATGACTTAAAATCTTACCCCTAAAAAAAAAAAGAAAAATAAATCAATCCAATTTAACATATTTGTATATAATGTACATATATAAGAAGCAGCTCGTTTTTTTTTATTGAAAAAAAATGTAGGTTGTATGTAGTCTTTTTTTTTTTAGTTTTTGTTATTTTATATTGATACACACACTTATTTTATATGCCTTAAAATTTTACCACTATGAAAAAAAAATAATTCAATCCAATTTAACATATTTGTATATATTGTATATAGGAAGCAGCTCGTTTTTTTATTGAAAAAAAATGTAGGTTGTATGTAGTCTTTTTTTTTAAGTTTTTGTTATTTTATATTGATACACACACTTATTTTATATAACTTAAAATTTTACCCCTATGAAAAAAAAAATAATTCAATCCAATTTAAAATATTTATATATAATGTATATAAGAAGCAGCTCGTTTTTTTTATTGAAAAAAAATGTAGGTTGTATGTAGTCTTTTTTCTTTTATTTTTTATTTTATATTGATACACACACTTATTTTATATGCCTTAAAATTTTACCAATATGAAAAAAAAAAAATAATTCAATCCAATTTAACATATTTGTATATATTGTATATAAGAAGCAGCTCGTTTTTTTATTGAAAAAAAATGTAGGTTGTATGTAGTCTTTTTTTTTTTTAGTTTTTGTTATTTTATATTGATACACACACTTATTTTATATGACTTAAAATTTTACCACTATGAAAAAAAAAAATAATTCAATCCAATTTAACATATTTGTATATATTGTATATAAGAAGCAGCTCGTTTTTTTTTATTGAAAAAAAAAATGTAGGTTGTATGTAGTCTTTTTTTATTAGTTTTTGTTATTTTATATTGATACACACACTTATTTTATATGACTTAAAATTTTACCCCTATGAAAAAAAAAATAATTCAATCCAATTTAACATATTTATATATAATGTATATAAGAAGCAGCTCGTTTTTTTTATTGAAAAAAAAAATGTAGGTTGTATGTAGTCTTTTTTCTTTTATTTTTTATTTTATATTCATACACACACTTATTTTATATGCCTTAAAATTTTACCACTATGAAAAAAAAAAAATAATTCAATCCAATGTAACATATTTGTATATATTGTATATAAGAAGCAGCTCGTTTTTTTATTGAAAAAAAAATGTAGGTTGTATGTAGTCTTTTTTTTTTTTAGTTTTTGTTATTTTATTTTGATACACACTTATTTTGTATGACTTAAAATCTTACCCCTAAAAAAAAAAAGAAAAATAAATCAATCCAATTTAACATATTTGTATATAATTTACATATATAAGAAGCAGCTCGTTTTTTTTTATTGAAAAAAAATGTAGGTTGTATGTAGTCTTTTTTTTTTTAGTTTTTGTTATTTTATATTGATACACACACTTATTTTATATGCCTTAAAATTTTACCACTATGAAAAAAAAATAATTCAATCCAATTTAACATATTTGTATATATTGTATATAAGAAGCAGCTCGTTTTTTTATTGAAAAAAAATGTAGGTTGTATGTAGTCTTTTTTTTTAAGTTTTTGTTATTTTATATTGATACACACACTTATTTTATATGACTTAAAATTTTACCCCTATGAAAAAAAAAATAATTCAATCCAATTTAAAATATTTATATATAATGTATATAAGAAGCAGCTCGTTTTTTTTATTGAAAAAAAATGTAGGTTGTATGTAGTCTTTTTTCTTTTATTTTTTATTTTATATTGATACACACACTTATTTTATATGCCTTAAAATTTTACCAATATGAAAAAAAAAAAATAATTCAATCCAATTTAACATATTTGTATATATTGTATATAAGAAGCAGCTCGTTTTTTTATTGAAAAAAAATGTAGGTTGTATGTAGTCTTTTTTTTTTTTAGTTTTTGTTATTTTATATTGATACACACACTTATTTTATATGACTTAAAATTTTACCACTATGAAAAAAAAAAAAAATAATTCAATCCAATTTAACATATTTGTATATATTGTATATAAGAAGCAGCTCGTTTTTTTTTATTGAAAAAAAAAAATGTAGGTTGTATGTAGTCTTTTTTTTTTTAGTTTTTGTTATTTTATATTGATACACACACTTATTTTATATGCCTTAAAATTTTACCACTATGAAAAAAAAATAATTCAATCCAATTTAACATATTTGTATATATTGTATATAAGAAGCAGCTCGTTTTTTAATTGAAAAAAAATGTAGGTTGTATGTAGTCTTTTTTTTTAAGTTTTTGTTATTTTATATTGATACACACACTTATTTTATATGACTTAAAATTTTACCCCTATGAAAAAAAAAATAATTCAATCCAATTTAAAATATTTATATATAATGTATATAAGAAGCAGCTCGTTTTTTTTATTGAAAAAAAATGTAGGTTGTATGTAGTCTTTTTTCTTTTATTTTTTATTTTATATTGATACACACACTTATTTTATATGCCTTAAAATTTTACCAATATGAAAAAAAAAAAATAATTCAATCCAATTTAACATATTTGTATATATTGTATATAAGAAGCAGCTCGTTTTTTTATTGAAAAAAAATGTAGGTTGTATGTAGTCTTTTTTTTTTTTAGTTTTTGTTATTTTATATTGATACACACACTTATTTTATATGACTTAAAATTTTACCACTATGAAAAAAAAAAAAATAATTCAATCCAATTTAACATATTTGTATATATTGTATATAAGAAGCAGCTCGTTTTTTTTTATTGAAAAAAAAAAATGTAGGTTGTATGTAGTCTTTTTTTTTTTAGTTTTTGTTATTTTATATTGATAAACACACTTATTTTATATGACTTAAAATTTTACCCCTATGAAAAAAAAAATAATTCAATCCAATTTAACATATTTATATATAATGTATATAAGAAGCAGCTCGTTTTTTTTATTGAAAAAAAAAATGTAGGTTGTATGTAGTCTTTTTTCTTTTATTTTTTATTTTATATTGATACACACACTTATTTTATATGCCTTAAAATTTTACCACTATGAAAAAAAAAAAATTATTCAATCCAATTTAACATATTTGTATATATTGTATATAAGAAGCAGCTCGTTTTTTTATTGAAAAAAAAAATGTAGGTTGTATGTAGTTTTTTTTTTTTTTAAGTTTTTGTTATTTTATATTGATACACACACTTATTTTATATGACTTAAAATTTTACCCCTATGAAAAAAAAAAAAATTCAATCCAATTTAACATATTTATATATAATGTATATAAGAAGCAGCTCGTTTTTTTTATTGAAAAAAAATGTAGGTTGTATGTAGTCTTTTTTATTTTATTTTTTGTTATTTTATATTGATACACACACTGATTTTATATGCCTTAAAATTTTACCACTATGAAAAAAAAAAAATAATTCAATCCAATTTAACATATTTGTATATAAGAAGCAGCTCGTTTTTTTATTGAAAAAAAAATGTAGGTTGTATGTAGTCTTTTTTTTTTTTAGTTTTTGTTATTTTATATTGATACACACACTTATTTTATATGACTTAAAATTTTACCCCTATGAAAAAAAAAATAATTCAATCCAATTTAACATATTTGTAAATAATGTATATAAGAAGCAGCTCGTTTTTTTTTTTTATTGAAAAAAAAATGAATATCTGGAGTCCAATATGTGTTTGAGTGTGTGTATGAGTACGTATATATTTATTTATATATAAAGCAAATCTCATCCTGACTGTAACCTTAGCCAAGAAACAATCTGTTGTCTGTGTACATTGGGTAAAGAAGAGAATATAATTGAAAGTACACATAGGGCGGGGGTTCGTCTTTGTTAGTTGCCTATCTTCTGAGGTGTGTGCGTGTGAGTGTGAAGAGGAAACTCAAATCCAACAGAGGACGTATATATCCCCCCTACCGCACCCCTTCGCTCCTCTAGCCCCCCCATCCTTCCCCTCCCCCCCATCTCTCATATCCCCCTTCCAACATGTTTTGTCTTAAGTGTCAGCGAGGTCACAGCAAGTGTAACATCTTTATCAAGAACAAATTAATAACTCGGATCTATAGTCAATTTGGTGTTCGTCGGCGATAATTTATTTGAATTGTATGTTGGCCAAACTAGTATTTCAATTCAAATATTTGGTCTCGCATGTTTCTATACCGTGAACTTTCATTACAAAATGAATTCTCCATAAATATTACCATTAACTGAGATAAATTAAAAATCTCCATTGGGAGAATACGCCGCAAAATATAAGCTGCAGGTCATAGGTGGTCGAATTTTTTATTTTTTATTTTCCCTCCCCCTACTAAGCCTTTACGGCTATACGGTTTTTTTTTTGTTTTTTTTTCACAGGTCATGGGTAAATGCCGAGTAATGAAAAAAAACCGTCACATTTTCGGGATTTGAGCTCAAAAACTTCGGGTTATCATGAGTTGTGTGGGCAAAGCTTATCTTGTACCTTCCCTTGTTCAGGCATTACAGGTTTAACCCTAGGATAACCAAGGGGGGGGGGGGGCACTCGAGCCCATTACTATTTGTCCACCCAGTGTTACACCTAAATTATTAAATACAGAAATTGAAAAAAAAAAAAAAGTAGTAGTTATCAGAAAAACATTCAAGATTAATGTAAAAGTAAATAGAAAATTTTCTGTAACAGTTTATATCCAGAAGAAATATTTGAGTGAAAAAAAAAAAAGAAAAAAAAAAACGCTTTTGAGCTCGCGGTTACAAATTCTATTGTAAAATCTGGTAAGCTTAAAAAAATTCATTAGTTCTTCAACACTGTCTTCGGTATCCCGTAGCACTTCTTTCAATGGTGTGTTCATTTTTAGTTTTGTTCTTGTAGGCTGGTAGTGTTCGCAGTCCACTAATATATGGGAGACCGTCATCAGAGCACCACATGTAACGCAGGTATGCGTGGGAGAATTCGCAGAGACCTATTCTAAGCCGGCACAGGATTATTTCTTCTCTCCTAGATTTTATGTTACTGGTTGACCATTTTTTACAATCTGCTTTTATTTGTAGCAGTTTGAAGGGGTTTCTTCTCCAGGCTTCATTCCATTTTGCCATTAATTTGGATTTCACGTGCCTCACCCAGTCTTCTCGGGGGATAATGTCTATGGATTTGACTTGACTGTAATCACCTGTTCGAGCTAGTCTGGATGCAGCATCTGCCTTCTCGTTTCCTACAATGCCACAATGGGATGGAGTCCAAATAAAAGCTATTTTTTTTCCTTCTTTTTGTATTTCATCAATAAGATGCAATATTTCCAATATCGTGGCGTGCTCTGGTTTTTGATTCCTTATTGCCCGTAGAACGCTCATTGAGTCAGTGACAATGACTGATTTTCGGTAGTTAGCTACTTTGCAGTGGAGCAGAGCTTCCTTTATAGCAGTTGCCTCTCCAGTAAAAACCGAGCAAGCTCCAGGCAGCTTAGAAAGGTATGTGTCTTCTTCTTTTATTACAGCACATCCCTCTGCTGAATCCTCAAATTTAGAAATTTCTAATTATCTAGAAAAATTACTATCTTTTCTCTCTATAATTTTTTTTTTACATCCAAAGTTTTATAAGTAAGTAAATACTGTAATCTCATAATATAAAAAAAAAATATATTTAGATTTAAGTAACAATAAAAGTAAGCTATGGGTCCATAGGGCCCCTCCCCCCCTTGGCAAAACTAAAAAGTCAGATACCCCTTGGTAATCAATCCTAGGGTGCAGGTTTGAAAAAGGAAATTTTGAAAAAGGAAACTATGTAAATGAGAATATGCCTGATTTCTTTCCTATTTAAAAATTATTTCAACAGTTTAAATGTAAACAATTGTATCTCATTTTAATAAAAGAAAAATGTATGCTGACCATGAATTGATCTTCACCAACGGATCTAAGGATGAAAACGGTGTGGGATGTAGCACGGTGACCAGAACGAGTATAGATAAATGGAAGTTAAACAACACAAATTCCATTTTCACTAGCGAGTCAGTGACGATAATAAAAGTGTTTGAATATATTAAAAACAAAGGTATTCCAAAATCAGTAATTGTGACTGACTCTTAAAATCATTAAACTATAATTTTTTAAAGGCATAGTAGTTATCAGAAAAACATTCAAGATTAATGTATCTGTCTAATGTATCTGTTTAATGTAATTAAGGGACTACAAAATTTATGGAGCAACAACGAAATACATAAAGAAATTCAGAAACTTGACTTCCAAAAAGTGAAGAGCGGGAGGGAAGTATTGATGCTTTGGGTTCCTTCTCATGTCGGGATTAAAGGAAACGAACAAGCAGACCAAGTGGCAAAAGAAGCAGCCAAGAGCTCTGACCCTCCTGAATAGTAATCTGACCCTTAAAATACATAGTTCCCTCCGAGTGGGCAAAACAGGTCAAAAACAGAGTAAATAGATAATGGAATGAAGAGTGGCAAAATACAGAACGTAATCACCTGCGCCTGATCAAAGAAGAAAACCGTGCCTGGGTGCCACCAAAGAACCTAACTCCAAAGGAAGCAGCCATAATAACCAGGCTAAGAATTGGTCACATATCAACCTGCTTATTTGACTTCACCGGCCAACTTGCGAAACTTGTGATAATGCTCTTCTTACAGTGGAATACCTCTTCGAATGTCACAAATACTCGAAGGAACGTCGCGACCTCAACATCATAACGCCAAATCCCTATAAAGCAAACAACGGTATAGAAAAAACACTAAGATACCTCAGGAGCACAAATAATTACTTTACATTTAAGATCAGTCGTCGCTAATGGCCTGAGCAGTCGAAGCGACGCACAGTGGTCCAACCTGGAAAAAAACCTCATAAATGAACGTAGCCCAAACCTAATTTTTTCTTGGTTTTCGAATACTTAGATACTTGTAGAACAATGGAAAGAATATATTTTTTTAACTAGTTCAAAATTAAAATGTGTGTGTACCAGTAAAATTGAACTTTAACTTGAACTTTTGAAGATTAAATAATTATATCTTATTTGTAATATTGTTCATAAAAATGTTAAAAAAAAAACTATTCAAATTTTTATTTTTCACGTCAAATTTTAACTTGATCTGGTGCTCTGATTTCGTTGATATTGATTTCATTAGATTCGGCTCCTCAAAAAACATATAAGACTATATCAAACACGAATTTTTGATATTTTTGACTTTTTGGCCTCAAATTTGGACTTGATCTGGTGGTCCCATTGCACTGATTATGATTTCATTAGATTCGGCACCTCAACAAATCAATACACGGGTGGTTTCAAGCCGCTAGCAAAGTAATGATAATAGATATTAGGTTTTTTCCCATTTTCAGCTTTTTTGGACCACTGTGCGACGTTAAAAAACATCAAACAAAAAAAAAGTTTATAATATGAGTAACTGTTACCTTAAAGAGCAACTTGTAGTAAGTAGTAAAGTTAAAATTTTTATAAAGTTTACTTAGAAAAAAAGGTAAAATTAGGGTAACAAAGGGTGAAATTAGGTGATTTGTTTATTATTTAGGATGATTTTTGGGAGATATTGTTTTCGTGTATTGTGAACAGTTTTGGATCCAGGCATGGAACCTGAATGGAAGCAACAACTGGTCGGATGTAGCCACCCTCGGGAGTCCCCTGTAGGGTTAGGGGCAGGCTTTTCCTTCCTATATCTCTCTGTAAGTGTGTAGGAGGGCCTTTTCAACCCTATTCTAAGGCCCTACTTCACCCTCCCTAGTCTCGCATTTCCGATGATTTATACACTCCCGAGTGCAAGGGGCCAACAAGCCCATTTTATTTCCATGGACTGCTAGCACCTTTCCTCTCAATGAAGCTGCTGTATCCAGGATCTCTTCTACCCTTTCGAGATTGTTTTTGAAGGGTTCCAACGATTGTGGACTCTTGTCCTTTGCATTATGGCGATGAGACTTACTTAGCAAAGTATCCTATTTTATAGTATTTTACTTTCACTTGCCTATATATGAAATATCCGGTTTTCAACGGAAATAGACGTTTAGGGGCCCCCTGATTCCAAATAACCAAGTCCCTCGAAATGGTGTGTGTGTGTGTCTATGTGAACAGACTAGCTCAAAAACTACAATCCGTACGAACCTGAAATTGGGTATTTGATGTATGCATATGCTCGCGATATGACAGCAAAACTTTCATCAAAATTGGTCAAACGGAGGGGGTACTTTAATTTATAACTTTTTTCCCCGTTTTTTCGTCGATTTTCTCAAGAACGGCTTTAACCATTTTGATCAAACTCGTCATGTTTCATGAGAATCAAGTATTCTGTAATATCAGGTGATCTTTATCACTATTAAAATGCCCTGAGTGGGCTTAAATGGGGAAGGAATTTTTTTGGTTTTCCTTTAAAGTACCTTTGATTTTGTTTATATGAAGAGAGTAACTGCCTCTCATTACACCTAAAGATAAGAAATGGCTAAATATGAAATATGAAAAAATCAAGTAAACAAATACAGGAGAAAAAAAGAAAAATATTTCGTCAACGTTGGGACCACGCATGCCCAGTACGCCTTTAACGAGAGACGATGTTTATAATTAATAACGTTGGTAAACTAAATGCTCCATCGCGTCTGATTTTATAGACGCAATGGAGTATAATGCTTGCATTGCCGAATTATCACAAGTAAAAACTTTTATTTAATAATAATAAATTTTAGTGTCTTCGAGGAATAGAATTAAACAAAACACGTCAATTTCTAATCTAAGTAAGTTGGTAAGTGAAAGTTGTGTGTAGCGCGCATCGCACCAGGTTTTTTTTTTGTACCCTGCTCCATATTAATGTGATAGAAGGCGAAGTGCGTGCTGCTAAAAATGTTGTCGATCGGAAAATAAAACATATCGCGATGTTGTGGTAGGTTCCAACAAGCACTTAAAACACAACTCTCGCATGCGCAACACACCTTTACTACCTGCTCATTGTTAACAAGAAAAGGCGTACTGCGCATGCGCAAAGAGTCAACAACGTGTTTCAAGATCTTGTTGGAACGTTCGTAAACTATTGATTTTAATAAAGCACTGATAAATGTCCCTGTCTGAGAAGAGTAAAATATCACCGTCGTTTTCTGAAAAATACTAAGGTACTCGAAATACTCAAAAAACCTCGAAATAGAAAATGTAGCTCCAATTTATTATCGATCGTTGTTATGAATTTTTCTATCAATGCTAATCATATATCGTTGAAAAATATGACGTTCAGTGTAAAACTCGACTATTATTTCTATAATCTCCTAAAAAATTATCCATATAATCAAATTCAAACAAACTTCTGGAAAGTACGGAGTGCACGAGTTTTAATTTTTTAATTTATCAATATATATTTTTGGCATATATTTAATCATAGCAACATAGAATTTGTCAATTAAATTAAATTAATAGTTTATTCATTCACTATCCATGATTTACGAAGAATTTCTTTGTTAGATATTATTATTCTTTTTTAATTCTTCAGCTTTAATTCGTTTGGTTATACGTATTAAAATACTATTTTTCCGGTTTTTATTTTAATTATTTATTTATTTTCTATAACCGGGGAAAATATTTCTCATTTATGTATCCATTTGTGAATTATTTAATTACTTCGTAATTTGAATATTTTCTTACAATGAATAACAGCCAATCCCTAACCAAAAAAAAATTAAATTTACTTTAGAGGAAATTTTCGAATTTAGAATGATCTGTTGCAATGTTTCATAATGAATAAGATAAATTATAGAATATAATATGTCACATTAGTAAAGCGGGGAAAATTAAAATTTTAAATAGCATGCTACACATGACATCTGATAAGTCGCTTTTGGCAAAAAAGTTGCTGAGATATCCCAAAAACATACTTACGTTAAATAAATAATTGAGTTTAGCTTCGAACAACTAATGGTTATTAAGCTAGACTGTCAAAAAAATATAATAAAAAAGAAAAACGACATGGTTATTAGAACTGTATAGAAAGTGTAGGTGTATATATATATATATATATATATATATATATATATATATATATATATATATATATATATATATCTATATATATATATATATATATATATATATATATTTTAAATAATGAATAGAATAAAGGATTGTGATGCAAGTATGTCCTATAAAGTTTGAATCGCTTGGGGGTACTCAGCAATGTAATTAGTAATTATAACTAATAAGGAAAATTGAAGTGGGCTCTTGAGCGAATCCGTGAAAAGAGTTTCCAGTAGCGAGTACAGCCCTCAATTAGTCTACGTTTTAATCCTTGTTATTTATGAAATCCTAAAAACTCGGAGTTAATTACATGCAATAAATATCAATTTGATACATAACATAATAACCGATAAACGTATTATAAAAAATATAATATACATAATAAAAACGAAACAATTTATTATGAATACATTATTACAATTTGATTCGAAAGTCATAACAAAACAAACGAAAAAGCCTTTTGAAATTATATTGTTCGCTACCAGCTTACATTTATTATGATATACTCCCAAGCAAACATTTGACCATAGCCAGTGTGTATTTAGAGTTAAAGTGTATTTGCGTGGAAGCTCATTTACGATATTAAATATGTAGCTAAATATTTGAGATGGAATAGATTCCTGTACAGCATTATTAATAGAAACAGTAAGTAATTATTATATATTTTACATTAGCACAAATCAGTCTAAGTTAAGGGTGCCTATTATTTTCAAAAATCAGAAACTTACGAGAAAATTAAGATTATATAAACTTAAGTATGGTATAATTATTCGCAGCGATTTTCTATTTATTTACCTATAGATTTAATGTAGGATAGGTTCAATTACTATATATTATAAATTCTCACAAATCAATTCTGATAATGATCTAATACGTTGGTTGAAACGTTGGCAATTGAGTAATAATCTTATTATAATTAATTTTTAAAGTAATTCTTGATAAAACGGAGGGATTACGTTATGTTTATATTTTCACTGATGTGTTGTAGACCCAAAATCCATGCTTTCGATGCATTTCGTATTACAAAATAATAAAAAATTGAAGTTGAGATGCCTGAACATTTCAATAATCAGAAACGTACGAGATAATTAGCATACTATACAATTAAGTTTGTTTAGAGGTATATAATGGTCAACTGTTTTCTTTAGGATAAGATGATAAATTATCAGGATAATTAACAGGACCATGTTAACCAGCTACTAATTCAAATTTTCATATTTACTTTTTACTATCATAAGTAGCAATGCCATGTAAAAATACCGTCAGCTGTATTTTTTAACTTCTTATTGTTAGTATGAATAATTAATCTCATTTTCTAGCAATGATACTTAACACGTTGCTCATATTTTTGTATTCATTTTAGCCCTGATGAAGATCTGCATGTTTGGATCGAAAGATAGGCTCTCCAAATAAAAAAACTTTTGATTCAAAATCCTGATAATTTGTCATCCTATCCTAAAATTAAGTATGGTATAATTATTTGCAGCAATTTAAGTTTTAATTATAACATCTTATACAAGTCAATAGCTGACCTTTGTCGCTTTGTTGTTGATATAACATTAATTCAATTTTTTTATAGATAGATAGATAGATAGCTAAATACGTTTATTTACAAAAATATTTACAATCTACCTATCATTAAATCTCGTATATAGACAATGAACTAAGAAGTTCGTCTGTCGAGGTTATTTGTTATTCAATAATACAATCAATAACATACAACATTACTATACATAGATAAAGTTATATATAGTACACTTAATAATTAAATTCATTAACTAATTCGTTTCTGTAATCAATTGCTTTTTTTAGATATAAATATAATTTTCTATAATCAGGACCATTTAATAATTTCAGCGTTTCATCTAGATTTAGTGTCTTTTTTTCTAATAAAATTAATCTAAATTGCGTCAGCACCGGGCAAATAGAAATAAAGTGCATCGTATCCTCAGCAACATTTAAATTGCATAATGAACAATTATTTCTTTTATTGATCCACGGTTGGTAATTAAGATTAAGTAGCTCTCCCCTGGCTTTAAAAATAAGTCGGATATAATGTATATCCTCTGCCTCGAAATATGTAAATTCATAATTTAATTTTTTATAAAACGAATGGTGTTCGGCATTTCTCGCTCTTTCGGTAAACCTATCCCTCGCTAGTTGACTCAATTTAAATAATAGGCCAGTTTTATGCCTTTCCAGCTGATCTAGTAACCCTTCGGCTGAAAAATCTATGCCAACACTTCTGCCTAGTCTTTTTAAGGCACTCATCCAACTTACATTTTTTTCTATTATTTTGAGGGCAATTACTTTCGGTAAACGATTGGTTCCCATCCTTAATACCTTTATAATGTAGTTCAGGTGAATGGATAATGTGTAAATATGTAGCGGATCTAGTTTGGTTTCCAAATATAGCATGTAGTTCGGTGTATTTATAGGTAGCCAAATAATTCTTTTTACAAAATAACATTTTTTTTATAATAAATTAGCAAAAGTATCTACCTTTTTCACCATAAATATTTATTTACAGCATAACATGTTGACGTTTCGGGGCTGTTTCCCCATTCTCAAAACCTGTACATTAATTTTTATATCAATTAACATTTAATGATCCAATCACTAGTTTAATAATTTAGATAAAATGAATTAAATATAACTTACATAAATAATTTCCCAATCGTATGATTGATGGTCTTTTAATAAATATTACAATAAATATATCAACGCCATATGCTAAAATACACTGTTATACATTTTATATATTTCGGCTCATACTTGTCCATTTCTAATTGACTAAAGGCTGCTGGACACTGTCCTCTATATTTTCACCCTGTTAATACTCAATCCCTTGTCCCCCAGCTGATTGTGATAATTATGTTTTTTTGTAATTATTACTTCACTATTGTTGATTAAAATCTTTTTATTTTATTTAATATGTCCATGTAATGGGTTCCTAAATTTTTCGTATCTTTTTTATAATTGACTGTAATTTTCTATTTTTTGTATTACTTTCCATGTCTAATATATTGTTTTTTTTTCAAAATTAAATTTGTGTAGTATTTTGATGCTAGTGCTGACGTGTTGATGTTTTTTGTATTTTTACGATTTGCTATATGTTGCTTTAACCTGGTTTTTAGTTTTTTCGAAGTTTCACCAATGTATATTTTTTCACAATCCATGCAATCAATTTTGTAAATAACATTTTGTTTTTCATAATTATCTATCCTATCTTTAATATTACTTAAATACTTATTAATTTTGTTACTTTTATATAATCCCAATTCTATATCTTCCTGGTCATATTCTTTTGGAGTATTTTTCATACTATTTGTAAATTTTTTCATTGATCAAGAGATATAATGAAAGGGAATAGTAAAAATAAGTTAAAGTTTCAATAGAGAAAAAGAAAAGAAAGGAAAAACCTTCAAGTGTATTTCAAAGGGAGGGAAGCAATACTGATCATTGCGTCATAATACAAAGAAAAGGGGATAAGTGGAAATGCATGAGGGTGAGAGAGGCTTTGGATAAAGAAAACTCAAAAACAAAACAAAGGAAGTTATAACGTAAGCCGAGAGGGAGAAAAAAAAAAAAGAGACACAAAATCGCCTCCAACAATAGAAATAAATTATTCATGGTTGGTCTTTAGTCTTCCAAGAAAAAATTTAAATCATGGTGGAGGTAGGCTCTGTCACTGTCAACCTCCTCCGGCCCAATCTCTTCAGGAATTTTCTATTCACTAACCCTCAGCGCACCTAGTCCCTCTCACCAATACAACTTTTTTTTTCTTATTCTCAATAGCTAATGGAATCCTGCGGTCCAGGTTTTTATAATTTTTTTTTTTTTCGAGAATCACAAAAGTTATTTATATACGTTACAATGATGTAAATATAATACATAATTTATTTTCCAGGCATTCGGGAAACCCTGCTGTATTACAACCTTTACAAACTACACCGACGTTTGTAAAAGTTAGTGAACCGTCCGCTTTTTCTGCCATAATCAAGGGCATTAATATTAGAGCTGTAACACATTCACTCAATAAATATATACAAATGTACATAAAAAAGAAAAACGTAATAATCATAAATAAATATTGAATGCAAGGTCTCAAAGTCTCGTATTATTTCAATAATGCACTTAATCATGCAGATTACATGCCAAATTTTCGCCTATTCAGGCATTTTCAGGGCTACTACAGTTTCGCAAGCAAGCTAGAAACAGACTTCTGAGAGGAGTCTGTTTCTAGCTTGCTTGCGAAACTGTAGTAGCCCTGAATATGCCTGAATAGGCGAAAATTTGGCATGTAATCTGCATGATTAAGTGCATTATTGAAATAATACGTGACTTTGCGGCATTGCATTCTATATCTATAATTAAATAGTCTCTTCCTAAAAACTTGTTAACTAAAATATCATAAATAAAATACAAACCTAAAAATGGGAAGTAAAAAAAAAATAACAATCAGAAAAATTAAAGAACACACATTCATACCTATTTACAATATATACATTCAGCCTGGGAAACTCCGACTCGTGCTTTGCAGCCCACTTATGGAAGGCAAAGCAAGACTCTGGGAGATCCCAGTGCTTCTCTCCCAGCTGCGTCACTGTAGTTAAAAACCAGTGTAGACTAGGTGTGAGCAATCAGCTTCAATCATGCCGGAAATGAGTAGAGAAGCTGGCCATTGCCAGGACTCCAATTAGTATTTTACAAGAGGTCTCTTGGCCACTGCCGTTTCAACCTTCTGGGAGGATTGTAGGGATGGTTGGGGCATGGTAGGGATTGAGCTGAAAGATTAGGATGATAGGAAAGGATCTGGTGAAATTTTGAGAATATGGATGGGATAATTTCTAGGACAAATGGAATGTTAAGGTCGTGATGTAAGGTTTTGTTTGTGACATAATATGGGGCATTGACTATGGTTCGAAGTACTATGGGATGGAAGGACTGGTTTGTTGGATACGTTTGATGTTCGAAGGTTTTGCCGTTCCCCACAGTTTGACTCACTGAAAGATGAGATGTTTTGTTTAAAAGTCTATATAATTGGGCAAATCGTCGGTTAAGTTATTGTCTTTTAAGTTTAGTATGTGGGTTCCATGTTAGTATTTTGTCTAAAAGGAATCCCAGATACCGGACTGTGTCTGAGACAGGCTTGGTGGACAAGACCTGTGTCGAAGGGTGAAGGTGATATTTTTACATTTTGATCACTCTGATACTAGTTCTAAATTATTATCTCGAGGCCATCTTCTGTTCAGTCATCTCGGTGGAGTATCAGGAATGGAAGAGGAAGCAAGGGTGGGAAAAGGATGGATAGGATGATTAGTGAGTTTCAAGGACAGAGAACGACCTTAATGGAGGGCCGAGGTAACAGGAGGAAGACAGGGCTGATAGAGAGGTGTGGAGCTCAGCTCTGATCTGAAGCGGTATCCCTTTGTTAGGAAGTCCGAGAAAAGTAAACGTTAAATTAGTAAATTTTTTAGCTCAGGATAAAATACGTAATAAAATTTATAATTTTTTTACGTTGTAGAGAAGTCAAAAGTGGATGGATGGGTTCCGGAGTCGAAAAGCATTAAAGTTGTGCCTCATTAATCCTTAAACTTACCTTTGGCCCAAAATTATTCTAAGTAAAAAAAAGCAATAAGGAAGTGTCCACTAACCTGTAAAATTTACTGAATATTCAAACTAAGTACACTAAATGAGCAGATTTTAATTTAAGGAAGAGCTAATTTTAGCGAATTATTAGTCAAAATATAAATCTTATGAATAAATAACTAGAACTGAAAAGCGATGTGATAAGTTACGAGAGGCTTCGAGTAGAGTTTGCTTTCTTGCCCTCTCCATGTAAAGAGGACTTTAATAGTGACCCAACCAAAGGGAGGCTGTCAAGATTTAGTACCTTCTGCTTGTTTGCTAAGGAGACTAGTATTAGTTTCCCCCTCTCCATCCCCAAGCAACCCCCCTCCCTTTCCTCCCTCCCCACTCCAAGCACCCCCCCCCCACCTTTGGCCACCAGGACCCCCAACCCACTCCTCTCTAATTACCTTTTATGAAGAATGAGCAAACACTTCTTAGTTGTTGATTTCATGAATGCTTTCATTCCCACTGACATCGGTGGAAATAAATAGTTGACTAAAGGGTATTATAACGTGTAGAGAAAGGTGAAATTGGGGAGGGCGGGTTTTTCATATATGAATTCATTGTGTACCTACGTTTATATAAACGTATGCATACGGGATAAGTATAAAACAACATAGCAACAGCCAAAAAAAATATAAAAAAACAAAACAAATTAACATGAAAATGGTTATGCTCGTGTAAATAATACAAAATTTTGCTAAGGACAAAATAAGCAACTCAAATAATTTTGGTTAAAAACCCGAAATAGACAAGATTCTTAAAAAAGGAAAAAAAAATTACAGCAGAATCGGTACTCATTTTTTTTAAGGTCATGTAATCTTATATAATAAAATCTGGTGCGTTCGCGCAACACACAACTTTCACTTACCAACTTACTTAGATTAGAAATTAATGCGTTTTGTTAATTGCCACTTCTCAAATGAACAGAACGGCTTTAATTACGAACAATGGTCTGTCATTAAAGGCGTACTCCGCATGCGTGGGGTCAACGAGTTTTATGAGTTGACTCAAATTTTTCTTTTTTTTTCCTCTTTATGTTTTCTTTATTTTTATCATATCTCATATTTAGCCATTTCTTATTTATTGGCGTAACGAGAGATAGTTAATTTCTCCATATAAACAAAAACAAAGGTACTTTATGAGAAACAAACAAAAAAGCCCCCCCCCCCCTCCGCCCCCAAAAAAGTCCCCTCAGAACATTTTAATAATGATAAAGCTTGCCTGATATTAAAGAACACCTAATTTTCAGTAAACATGACGAATTTGATGAAAATAGTTAAAGCCGTTTTTGAGATAATCGAAAAAAAGGTAAAAATGAGAACTTAATAATTTAATACTATCAAGAAATATTTAGAATAATAAATAAAAATTAACTGGTGTAGCTTGTCAAAAAAACAATTGTACAAACAAAACTTTTTAATATCCAATGTCAAAAAAAAAAAGAACAAAAAAAATATAGCAATATTTAAGGTATTATAGTATTAAATATTAATCAAGTATATAATTAATACAACAAATGTTTTTTTTTGCAGGATGCCCTAGGAATAAACTGGCAATACGATAACAATAATATCAAGAATAATGTTTGGATTTTTCGTTCTAAATAAAAACGATTTTTCTATATAAAGAGCTTATTTTTAGTATTTGTGGAAAAATACACGGCAGTGTGTCTGACAGATGCGAGTTAAAACGAGTTTTATTTATTTATATTTTTTGTGTTTTTTTTTTTTTACGAGCAACGAAAAAAACAAGAAAAGCGATTAGGTTTAAAAAATGTCTTCGTTCTTTTACTATCCAAACTTACTTTTGTTTTGTGTCGAGTGCTCTCAATTCAATTAAAATTGATTTTAACATAGCTAAAATAAATCAGTTGGTTTAATTTCAATAAACTTTGACTGAACCGTTTGATCGGAACAAGTGAGCTGTACGCGTGGGATGAACGGAGCAATCAGCTGATTAAAGTTAGTTCCTGATTAAAATTGACTCTTTGGTTAGGGATGGTTTTCCGGTTATCACTTGCCCAAATGATCAAATAGTGGTCAAACGATCGTCGATATTCGTTCATTCCATAGCCTATTTACAGATTTTACTTCAGCTAATAAATTATAGCGTAGGCTTATAATCATGCATTTAATTAATAAAATTAAGTAGGCATGTGAAAAAGATTCGATTTAATTGCGAATTTTTATGATCGACCACTAAAACGATATGATTTTCTGGAATGTTATTGCATTAAAGTTTGTGCATTGTCAAGTAATCGTCATAATATTTCAACACCAATGTGGGCTTAAATAATTTTTATTTGCGTAAAACTATTACACAAAAATGTCAAACAGATAATTATAACCGAAATTAGTAACAACGTTACGGTAACTACCAGTGACTAAAAAGTAACGATATGCTTCTATGTACTAGGCAGGACCATGCGGTGACCCACATATAATTAATTATTAGGTCATGTATACTATTATGTTTATTAAATACTAGCTGTATATCCCGGTTTCACCCGGAAAATTTCAATTTTTAAATCTATAAAATCTATAAACTGAGACTTTTATCGACTCAAATGGTCGATTTTGTAAAAACCAATGTAAAGCGAGATCAAAACGATTATTATAACAATAAAGAATATACCCAAAGATCGGCTGAAGTTATTCAATTTTAATATGGACAGGTGTTCGCACCTGGTCTGAAAGAACCACTGAGCGAAATTTGGAGAATTTAGGACAAACGGTATGGATTTCTATAAAGAACAAATAAACAAACAAACAAACAGAATTTCAACTTTATTTATATAGATTGTATTTGAATATAAATAAATTGTATTGCTAATTGTCATTTTAATTGTATTACGGCAGCATCGTATAAATTATTATTTTATTTATTAATGTATTATTGTATTCATTAATATTATATAGCATTAAATGAGGTTCCTTTAACTCGTAAATAAGTTAAGCCATAGATGTTCAAAGTGTAGACGATATGTTTGCATAGGGTAGATAATGAAGACAAATAATTATTAAATATATAAAAGTATTAGCGAGGTTAAAGTTATGCTTTGTATAGCCCTAAGTAGTTGTAAGTTTTTTGCCAAATAATTGTAAATATCCCCCACCACCGAACAGAGGTGACTTATCAGATAAAAAAGATTGGATAGGCATTCTCTTCCGAGCTCTCTACCTCTTCTGGTCTTGCGCACCTCGCTCCATCTTACCAGGCTTGTACTCACAAGGGGACCACGTCACATTTCCCTCTCTGATTTTGATGAAATTTTTTTTGGTGATTCTACATCGAAAATAAGTCGATACGTGTCCGGCTGTTCCATTGAATGGGCCATCTGGACTGAGAAATTATATATTTAAGTCCAAAAATCGTTAAAATTGGCTTTCACAAAACAGTCATTGCTCCATTCTACCTGAACCAATTTTAATGAAACTTTCAGGGATCCTTCTACTTAAAAATATATTTGACAGGTGTATAGGGATTTGTCACAATTCACCCTAGTAAGGCCAGAGCGTCACATCAAAGTTGAGGCTTAAGTTAGTAAATTTAAGCTGCTAAAACCAACAAAGCATGCAGTGGAGTCTTAAACTACACAAAAATAAATTATTATCTTTCAGAAAGACTGATGCGCATCACAAATGTATTCACTATTCTCTGGCCTTACTAGGGTGAATTGCGACAAATCCCGATACATGTGTCTAATATATTTTCATGTAGAAGAATCCCTGAAGGTTTCATTAAAATTGGTTCAGGTAGAATGCAGCAATGACTGTTTTGTGAAAGCCAATTTTAACGATGTTTGAACCTAAAATATTTAATTTCTCGGTCCAGATGGCCCATTCAATGGAACGGCCGGACACATATCGACTTATTTTCGATGCAGAATCACCAAAAAAAGTTTCATCAAAATCGGAGAGGGAAATGTGACGTGGTCCCCTTGTTAGTTGTAATTTCATATTGTATGTTAATTTTTCTTTTATATAACATATATGTGTATCTATGTACGCTTTGCTTTTCTTATTATCTTCAACCAATAAATCTTTCCAAAGATCTACGTAAATTTTATACCCTTTATTACTATTATAATTAATTTGGATTAAACAACCAAGTCCCCCCTCCTTTTTTTTCCACGGCGCTATAGCCCGGTTACAGGTCTTGGCCTCCTTCAAACCTCACGGTCTTGTGCCGACGCCATCCAGTTCCTAGCTCCCAGGATGTTGCGTACATCTCCTGCCACTCAGCTTTGATCTCCCTCTTCTTCTTTGTCAATGCATCGGCTGAGTTAGCAATATTTTAGACATCTCCCCATCTGCTATACTGGCGATATGCCCTGCATATATCAAGCGCCACAACTTCATTGTTCTCAGGACATCAGCCTCTCCGAAAGCGTTGTACAGCTCCTGGTTCTTGCATCGCCTCCATTCCTCTCCAACTTCCACGCCGCTAAAAAACGTCGGAGAACATTTCTTCCGAAAAGAAGGATGTCCTTTTCCATGGCTTTTGAAGTTTTCCAGCATCCAGATCCATAAAGAAGTACGGGGATGTGGTAGTGGGAGCTTGGTCTCTCAGGATAGTATCCGCCTGTTCAGCTGCTGCCTCAACCCAAAGTTTATTGACTGCTGTGACTCTTCTAAGATGAAGCCCCCAGTCCATACTTAGTCCGAAATGGAACATCCACAGAAAGGTCTACAGGACATTCCAAAACATGTGGTCAAGTATTAATACAAGAATGTGACGGTTCAAGGATATTCTATAACTCTTTTTCTATGAAACAGAATTAATCATGAATTGTTTGTTTCACGTTACAATAGATTTATTTTATTTTATTTTTTTTATTTTTTTTTTTTTTACACGAAACGGCCACTTTGAGGACCACGCGATATCACTGAAGAATCTTCCTTCTTCCTCCTTCTCACTTCCCAGCGCAGCTTCATCATTCTCGACAGCTCCTCTCTTCTCTCCTTTGACCACCCAATACCCTTCAACCTCTTCTTTAATCTGACTTCATTGTTAATTACTTTCTTGAAAAGATCCCTGTCATGACAAAGTTCTTTTGATATCCCCAATGTTTCAAATTCTTCTTTAATTTGCCTAGGATATCCCCCCAAATTTTTATACTTTAAAATTTTACTAAAAATTTCTTTACATAATCTTTTTTCACTCATTCTCTCCATGTGCCCAAAGAACCTTAACCTCCTAATTTTCATATCACTTTCTAAATCATTAATTTGCCTGTAAATTTCCTCATTAGACCTCCTCCTAGGTTTATTTATTATTATAAAAAAATAACGAATATCAAAAATCAAATATTATTCAGATCTCTAATTAAAAATTGTTTTGATGTTTTCGTGAGAATTTACCTATTAGGTAAAGTAAAAAAAAACAACATAATTTCTGAGTCATAAAAATGATCTATGCTTTATTTTGGGCTACTGAAACAAGATTCTGAATAGCTTGTTTTTCTTAAATAACAAAATTGAACTATATATCCTATGATTATGATGTTGAACTTATGAATCCTACCGCCGTAAGATATCCTGGCAACCTTCCTTTTCCAAGTTATCCGATCCTGCCGTCCATCAAATATCTCCGAACTTTTTCATCCCAAATCCTCGGTACATTCCGCAATACCCTTTAGATCTATATACACCGGCCTACCGAACGTCAGCTTTCGATAGATCTTTCATTATCCGGCCCACCTCGTTATGGAATTCCATTCCCACTTTCATCCGTAATTCCAATACCCTCTCCACCTTTAAATCCCGCATATATCATCACTTCATAGCCATCCAACGCCCTTTTTAAACCGACGGCAGTTCTTATTTTCCTTATATATTTTACTTTATTTTTTTATTATCATCTTTTTTTTTTTTTTAAGAAATATAAATACCATTTAACCAATCTGTAAATAAGTGTGTAAATATTTATATATTATTAAATGTGAAAACTAGTTTCTTTCACCTGAGCGAATATTTAATGTGTATTTTATTTTATTTTTTTCTCTTTTTATACTAGAGGTTCCCTAATTATTTGTAGTTATTTAGTATTATTTTAATTTATTTATTTAAACTTTAAGGCTCTAAAGACCCCTTTGCATATTATTTAAATTTGTTCTTAAGGGACATTTGTCCCAGAACAAATAAATAAAGAATTTATTTATTTATATTTTTTTTTTTCAAATTTAACTAAACCTTGATATATTTCTAAATAGTTTAAGTATAACCTCCCTAAACTTCATATTAATATTTAGTTAGGTTCTCTTAGATATGTAATTGAGTTGAAGCTAAAGTTCTCTTAAGTGGCTGATTCTACTCTATCTAAATCTAATCCATGGTGAAATAAATTATAACCAACTAATTAATAATAATTCATGAGTCTGACAAGACGCAAATGGTATCCGATCGTTCAATATTATTAATTTACAAATGCCGGTATTTTTAGTTTATTGGCACAATATTCCCATGGTCATCAACGCTTTTTATTCCCCATCTTTTATATATATATATATATATATATATATATATATATATATATATATATATATATATATATATATATATATTTAGCTTATATTAATATGTTTGTTTATTATATTTCTTTATTCCTTACTGATTCGTACCAGTTTGCTTTTTGTACAGATTTTACATTTGATTTCATACTTCCCGGTATTTTCGAAGTTAATAATGTAACGTGAAACATAATTATGTGATTTTTGTCTGTTACGTTGAAAAAAGTTCAAGAATTTTCGTTGGAACAGTTACATAACTGTATGAGTACATGTTCTGGATCCTAAGAGAATGTTCTACTCCCTTCTTCAATGTTCCATTTCGAACAAAATGGAAAAAATAAGAAGCAATGGACTAGGGGGTTAGTCTTGAACTAAACATCAAAGCATATGATTACTTTTTTCAACGTTGTTATTAACTTGAGCTTTTATTGTTAGTTTGGCGCTGTGAATTATTATTTACTGTTACTTATAATAAAAACAATTAAAATCCACATTAGTGCTAAAATATTATAATTTGGAGTAATAATCATATAAAAATTAATCAGCATTAAATATTTAATGATTATTTGACGCTAACATCAAAGAATTTAAAAAAATATTAAATCCTTTCGCAGATTAGATACTGATGTTTGTATATTTATTTATGAAACTGTCAAAGACCTCTCGTTACATTAGACATGGTACCTGCCAGAAATCTTTTATATAGAATTATCGATGATAATTAACTGTCAACGAATGAGTATTTATAACAAAGCGAATAAAAACAATATAGGAAATCCCTTTAAAGCCACCGGGAGCTTCACAAACATCCTGTCAATCAAATAGGCTGACAAGGCGAAAAGACGCGTTCAAATTGTCAAATCAAGTTTTAGGTTTAAAACAAAAAGGGTTTTATTTATCTTTCATGCAAATAATAAGGCTTGAATAATAATAATAATAATAACAGTGTTATAATACAACAGTCTTCTAAGGTATTTCCCTGGGTGAGTGTCGGCGGCATTGTCCTTAAACAGCTGGGATTTAATTGAGAGCTCTTAAAGTTATCATCAAATTTCCCGGCCCAATACAGCATTTTTTTTTCGAAATATTGTGAAATGCGCGAGTGGAGTATTTAAAAAAAAAATATTAGAAATTTCAATTTTATAAATTATTTTATATATTTTCGATGCGCTTGGCTAGTAATATTATTTGTACAACTTTCTTTGGACATATAATTTTACTTGTTAATATCTGTTTTAAATAAAAATATTTGTTTATATTATATTTATTTTCTATTCTAACTTTCTAATAATAAATATTTAACTTTCGTAAACTCACATAAATTTTTTTACAATATCGCATTATTTACATATACAATATCGCAATATATATAGTTATGTATGTATGTATAAAACATTATAATCTAGACTATGTCTTCATTTGTTTTGTTTTAGGATATCGCGAATAACGAAAAAAACATCGCTTGACTTCTGATCACTTCAGTTGATTTTGCTAGCACTTGTTTTTTAGGAGTCTTGTGATTGCACCATGGTGTTGACGTTTTCTGCCGTTTAGGTAACAATCGTTTTTTCCGTTTTTGTCAAACCAACAAAACCGAAAAGAAAAAAAAACACTTCTATTAACAAAAAACACGGTGAAATAAAAACAAAGTGAGGCAGGTACGCCAACAGTGATGGAGCCATTCGATTGGCCACCAAACTGACGTCAGAGTTCGCGCATGCGATTACCAGGTAAATTTAATATGTTGTCGAGCTATACATTCGCTTCAAGTTTCGTGAGCATGTTTGTAACGATACGCGTTCCATGAGTTTTATTCAACAGTGGCTTCTTGTCATATTTTCTCGAAAAACTAGATACGAAAGGAACATTCATTAGCTGAAAGCATCTAGAACAAATAATACTCCATAAGTATGTATGAATAAGTGAATGACTATCCATAAGGGAATTAGAGAGGATCTAGGGGAGACATAAGATAGTGAAGGTGATGAATGGGCTTTACTGATTAAGTGCCAGATGTATGTTTTTCAAAGCGATGGAGGAGGCACTTAAGCCTGGAAGAGTGAGAGAGAGGGAGTGAGGGAGAGAGAGAGGGGGAGTGAGGGAGAGAGAGGGAGTGAGGGAGAGAGAGGGAGTGAGAGAGAGAGAGAGAAAGAGAAAGAACTATGGGAGACTTTTTCAAGCTCCTCGGAGCTGGGGAGCCGGTATAAAGAAACTTGCTAAATGTTTCCCCACCGATACTGGCAAACACATTAGCTAACGTCTTCTTTCCTTCTCACCATTATCCCACAATCCCATGAGCCCCAAACAATTAATCCAACTCTTCCATTTAATTTCATTAATAATTTTATTCCAATTGTAATTTAAATAAAGTCAATGCCGAAGATACGGTACAGTTCTATTCCTCTAAATAACCAACAGCTTCTAGTTCCTTATGTTGACCCTCACCTGACTTCGATTAACGGTCCGGCCACACATGTCCGCACCGGATCCGCACCGCAGCATTAATATAGGTTATGATCAGAATATTTTTAATTTAACTTACATATTACCTTTAGTTATGCCTAAAGGTCAGGCCACACAAGTCAGGCACAGGCCACTTTAGGCATAACTAAAGGTAATATCTAAGTTAAATAAAAATATTCTGAACATAACCTATATTAATGCTGCGGTGCGGATCCGGTGCGGACATGTGTGGCCGGACCTTTATGCTGCTTAGTGTATGGAGGACTATCACAGATTCGGTGCTCGTACGATCCGTGGAAAAAAGTTGTTCTTGGCGTGTTTTTAAAAGGAAAAAATTAACATCAACATAATTTTGTTTACTATAGGAACATGGTTTGATTAAATTGTTTGAAGAAATTATATTTAGTCCCACCTCTTTGACATACAACATTCGGATGATGTAGTTGGGGGATAAGGTCAAACCAAGAAACCAGTTATCTTCAAAGTAAACCTAGATCTGGGAGGCCCAAATAAATTTTGAGAAATCATAGGCCTGCAATTTTGCGATCTGTGAATGATAATCCTACGATGAGTGCACCACTGCGCTGCAACAAGATTACCAGCTAATAATAGCACCACAACAACAATGTGTTTACCAAAAAAAAAAAAAAAAATTATATTATAACACAGACTTTTTTTATTTTGTATAAATAATTTTTATAAATGTCTTACAACTTTGTTTATGAAATTGAAAATGTTTAAAAATGATCAAGTAAAAAGGGTTAATTTATAAAGAAAAAAATAAAAGAATAGTCTGTTATTTTTCCTTGGCTAAAATCTGATTTTTGGCATGGTGTACATAGACATTTTTTGCTAACTGTAAATATATATATATATATATATATATATATATATATATATATATATATATATAATTTATTTGAAGTTAATGTGCCAGGTACATAAAAAAAGGGCCTTCAAGGGCACACAAGAGCAGTTGATGGTTATCGAAACTTCATATTACTTTCACTTACCTATATATGAAATATATAGTAAGTGGAAGTATGGCGATCGTGAAAAATTTCGACTCGGTTCTGAGGGGACTTATATGGTGTAGAGGCATTTATTGTTTGTTTGTTTTTTGTTTCCTATAAAGTACCTTTGTTTTTGTTTATATGGAGAAATTAACTGTCTCTCGTTACGCCTAAAAATAAGAAATGACAAAATATGAAATATGATAAAAATAAAGAAAACATAAAGAGGAGAAAAAAAGAAAAATATTCATTCAACTCATAAAACTCGTTGAGCCCACGCATCCGGAGTACGCATTAATGACAGGCCATTGTTCAAGATTAAAGCCGTTCTGTTCATTTGAGAAGTGGCAATTAACAAAACGCATTGATTTCTAATCTAAGTAAGTTGGTAAGTGAAAGTTGTTTGTTGCGCGCACGCACCAGATTTTTTCAGACGATATCGTATCGAGAGCCGTCACAATGAAGAAGCCCGTATTAAATCAGGGCATAAATAATAATATAAAAGTAATGGATAAAGTCAACTACAATAAGATTAGTTATTAGGCTGTAGACAGTCCTCTTAATCAAGCAATGCTAATAGGATTATGAATGATTAAGGGTTTTAAGAGTTAAATAAGAATAAGAAAAAGAAAAAAAACGACGTTACGAAATATAATAAGAGTATAGTGCCTTCTAAAATTTAATCATTCGCTAGGTGGGAGGGGGGGGGGGGGAGGAGGAGAGTCTCTCCTAAAAGCTTGTTTTATTTTATAATTCACAAGTTTTTTGCTACTCTACGTCGAGCTTGTTTCAGCCCCAGCCACCTTTAAAATAGTCTAATGAAAGAGGACATTTTTTAGAGAGAAAATGTTGCTTTATGACTTAATGGCCGGTTAAGAGGGAGAGGGGTGGTGTCGAGCTTTTTTTTTTTTTATTCATTTAACAGCTACTGTGCCAGATATTTCACTGACAGGAGATTTTTTAAGGGTTAAATTAACTTAACTTTGGAAGATCATAATGTTATTAATTAGCTCATAGCTACGTGGCTGAGTGCATTATTACCATATGATATACTAGCATTCCCCGTCGCGGCTTTGCCCGCGTCTTTAAAATCAATTCTGTGATCATTATAATGGTATTGATTTAATATAATATGTTAACTGATGTTAAGGAGATTTAGTAGAATCGGAGCTTCCGGTAGGTGGAATGTTGGAGGCCGGCTCGGTAGAAGAGAGGGACGCGCAATGGAGAGATTTCACTAAAACCACCGATACAAAAAATTGCTTACTCGTCGTGAACGCTTCATTTTTCGGCTTTAAAACATAGTTTTCGACGCCCCGTAGGACTTCCGAGTTAAACTTGTATCAAGATCTTCAAAATGAGTCCAAATTAGATATTTTTTCTCGAAGTGCAAAAATAGGTGTCCGTTAGAGTTAAACGACAATTTCGCCATTTAAACCCCTTAGGGGTTACATTTTCGAAATTCCTTTCTAAGTGGTTACCTACATCGCGTTTAAAATCTAAATTCCGAACTTCAAGTTTCTATCATTAGTAGTTTTTGCACTGAGTTGATCTGTCAGTCAGGACAAAGCCTCTTATATACATAGAGATTACATGGTTTCATCATTCTTAAAAGTTACTACAAGTCTACTGTCTCCAAAGCTTTAGTATATATTTTGAAATAAAACGTGACGGAGTCTTAAGGTAATATTTACTTCAAATCATTACTATAACCATGAAGTTTCCAAGTTTGGTGGAGCTCTCACCAAATTTACACACTGAGGGTGAAAACTTGAAAATATCTTTATAGCAGAAATTTCGGCTTGGCCTATGAAGACTACCTAGTCACTACGGAGCAGGACAATGTCAATTCAAGTTTTCATAAGTAGTGGCTCTTTGGTCAATGAGAGCTGTCCTACCTCTTTGGGCTCCTCGAGGTTAGCAAAGAGAGGTTTTGTTCTGTCTTGCACTGCACCTTGTGTTGTAGTTTGGTATTAATTAATTAATTGCTATAATTATTAATACTGTTTACAGGAAGCTTTTCCATAGCATTGGATAAGTTAGTTTTAATTTTTTTTTTTTTTATAATCTATACATGTTTCTCTTTATAAATCGCTTTGTGAAGTTATTTTTGTTTGTTTTCTGTAGAGCATTTGCTTTTACTTTCACTTACCTGTATATGAAATATGCATTAAGGGAAAGTATTGCGATCGTGAAAAATTTCGACTTTCAACGGAAATACACGTTTTGGGGTCCCCTTAGTCCAAATAACCAGGTTCCGCGAAATGGTCTGTGTGTGTGTGTAAACAGACTAGCTCAAAAACTATAAACCGTACGAACCTGAAATTGGGTATTTGGTGTATGTACAGTGCTGTGAAAAAGTCTTTGAACAAAACTGTATTTGTGAAAATAATTTAAATAATTTTATTTTAGCACTTAATTTTTTACTTATTATTTTGCTAAGAGTATTAAAAGACTTGTGCATTGAACTTTGTAATGTTAAACTGCGTACAGTAGAGGATAAAAATATTTATAACTGCTTGTCATTATTATGGTCTAAAGTATCTTCATAATCCTTTCTATAGACAACGTCTTAATGTTTATATCATACTGTCTCTATCTCTTGAAATCAGTATAAAAGTTCATTTGAAAGTGAGAACATAGTTGTGTTATCGAAAAAACGTTTTTTATTCATAGAATACTGTGCTTTTTTAAACCGTAAGTAAAGTTAACAGTAAAAAATAATTTTTCTTAATAAACTTATTTTTTTCTATACTTTAAGCTATCCGTTTTTCAGGAAATGGCAAAAATTAATCTTCTTGATCGACAGAAAGTGATTATTTTGTATCAGCAGGGCCTTACTATTCGTGAAATTCAAAGGCAAGTGAAGCGTTCTATTTCTGGAATACATTACATTATTAAAAAATTCAGAAAGAGTAAATATGTTGGGGACTTGAAACGTTCTGGGAGGCCCCGAAAGTTAAATTCTGCTGTAGAAAAACATTTGAAGTTGCTATCATTACGCAACCGCAAAAAGAATAGCACTCAGCTAGCTCAAGAAATTGCCAAAGCCACAGGCACACAGGTTTCGTCTTCATTAGTTAGAAGGAAACTGATTAGTTTCGGACTTAAGGGATGCGTTGCGAAACAAAAAAAAACATTTTTTCGTCGTGAAAATAAACAAAAGCGCCTGAAATTTGTGAAAGAGCATGAAAATTGGACCGAAGAGGACTGGAAGAAAGTTTTATGGATTGATGAATCAAAATTCGAAATGTTAGGCTGCAGGAGAAGACAGTATGTAAGGCGGCGGCCAGGAGAGGAATACTTGGAAGATTGCTTAAATCCAACTATGAAGCATGGAGGAGGATCTATAATGGTTTGGGGCTGCTTCTCAGGTTATGGAGTAGGAGATCTTATAAAAATTGAAGGAAAAATGGACACTAAAAAATATCACCGTATCCTCTCATCTCATGCAATTCCATCTGGGTTGAGATTTACAGGCGCCGGGATTCGTTTTGCACTAAGACAATGATCCAAACCATACAGCTAGAAGTATAAAAGAGTATTTGGCAAGAAAAGAAGAGCAGGGACAGTTAAAATGTATGGAATGGCCACCCCAGAGTCCTGATTTTAATCTTATAGAGCATTTGTGGGAATTACTTGATAGGAAAAGGGTTGAAAGGCAACCAAGTAGTTTAGAAGACCTGTGGAGAATCCTGAAAGAACAATAGGAAAAAATTTCCCCAGATTATATAGCCTCTTTAATTTCTAGCGTTAAAGATAGATTGATGAGCGCCAAGAGAAACAAAGGCGGACATACTAGATACTAATTTTTGGCTTATGTTATATAGTTATTACCATTTTCCGCTCACAATATTATATTGATGATATTTTTAACTGAATAAAATATTTGTTTCAAAATTATTTTTGTTTTTTTCTTCTCTCCCAACTTAGATTATTTCAAATGCGACATTGTTCAAAGACTTTTTCACAGCACTGTATATGCCCGCGATGTGACAGCAAAAAATTAATCAAAATTGGTCAAACGGAGGGGGTACTATATTTAATGAATTTTGTTTAATTTTCAGTTTTTTTTTATTTACTCAAAAACGGCTGTAACTATTTTGATCAAACTGGGTATTTGATGTGTGTACATGCCCGCGATGTGACAGCCGAAATTTCATATCCCGTATTATCACTGATGAAAAATAAAAACTTTGACAATAAAAACATTTATTTAACTTTAGAGAGTACGTGATGCTCAAATTATTTAAAGCATTTAAGGTGTGAAAAAATATGAGAATAAGTATAAGATAATCTTTAATTAATTATATATTAGATTAAAAAGTTTAGTTCCATCATAAATTTCTGAAGGCAATATAAAGTGATTTTTGAGGAACAGTAATCGTTCTCGATTTCCAGGAAGGCATAAGCGACAAACTTTACTACGAGTCGTAAATACACCTCCAATCGATTCACCTTCACGATGTATTTACAAAAAACAAATCGCTGAAGAAAACCAGCAAGCATTAAAAAAAAAACCCCGACTGTTGATGAAATTAGGTCCCTTAAAAGATATAAGCAATAATGAATCGAAAAGTACTGTGAATTTTTAAGTTTTGCATTACAGATACATTATAACTTATTGAGATATACAAATATAAGCATATAAATATGGAAAAGTGTGGCGTTCACATATTATCGAAACACGTCTATTTCCAATCTAAGTAAATTCGTAAGTGAAAGCATCGCAAGAATATTTTTAGTTTTGCTAGTGAAAATATTTCTTTCTATTAGTTATTCTTACAGCTCATTTTTTAAACGTTTTATCTGAGTAAAGAATTTTTGTAAATAGTTATTTACATTAAAGGATTATTTTTTTTCTTTATATTTTATGTGTAACTTTTCGAGTGAACCTTACTAAAATCCCTTACATAGTAAAGAAATATAATTAGCCCTACTGTAACAAGAATAGTTGTAACTGTTCCTCATTCCGATCCGGGCAGGCAAAATTATTCTTAAGTGATTGGAGGCATAGGAATGTACAAATACTAATCCACATTTCAATTTAGTGTTTGTTTTTATATATTACAAGGCAACTTGTATCTTGCTCTAGTTTCCTCCACTCTGACTAAGGATGTCTCATCTACGAAGATGAGCACGGATTAAGATAAAAAATGTTATTAAATTGTAATATGAAAGTAACAGTATCACAAATATATTTTCTGAGAATGGATTACTTTATTATACCTGAAGAAAATAGTACCTTATTGGTTCCTTCAAATTTAGTATTGTTAGGATCCTGCGGTTGCGAATTTTTATTTTATTTTTAATTATAAGGCGTAGGTGGCCATGGTGATAAAGGATGTTAACAATGTAAGGAATTATATAAGATGTCCTACAAGGGCCTGTATCCAAGGCACTCTTCGTTAAAAATATCGGAAAGTTAGGACGTGACTTCCAAGCTGTGACACCAGACCAGGCCGCTCCAGGACTAGCAGCGAAAACTAACTCAATCAACTGACCAGCTCCCTCATATATTAATTTTATGTTCTTGATTATAACAATTACTAAACTACTTTTATTACTGTTTATCAACAAAAAGTATCATTTTAAAAAGTAACAATGTAGGTACTCCAGACGGTGAAACACGTTATTACAGTTTAACAGTTCAAAACTGGACAGCTTAGTGCCCAGAATAAAATCTCGAAGTGAACTGTTAAATGAGGATGAGACAAAAATATTTAGGGTGACTGTAGCGTAAGTTGACAGTGCCACAATAGTTGACATTTTGTACAAAAAGTGTGAATAATAAGATTCAGGGTGGATTATTTTGGTTCAATTGGTGGATTAATCAATAATGGACACCAAAATCGGGTAAACCCGAAGAAGAGATCACGTATTTATATTCAAGTAGTTATTTGAATATAAATACGTGATTTCAAAATCTAATTTTATTTGTTTATTCCAAATATTGAAGACAAATCATGAAATTTATTTTGGAGTTTGAAAAATAAAACTTAAATCATTTTTTTCGAAGACAATATCAAACCCAATTTTGAGACTTCTCGTGCATCGCGTTTGATGATTCAATTTTTATGAATATTACAAAAAAAGCGTCTTTTCATTTTAATTTTTTTTTTTTTTTTAAAGATTTCTTTCTTTAAAGATTCTTTTTCTTCTGTTTAAGATGTTGATTGAAAAAAAAAAAATTGCTATAAAACCAATCAGCTAAATAATTAGATGGCACGGTAGATTATTGCCAATTTGAAGCTTGATTAGAGGTGACGTTACAACCCCCCTGTTTTTCATCCCTTCCGAAGCTGCATCTATTAGCCGGGATAATCAAGTTGAGCTCACCAGTTATTTCAAACTATTTATGCTAATTTATTCAGGCCTTGTCAAATCAGCCATGATCAGAAGCTGATGCAGATCACAATATCTCGTCATTTAAGATTCAAAACGAGCCCTCATCAACGGGCTACTAACATACTAACGAAGTTTAGTATCATCTCTATTAAAAAATAATTTAGCAGAATTGAATTCCATGAATTATACCGTGATTTATATGCAAAATAAGCCCTCGAAATATGCCATGTAGTAAACCTTAAAAAGTGCAGTGTAATATGCAGCAAATATTATGATGATATGGGTTGTAAATATGCACACCGACGGTGATAAAAAAAAAAATATAGAGGCGTAAAACCATAAAATTACCGAAATATTATTTTATGTGACAATAAATGATTTCTATTGAAAACTTTGAACTTAAATTCTTCAACCTCAAATCACTAATCTTGAAAAATGGCGTCATAATTGGAGAATCAAAATCAATCCAAAAAAATCACAACAAACACCTTTAATCTTCTAAACCTGGGTCCCCCTCTCCTACGGTTTCCTACATTAAGGCTAGACGCACATTGAGACACTCGCGACGCAGAGCAGAGCAGAATAGTTTTTGTAATACGTGTGGTAGATAAGAAACTGCGCTGCCCTGCCCTGCGTCCCAATGTGCGCGGTTCCTACGTTTCATAAAAACTGCTCTGCGTCGCAAGCGTCTCGATGTGCGCCGAGCCTAAGGCTAATCATAGGCGCACATTGAGGCACTCGCGACGCAGAGCAGTTTTTGTGAAACGTGAATTAGATAGGAACCGCGCACATTGGGACGCAGAGCAGGGCAGCGCAGTTTCTTATCTACCACACGTATTACAAAAACTGCTCAATTTGCGCTCGGTCTAATCCTCCTCTTATCCCTGTTTGACAGATCCGCTACTTCAAACGTCCAACTTGGGATTCTCGCATAAGATTGACACGACAAGAAGTCGCTTGATGTTAAAGCCCACTCAACAACATTCACTCTCTTGAAATGCTCAAAACTACCAACCAAAAAAAAAAAAAAAAAAAAAAAAAAGGCTTATTTACATGACTAGAATCAGATAAAAGTGGACTTCGTAGTATGTATAATATATTCCTTTTAAAGCTTAATATGTACAAAATATGTTGGTCAAAAATACATGTTTCAACAAGTTTCTGAATCATGTAGAAATAATTATGCAAAAAAAAAAAAATAATAAAAAAAATAGTTTTGCAGATAAATTGGGGACTTGGTCTTAAAAAATAATATGTATACATCTATTATGTATATATAACCTACTACTGTTTTGGGTAGAATAGCGCGAATTTGAATGTTTAATATTGATGTGATAGCATCAGATATTGTAAAAAAACAAAAAAAACAAAAACAATATATGTATGCAAGTAATAAATATTGGTAGAAAAAATAGAACAAAATAAAATTGTAAAGAGGATACGAACTGGTTGTTGACAGTAGAAAGTTAGCTGGGTAAAGAAGTGATGTGCTTTGTTCTATCGAAAACCAATCCAATTTCCAATTGTTTTTCTCTTTTTTTGTGGGGGGGGGGGGAAGGGGTGTTAGTGTAATTGGTAACAGAGCTAAGGTCACTGGAAGAGATGAGAAAGCAAACGGTTTTTTTCAAAAATTATTTTTCAAATTTCTTGTAATTGTAGAATCTCGATATTTTACTGTCTATATGACAATATTTTTTTTTTTTTTTATGAATAAGTGTTTCTGTTTAAAATAAAAAATAATAATGATAGCTTTTATGCCGTCATTACATCGTGGTACGTATCTATTTTGAATTATTGTTCGGAAGACCCTCTTAGAGGCACATTATTTAATTAATTGAAATGGAAACTGATTTAGACATAAATTAAACAATTTTTTTTTCGTTTTTCAGTCTTAAAATTTGCGACTGTAAAATATTTTTGTTAACATGGACAAATTTAAAAACATTAACTCCAACTCGATAGCTTTCAAAAAATGCAGATCGAATATTTACATTTTATTCTGAGCCTTAGGAGTAATATGTATGTTAGTAAAAAAAAAAAAAAAAGATCTCTTCTCGCAAAGTGAATAATTGAAGTTAACCCATGCATTAAAAATTAAAACAAAAGCAAAAGTTCTATAAAATTGCAAAATCAATACTATAGAGAGTATTTGTTAGTTACGTTATAATGTAGCTAAGCAGTACTGTTTCACTACACAATTTAAATGCCTTAATTAAGTTTTTAGTATTTGTAATAGTAATTTTTTAAGAAAACTGAGTTTTAATTTTAAGAAAACAGTTCAAGCCGTTTATTAGATTAACATCAATCACGACTTAGTCTGACGACCAATACTTCGGCTGGGTTTGTATAAATGTTGGAGTGAAACATTTTTTAACTCTCGGGCCCTAAGTAGCGTGGTATGAGCTCGGTATTTGAAGTAAACCTCTGGAGGGAGTACGCATCATACTGCATAAAACTAGAATTATTTACAGTAATTATTCTTACTTTAACCGGAATAAAGAATTCTTTACAGAGTAAGTAGTTAGGTATCGTTACGTTTCAGAAATTATCTAAAAACGATAAGGTGACTTTCATTTTTCCTAAAACTCCTTATTCTATAATTCAGAATTATTTATTGCGTTCTAATGAAAAAAAAAAAAAAAATCTTTTTGAAAAAACCAGCCTTCATCAGACTTTGATTCATGGATTAAACAATACAGTTCTCATTCCCAGATCATTATTAAAACACCTACGGCTGAATTTGGAAAATTGTATAAATAATTGTGCAATAATTTTCCAGGTTATAACAACTCCAATTAATCTCCTCACGTAAGTATTAATGAACCATTAAAATCGCATTTTATATGTTTTCCCAACGGAAATGAATTATTAATTACGTTTTCGTGTTTTAGGCGGGGGGTTTTATTACAACTTGCAGGAGACCAAATTTTAGGGGTTTGTACGCCAATAGGCTAGAAGAGAAAATTGAGCTGGGAAGAGGAAGCATTCTGTCCACTCAGCGGCTTGCGAGGTGCTACTAGGTACTGATGAAAGAAGAAAGCAACCTAGTTGTTGGTCAGAGTTGTCCGATTTGGTTAAAGCCACGAAAGAAGCAGATTATCAGTACTTAGTATCAAACAGGGACAAAGACTGGATCGCCGACACACCTCTGAATAAAGGTGTTAAAGACAGAGTTGGCCATATTTAAATAAAAATGTAATCATGATTATGACTAATAATCAAAAATGTGAATAATGATTGTAATCATCATTTACAAATCATTCTTTAGCGTGGAATCATTAATCGTGAATAGTATTAATCACTGGTCGTGGAATATTCATGAATATAATGCATTCAACAATCATGAATGACCATTTTCATTATTAAATGTTGGACAGTAATTATGATTGAGAAGAATTTATTATTCATGATTACTCATTATTCATTAATCAAGACTAATAGGAATTCACTACTCATGATTACAGATCATTCATTAATCATGAATAATATAAATTCATTAATCCTGATTACAAAAAAAATCACAAATCTGAGTCTTACTAATCATGAATGATGATTGAAAATATGTTTGCTCTTTCCATTCTTGTCAATAGACCTTTACTAATACCCTTTGGAATTAGGGTCTAATTCTTTACTTGTGACTTCAAATGCTGTTCAGTTGACTATACCCACTCTTAGGAATTGTCCTTGCTCATTGCTTAGGACAACTTTTAATTCAGAAATGCATCCTCGTCTTTTAAATTTAAATGAATAATGATTATGAATACCTATATCATATTCAAGATTGATGATTAGTGAATATTTGTTATTCATGATTGATGAATATTAGGTATTCATGATTGATGAATATTATATTAATCCTATCTCATGAATATATTTTATTCATGAATAATGACTAATTGAATTCATCAGTATTCGTTAATCATGAATAACTGAATACCGGTTATTCATTATTCATTTCAAATGAATACCATAAACACTCAATAATCATTAAAAATACTCCGCACTGATTATGAATAATGGTTATTCATCATTTATTTGTTTTATGATTACAATTATTCATATTCATTAATCATTATTCAGATTACAATTTGTCCAACTGTGGTTAAGGAAGCAGTTTTGAAGGAAAAGACTGGAGCTCAGCTCTGATCTGAAACGGTACCTATCCCTTTCCTTGGAACACCCAGAAGACTAAGTAGCTATAACGATTTATTGTTGATTGACTTTGACCTTATCATTGACTAAAATGATAAGGTAACTTTTTATTGGCATAGCGAAGGAAAAATCCCCTTCCCTCACAAACGAATCAGGTTTTGATGAAATTTTGGGGAATTGAGGAAGTTGAAGTATTAAAATGTAAAGTTGTATGCTATGCTAATTTATTCAGTATTAAGATTGTCCTTAATTTTGATAAATAGAATGATCTGATGGATTTTTTTAAGTTCATAGAAGATACTCTCAAATATTTAAGCTTTAATTTCAAATAAAATTTTCAATAGTACTAACCGGGAAATAGAGCCGTTGCAAACTTTCGCTAGAACTTGGTGTTAGTTAGTAGCAACCGAAAGGGTGAATAAAGACGAAGCTGGGTGAGGCTCACCTTTATCGAATACTAATTGCTGAGGAGTAAGGGCACAAACCTTCCTTTATATTTATAGCGACCATTGCCCCTCCACCCACCTTCAGTAGCGGCCCTATTTGTATTCCCCTCCCTCCTCAACTTTTTATTCCTCCGCCGGATAGAGCCTTACACTTTCATAATACTGTCTACTTTAACGCACCTCTTCTTCTCGCCTCTCCTACCTTCTGACCATTCAATTAGAATCTCTTATAATTTACCCTACTTCTGTATTTATACAAAAATAGAGGAAAGGTTGGCTGAAAGCGTGTAACATACTTGATAAAAAGTCTTTCAAAGTAGGTCAGTATAGCTTCCTCGCAATTTATATCAGGTAGAAAATTACTAGTATTTTTAGTTTAATAAATAGAAAAAATAATGGAATGAACCTTACTCGGTCAATATCATTTTTTCAGTATCGATATTCAACCATAGATTGAAATAAAACAATTTAATGGATGGCATAATATAGAAGAAAATATCAATTCGATTTATTGAAAGATCAATATTATTGATAGATGTGCAAGGAATATCGCTATATTGTGCAACATAACGTCAGCTATCCTTAAGAAGCTGCTCCCATTTCTTTTCCCAAAGAACTAAAAACACATACGCTCATGACAAATTTACCCTATCAGTTATGGTGATCCATTTGGTACATCTCATAGTTTCTAAACCTTAAAAAATGGCGTATAAATTATAGAATCGAAATTAATCCCATCAAATAACCTTTAGTCTACGTTTGCTTTAGTCAACGCTTAAATTTGTTTATTCTTACTTATTTGAATGAGCAGAACTCGTTCATTGCCGGGCGGTGTTCATTAATTTCAATAAAATTTATATAATACATTTTTATAAATCATCTATATGTAATAAATTTTTATAATAATTTTATAAATTATTAATTTGTTTATAAGGCTAAATAAACTACGTTAAATTATTTATGTGTAGTCTGACCCCTTAATCCACGTCCGGGCCCTTAGCCACACTTCTGTTTCGTCATTCAGAACGAACGGATGTCGTTCGTAGTCATAGGCCCTTTACCAGTCATTTTTTTGTACTAGAGTAAATTAATGTGCTCCAACTACGAATTCGTAATATATGCGTGTGTCGTCATTTTCATGCACGCTGCGTTTTCATATAATCTCATGAAAAGGATTGCCTTTTTCTTCACCTCCAGCTTGAGACTAGCTGCCATTCGCCAGGATCAGGGCTCCATGTGGTTCGTCCTATTTTATCCCTTTTCCCTTTACCCCTTTTTCCTTCTGCCACGTAGCTCTGATTTCAGGTTGTGCCGTGCGGTTCGAGGTAAGCGATTTTACATACATAATTTTGTTTGATTTCCATTTGCTCTCTGAGCTCACCGGGGTTTAATCCCCCTTTTACTTTCAATCATTTTTTCTTGATCTTTACTTAATTTAAATTTATTACTTAACACCATTTATTATTTACAATAAACCATCTACAGGTCCCAACTACCAAAAAGGGGAGTCTCATAACTCATAGTTACTTGGGCCACTCATACACTCGATACTACTCGAATCCCACTCCTGGGCTATCGGCGCCTGCCCCAGCGTCAACCTGCCTGTCTCTCCCGGACTTAGACATCTCTGACTCAGACTGCCTGACTGTGTCTGCCACTCCCGGACTGCCTCAGACCTAGATTGCCTCTTCTAGTCGCCTGGGCCAGCCTTTTCTAGGAGTTCCCCCTCTCTCTCAGGGTCTCCTAGGTTCAATGGCCTGCTTAGCTTTTCAGCTATGATTTTCCACGTGATATAAATATAATTAATATCCTATAAAAAAATATAAATGAACAGTTAATTTATAAAATATATAAGTATTTGAAAGGTAATTTAATATAATTCCTCAGTTTATTAATTTGATCTTGTAAATTATATTTATGTGTTAAAAAATGTAAATCCTAACTTCATTCATTTATCAGACATTCCATTTATTTGCTAATACGGTTTTATTATTGACGTTAATGTGGGATAAATGACGACGAAAATAAATTGTCTTCTGGACGAGATAGGACGTGAGTTTGAAAAGTCGACAATCTGTATAAATAAAGATGAAATTCTGTTTGTTTTTTTATTTGTTTGTTTGCTCTTTATAGAAATCCATACCGTTTGTAATAAATTCTACAAATTTCGCTCAGTGGTTCTATGATACCAGGTGCGAACACCTGTCCATATTAAAATTACATAACTTCAGCCGATCTTCAGCTGATATTCTTTATAGTTATAAAAATCGTAAAAATCTCGCTTTACAATGGTTTTTTACGAAATCGACCGTTTCATTAGAAAAATTAAATTCGACGGGTGAAACCGGGATATACAGCTATAATCTATATATATATAAAGATGTAATTCTGTAAAATTGAAATTGAAATTCTGTAAAGATTAAATTCTGTGTGTTTGTTCTTCATATAAATCCATACCGTTTGTCCTAAATTCTCCAAATTTCGCTTAGTGATTCATTCATACGAGGTGCGAACACCTGTCCATACTAAAATTGCATAACTTCAGCCAATCTCTAGGTATATTCTATGTTGTCATAAAAATCGGTATGATCTCGCTTTACATTGTCTTATAAGAAATCGACCGTTTGAGTCGAAAAAAGTCTCATTTTATAGATTTAAAAATCAAATTCCCCGTGTGAAACCGTTATATACAGCTAGTAAAAGAAATATAAATAAACATAATGGAAGATAATGTTCTCAACATAATGAATGCTAATTTATTATAAATTAAAATATAATAAATTAAGTGTAGATTGATTTTATTGATAAATTATACATATTATTTATATATATAAAAATAATATTGATTGTATATTTGTAAATTGTAAAAATAATATTTGTAAATAAATGTATATAATTATGTTTAAGAGTATTTAATACAAATAAAGGATTATTATTGTGTTAAAGTTAGACATTCTTGATCATCTAGAAAACTAGCAGTTTACTATAACTGAAGTTCTAACAAGTGTTGAGAGTGATGTGCATTTATTACATAGTTGATACGACAATAGTTATCAATCATGGATCCGACAGTTTTTGACATTAATATGAAGAGAATGCTGCTGTCAAATGCAGGGGACCAATGAGAGAACGCCTTGGCTGGGGTTTGGGTGTAGTTAGGAGGGGGGTATGCAAATTCCCCAGAAGGGGGGGGGCACTAGAACAAGACTGACTGCCCACTGCCCCTGGCGTCATCTAGTGCAATGATCTAATGCCCCTCACAGTGCAAGCGGGGGCGCTTGCCCCTTCCCAATAGCCTCATTAGCTAAAATGGCCATCCGCTTTATGTCCATCGGTACGATCCCTGTACTCCAATAGAAATTAAAAAATAAGGGTATATCGCTCTTACATTGCAAATGACCTTTCATCGAACTAGTTCACACTTTTTCCACTGACGATCATTAAAATAAACGTACCTACAAATTTACCTTTGGTTTGTATTCTCATAAAAAAATCGCTTAGAACTGAAGCTGGATAAAATAGAATGATATATACTTTGAAAAATACTTTTACTTCATAATATAGAAAGAAAAAATACTCTTTTATAATAATTTGTTCGACATTCGGCAGTAACGAAGAAAAAATCCAGACTCGAATATTATGAAGATCGGTTATTGAAAGAAAGAGAGAGAGAATGCTATTGAAATATTACTTCTTATTCATCAAACAAATAAACAAAAGTAGTATTCCCGAAAAAAATCAACATGTACTGCAGATCCTCTTCAAACTGGGGGAAGCTGTTTGAGGAGGCTAGAACCCTACCCCGACTGGGCAAGTCAGAAAATAAAACATACATTAATAAGATTGTTTAATTTTGATACGGATACTGATTTATTTAAAAATGGTTAAATTGTAGAATAGAATGGAATAGAAAAATCCATCATTTACAAAAAAAGTATAAGTAATTACATATCTAATATTTATAAAGTATATAATCATTAGTTCTTACAAATTTCAGAATAGGCTAAGCAGGACAAATGCCGACATGCCTTGAGCCGTCTGTCAGGAGTTTGCTACTTTTTAGATGTAGTTAAAAATAATAATAAAATCACTTTAATTTTAAAGGAAAACGAAAAAAAAATTGTGATTGAAATGAAAAGAAAGAAAACGTACTATAATTTTGTATATAGAAACATACACATTGAATGTCTACATATAAGGAATAAAGAAATAACATTATTTTGGTTATTATTCAAATTCTGATAACAATAGCCGTCTATATCTTAATGCTTCTTTAAAATATAAATAGATTTCCTTCAATATATTTTGTTTTAGCATTGTTATTAATTCCTATTTATTTATTAAAATTTGACCAAAATATGTCTTTCTAATGGCACATTCCGATATAGTTGTACTAAACTAAATTGTACAATATACCTGTTATAAACTAGAAGTAGCAGAACTGATTCATTCATACCGTCATATCCAATATTGAGATCGAGGTTAGTTTGAATAAAATAAGATACTTTCCATCAAAAATATATAAGATGTATAAAATGAAAAAAGGAATTGTTGCAACGAATCGACCAATTTCAATCTATAATGAGCACAATTTTAATTACAGTCGTTAAAAAAGTAGGCTTCAGAACATTGTAGTTGCTAATAGATGGGGCGAATAATATCGCAAACGGACTTGAATTGAACTGCAAACAGAAGACAAGTGTGAAGGAAATCGATCTAATGTTGTGCTCCGAGGTTTGGTTTTTCCGTGTTAGTAAGGGAATGCGATAAAGATCATATAATGGGGGAGCTAGGGTAACTAACCTGATTTAGAGCAGCTCCTATCGCCGCTTGTAATTAACCCTTTACCGTTGGCATGACGCTTCCTTAACTTAACTGCGCATGCGTTCCAGTAGAGAGAGATTAGCTCGACCGGAAATCCAAGAACAAGAAAACTAAGGAAGGCTATATATCCATCAAGGAAACCCCAAATGTAAATACAGTAATCCTTCCCTACCACGAAAACGTCGGACAATACAACAGATCTCTTATTCACGCCAGGAACAAATCTTCTTTTAAATATTTTCGAAGAAATCCCGGATTATTTGGTTTATAGGAATTTTGAACAGTTTTTGGCAAGTTAGTAAAGAAAACGCATTTAAATACTGACCCCTTCTCCACTAAATTTAGTTTGAACACCAGTTTTTACAAAATATCCACCTTCGTAAAAAATGAAGATAAGTATAATAAGTTTTACGTCAACAGGTGCAATAACTTAAGAAAACTTAAATGTAGTGTCAGTGGAAATTTTCACTCAAGTTACTATGGTTTTAAAAAAAAATATATGCAAATATATGGAAGGGCGGGATGGCCGAGTGGACAAAGGGGCTTGCAATAGGTAATCAAAGTTAAGCAACGTTGAGCGTGTTTAGTAATTGGATGGGTGACCGCTGCATTCGGGTGACCACCCGCCAATGAACGCCACGCAGTCCTAGCCTACCACCACGCCCCCGTATTTGAGACCCGTCAGCCTACTGGAGGCGACTCACACCGACCGGGCCTAGGAGTGATGAACCTTCTCATCGAGAATCGTGGTGTGGTTTTCCAGGTCGTAACCGCCCGGAGATTTGGAACAAGGACGGTATGCTTCATGGAAACATATATAGGTCTTCTGGGCCTGCTTATTCTGAGCTACCATAATCCTTGGACCTAGACCAGTTTGTCACTGTCCTTGAACCCGAGAGAGCTGACGCCATCGGTGGGAAGGACCCTGCCAAATTGGACCCAATGGGATTGTTTATGGAGCAATGGGCAATCTTCCGCTGCACCATGGTGACCATGGCTCGCAGCTACGTGAGGGTTGGGCTACCCCCTCCAGGCTGTCTGAGCTCCCGCAAGCAACACAAATGTCTGTAAGAAGACTACACTGCGCGGCCAAAGGTCTCATTAGGCCTAATGCGCCAACAGAACAAAAAATATATACATATAAATTCAATTTTTTCTAATCCAATAAACTAAACGGGGGAGTGGAAATTTGTCCATTATGCGAGTTCTCTTAACCTTTATCATTTTTTTCTTGTCACGATGCCATTACAATTCTCATTACAATTTTTAAATATTTTTTATAAGAAGATAAAAGGTCTTAGCCGGGATTTGAACCCATATTTCCTAGCTCCGGAGCTACCAGGCACATATCACAAGAAAAAGAATTTATATATATATATATATATATATATATATATAAATTATTAAGGTGAAGTATATGGTAAAGAAAATCATATGCTATTATTAAATCCCTTATATTTTATTGCAAATTTTGAAATGTCTTGGAACGTGAAGAATTAATAACAATTGTTCCGTGACATCTGTTGTGTCACTCTCTCATTGTAGTAAGCGTTTAATTTAAAGTTAAGTATAACTTTAATAAATAGAAGCCTATTGTGACGGAATGTCTTCAAAAGCGATTCTCTCAATGCTCTTTCTTCTATTTAATTGTCCCTGTGCCCGGGTGGTGGAGGAGGGGCGATGAGGGGGGTGGAGAGGGTCTCCGATTCCTTTCTTATTTTCTCTAAGGTATCCTTTTATTACTTCTATTATTATATTTTAAATAAGAAATCTTTATTCAAAACCATTGAAAGATTTTCCATTCTTTCCCTAGGAACCCTATTCATTTAGATTAATGTTAACTTCTATGTATAGGGATTTCACAGGTCATGAACTCTTCCTTGTCACAAAGGAAAAAAAAGAATATTTCAAGAATTTTGTCTTCAATATTTGCTTCTAGACATTAATAAATGAAGTAAAACTGATAAAAGATGACTTTTTGTATTATTGTTTACTTTTTTTTTTTTAATGTAAACAATATTAGTTTATAAATTCAAATTAAGTGACACTGTAAGGTAGATATATCTAATTTTGTATGGACCGGTAATTCCATAAAAAATAAAATAATAATAAAAAAAATTGTACCACTATATATAATATAGTGGTACAATTTTTCTACACCATATATGATGAAGGGGTTTGTACTTCAGTACTTAAGTTGCAGTTTGTTATATGTATACATATAGAGCCTAGTATGTCTATATGTATACATATAGTATATGTATTAAAACAAATAAATTTGGATTTTTATCTAAGTATGGTAATTTATTGGTGCTGGAAGCTAGGTGAAATAAATATCATGAGCTATCAGTAACAGTTATCTGTTAAAGGTGCAATTTGTAAAACTTTTTTAATTCAATCTAACTTTAAATATTTTTTATAAGAAGAGAGAACATTGACATTAGAGAGACTCACTAAATAGACAAATTAGTCCACTCCGCAGAATAATAGCAAAAATTGCGAGGTCGGTGGGAAAGTGATCAGTGAAGAGAAAGGATTGGCTTGACCGGGATATGTGCCTGGTGGCTCAAGTGGCAAAGCGCCTTACTAGTGATAAGGAAATCCGGGTTCGAATCCCGGCCAAGGCTTTCTTTTCCCTTCTTATAAAACATATTTTAAAATTATATCAAGAATTTTCTTGTCATCATGAAAAGAGAAATAATAGAGTCAATATAATTAAATTTTGGTTTCCAAAAAATAAATAAATGAAATTATAATAAGAATACTCTTTTGGGAAATGTCACTAAGTGATGTCTTACACCAGATGAAAAAGCATTTTGAGACCGGCTATTAGCCGTTTCTAATGGAACCAGAATATTTTACAACTGTTAGTTCATATTTGTAGAGGTTTGAGGATGTTTGTCAGCAATTAATCGATTTTTTTTTTTGGGGGGGGGGGGGGGGGGGGGAAACCACCATCACCACTTGCCCTAAAATCCTTTTAAAAAAACGGTAATGCCATTATCTCCCCAAATACATTAAGTAGAATTTTTTTCATTCATTTTTTTGATTTACTAAAATACCTGCCAAATAATTGCATTAAAAATGTCATTCTCTTCAATATCTGACTTTCAGTGATTTTTTTCAAGCAACTATTCGACTTGTACTTCTTTTTAAAAAATAAAATACATTATGGTATTTTAAGGCTAAAACGGCATTTACAGACCTTCTAATCAATATCCCCCGAGTTACAACCTTGGACTTCAAGTTCACAAGGTATATAACACACACACACACACACACACACACACACACACACACACACACACACACACACACATATATATAAAGGTATTTCTTCATTAGTAAAGTAATGGGAGTGTGGATGGCCTTTGAGTATCTTTTCTACTGACTTTCAAACCATTCAACCGATTGCGCTCAAATTATTTGACACACTTCATTAGATGATGAAAGGAATCAAATGAATGGTTTTGATTACAGCTGTTCTGGAGGGTAGAAAATCGTTCCCTTATATATAGCATAGCTTGTATTAAATACTGTTTGCACTCACAATAAATCAAGCACAGGGACGAACTTCAGTCAGTAAAAGTTGAAGTAATTTAGTTTTAGTTTTTTCAGGGACAATTTGTATACAAAGGACAATTTATACGTGTGGCCTCATTTCGTTCAGATTGCGAAGGAATTCACTATTAAAGATTAACAGTATATCAGGAAGGATTCATTAATAAGTTTGTTTGCGCCTAAGTTTTGGAAAGTGGATTAGCAAATCAACAAAGGTGATCCACCTCCCGTTTTCCCAGATTTTTCTTTGATTTACTTTTGTTTTTATATTTATATTAAATTTCATATGTTTTGGTTTATCAGATGTACAAGATTATGAGGACATTTTTAAAAATATATATTGTATAAATAAAATAATTTAGACTAATATGTATTAATAAGTAACTAATATTATTTAAATATTCATTCTTATTTAATATCATTACTTATATTATCACTCCAGGATTGCATCACCTGGCTAAGTAACTCTTCCAGGCGGCTATTGTAAAAAAAAAAAAAAAACAAAAAAAAAAAACAATGTCAGGTGATGTATATTATAGTACAAACAACTATCCAATTCAACTAAAAGCCAGACGAGATAAATAATGTAAAAAGGGACACAATAATAAAACAATAAATTAAAAAAAAAAAAAGCACAGTGCACTATGGCTGCAGAATAATTTATAAATGTAAAAATATTGAAATAAATTTTTCAACTCTATTGATCCGTCTCGCCGAATATGTAAAGTTTTCAATTCTTTGTGGGAATAATGGTTTGTGAATACTTGATTATTATTTTATTAAAAATTTTGAGAATTATTATAGGTAAATATTTGAAAATTAAAGGAGCTATATATTAATTTTTTTTTAAATAGAAGAAACATTTAAAAATTACGAGAAAATAACGTTGATTTAAATAACAACCTCGGGTTGGAAATAACGCCCGTTATTTCATTCAAAAGCTACCGAGATCATTCGTCAGGCCGCAGTTCAGGCGTCATTTGGTAATGAGATGAAGCCTGAAGATAACATGTGTTATCCGAATATGGTTGGATGCCGCCAGGATCTACTGCTTGCAGTTTTAAACGACAAAACAGAGTTGACATGTAGTTCCGAATATCACTGTCGCTATTTTTGTTGATGATTTGTGAGGGCGTTAATTGTAAATTACAAATTTTATTTATATTGTGAATAAAATGTTCCTTCCCCTCCTACATTCTTACATATTTATCGACAGTTATCAAATTACAATTATTATGTCCAAGAAACTCGGGTGACCTCAACCTCATTTGGAATGCAAACCGGTAGATAATAACACGTGAGATTACTCAGAGATCAAATTCCTCGAATTCGACTGTTTACCATCGTTTGGAAAGAACTCATTGGCGTTTGAGAAGCGAAGTATGAACGTCGAATGGTAGACTTTACAACATTTAATCTCTTATTCGCCGCTTTGCACTCATCGCTGTCTTCATCAGTGTTTCAACACCCAATTCGTCTCACGTTATCGACGTGAAAAGGGAGGATTGACAAGAAAAGACAAATTAAAATTAAAGAAACTGTAAAGTAAGTTCTGCCGGAATGCGGTGGTTGACAAAAATTAGGTTCTTAAAATGAATTGTAAATAAATCAAGAACATACGTAAGATCATATATTCATAATCAACGCAAAATACAAAATAGAAGATAGATACAAGTTGCAAGATAGATTGGGTATGATAATTAAAAGAAATATAAATTCAATTAATTCCCTAAACATTTACCTTAACAACAAAAAATAAACATGTGACAAAATTTATCATTTCACTATTTCCATAAGATAAACTAATATTTCTAATTCATTTATAATTAAATTAACATTAAACTACCGTCAATACATAATATTCTAACCTTTTTTGTTCACTAAAAGTTTTAATTAATGATCCTTGTATGTCTATTTAAGTTAACACATATCATGCCTTTTTTTGGAGTTATTATAACCCAACTTAATTTTATGCGCATACAATAGTTAAGTTTTTAATGATATTTGTATGAACCCATTAGCGCATGTAGCGATGGTAGAGAATATATCACTCTTCCAGTCCTCTGTGCCTTCAATAAGCGAAGTCCAATTCAATTGAAGTTTTGTATTCGTTAGAGCAGAAGGTACAAAGCGCCGGCCGGCTGTAAGCACTTAATTGAACTGAGATCTCAAGTAAAAACAATATAAAAACTACATTTCACTTGTGCACGTTCAAAAGAATAACATTTGTTCTAGTTAATAGAGCAGTGATGTAATAATTGTATAAATTGACATAAAAAAAAACCTTTTACATAATAATTACATTACATTACACGAACTAATTGTAAACTTAAAAATTAAACTCAAATAACCAACTAATCAATAAGAATGCGGTTCGGGCCCGAACACCGATAGACGTTATATCTAGTAGGGGAGAGCGGGGTTGGTTGGTGTAGGGGGTAGGTTGGCCATTGGCTTATAGTTTCCGTCACACCTGTTGTAAAGGCCCCACCATTGTACCATGTTACCCGCTCGACCTCGGCAGTCTTGTCCTGAGTTTTCAATCCGATGCTAACAGTGTAGAGAAGGGCGTGCTTTATTGATTGATTTTACAACATGTAAGTAAATTTTTATATTTTCAGTAAATTTGGTATAAAGGGATGGCAAAACATTTGACTCCGATTCTGTTCACATAGCTCCAAACTCCTTTAAAAAACCTAACCTTTCAAGTAAACAGTTTCTTGTTTGATTGTTCTCCCCTATCCCGGCAGCCATCTTTCATATGATTTTTCCTGAGGGGTTAGTTGGCTCTCTCTAACTGGGGTTTGTTGGCGCAGTAGCAATTCACAAAATCAAGGTGAACATAAACAAAGGTGAAACTACTAAATTTCTTTAGTTCCAGCGAGGAGGATGAGAGCAATATTTCCTATGCATAAAGTTACGACAGTCTAAACTTCTATCTTCTTCTATTGTCATTCTATTTTCCCTTAAAAGCTGTTAAAAACATATTCAAAATTATTATACCATTATAGTGCAGCTTTTAATAATAATAATATGTGTCAGGGAGTACTTGAATGAGATGGCTAAACAAATCCACCTACTAGGGCAACCTGCCCCACATAGGGGGTTAATTGGCATACTCTGGATTGACGAATTCTTCAATTTTCTATGATCTTAGTATTAAATATTATGTGTTGAAAAGAATACTTGTGGTATCAGCCATATTGGGATTATATTAACAGGAACGACTCAACAATCAAAAAAGTGAAAACTGCTGCAAACCAACCCCGCTTTCCCCTACTTTTGATTATCCATGTTTGAATTGTCACCGACCAATAGCTGCAGAACATATAGTATGAATGGAAAATCATTATCCCACATGGATGGTTGTATTATTTTTTAACATAAACGTTTATCTTAAAAAAAAGAATAAAAAAATGTTGGCGACCAACAAAGTCTCCATTATAGCCTTATTGATCACCTTCTAGTAATAAATTAGGTGATTAGAGAGCTCGCCTTGTTAGTGTCAAGGTCGAAAACGATATAGGAGAACAGTTTCTTTTAGTGTAGTCTTTTTTCAAGGATCCCTCATGAGCTCGAACGTACGGAGGATAAAATAGGATAATAAGTTCTAAATACTATCTCTGTGTTGGTTTTGTGGGATGTGCCGTTTAATGATAACTAAGGAATTAAATGTTGTTTTTTTCCATATTTTTCTATCTCACGTACACTTATGTTTAAACAGGTTTTAAGAAGATTCAAGGATAAAATAAAGAATAATTAAAAATTAAATATAAAGAGACTAATTCACACTAGCAACTACAAGTCTAAAATAGAGACTTGAGGGATGATGATGGTAAGACCTTAACAGTATGGCCATTGTCAATACAAGTTTCCAATCCTCTCCGAGTTCGGGGACATTAACTCACTCCATTCGCGACATCATCCCTAACGTCCCTCACAAACTTAGATTCCATGAAATTAGCTGCCTCTTCTCCAAGCAGCCGTTATTGAATAAGGTTTGATGTATACAAATGCTCTGAGACTCACATAAATACTTCTCGAGGTGGTCTCACCATCAACCTTTCAGCACGAATCCTACATCTGTTACAGTCAGTTCCAATAAAACTTCTCAGTCCGCTCAAAGGATACGAGATAGGAACTAAATAAATAAAACATAGGAACGTTCCTTTTCAGCTCGTTTCACTACCCAATTGTATTCCCTTCTTTGTTTTATTATGCCATCTTTCTTACTTATACGTGGTATGCGTGTATTCTTATTACATGTTCTTATTCGGATCCCCTAATATCTTATTATTATAATAATTTATTCGAAAACCTTCTTTCTATTACTTTTATCCTCCACCGGAGGAAAAAAGACATTACATTTGCCCTCTAGGTCCTTTGCTCTCGCTGTTATAGTCCCGTTGACATACTCTTGCAAGAGCCCTGTAATGAACTCTCTTCGGCATCTTGCATCGTTTTTGTTAAATCAATTTTACCCAACAGCAATACCATATATGTAAATGTCGTTATAAACATATTTTAATTCACTTTTGAAACTCTAACATGGGATGAATCACGGGGAACACTTAATTCAGTTATCTGTTTTTTTTTTATATATAGGGGATAACGGGATTGGTTGGCAAAAGTTTTCACTTTTTTGATTGTTGAGTCGTTCCTATTAAGATAATCCCAATAGGGCTGATACCACTGTAAACTCCAAGTATTAGAGTACTTCAAGTATTTTTTTCACATCATAATATTAATTACTAAGATCATAGAAAATTGAAGAATTCGTCAATCCAGAGTATGCCAATTAACCCTATATGCGGGGCAGGTTGGCCTAGAAGGTGGGGTTGTATAGCTATCTCATTCAAGTACTCCCTGACACATATTATTGTTATTAAAAGCTGCACTATAATGGTATAATAATTTTGTATCGGTTTTAGCAGCTTTTAAGGGAAAATAGAATGACAATAGAAGAAGATAGAAGTTTAGACTGTCGTCTCTTTCTGCATTAGAAAAATTGCTCTCATGCTCCTTGCTGTAACTAAAGACAATTGGTAGTTTCATTTTTGTTTATGTTTACCTTGCTTTTGTGAATTGCTACTGCGCCAACAAACCCCAGTTGAAGAGAGCCAACTAACCCCACAGAAGAGATCATATGAAAGATGGCTGCCAGGACAGGGGAGAACAATCAAACAAGAAACTGGTTAGTCGAACGGTTAGGTTTTTCAAAGGAGTTTGGTGCTATGTGAACAGAATCGGAGTCAAATGTTTTTCCATCTCTTTAAACCAAATTTTGTTTAAATTTATAATAATAGTATAGGGCTTGCTTCATTGATTGATTTTACAACATGGAAGTAAATTTTTATATTTTCAGTAAATTTGGTTTAAAGGCATGGCAAAACATTTGACTCCGATTCTGTTCACATAACCCTAAACTCCTTTGAAAAACCTAACCTTTCGACTAACCAGTTTCTTGTTTGATTGCAATCTTTCGTATGATTTTTCCTGTGGGGTTAGTTGGCTCTCTCTAACTGGGGTTTGTTGGCGCAGTAGCAATTCACAAATGCAAAGTAAACATAAACAAAGGTGAAACTACTAAATGTCTTTAGTTCCAGCGAGGAGGATGAGAGCAATTTTTCTTATGCAGAAAATGACGACAGTCTAAACTTCTATCTTCTTCTATTGTCATTCTATTTTCCCTTAAAAGCTGTTAAAAACCGATTCAAAATTATTATACTATTATACTGCAGCTTTCAATAACAATAATATGTGTCAGGCAGTACTTGAATGAGATGGCTAAACAATTCCACCTTCTAGGCCAACCTGCCCCACATAGGGGGTTAATTGGCATATTCTGGATTGCCGAATTCTTAATTTTTATGATCTTAGTATTAAATATTATGTGGTGAAAAAAATACTTGAAGTACTCTAATACTTGCAGTTTACAGTGGTATCAGCCCTATTGGGATTATATTAACAGGAACGACTCAACAATCAAAAAAGTGAAAACTGTTGCCAACCAACCCCGCTCTCCCCTACTTATAAATGAAATGCGTAGCAGGAGAATGGTTTTTACGTCGAGCTGAGAGCGAAAAGAAGATGGTTGGACGGGATGAAGTGCAATAAGGCCGACTCCGGGGACAGGAGCCAGGAGCCACTACGAGCTATTGTCCTCATTGTCGCCGTTCCCCCACCGCTCCGGGCTTTATCCTACAGTTTTAGAGTCCGCCTCACACTATACAGCTTTTTTTATCTTCCTTTTTACCAACTTTTTTTTTTTTTACTCTTTTTTATTTATTTTTTGCCGAGGGTGGAAAGGGGGAGCTCTACGCCGGACGGCCATGAATAAATCCCCGGCGTTGGGCCATAACCGACGGAGAGGCCGGCATTACAGCCCCTATCACCTTGTTCCCCACTACCCCCGCCGCACAATCCTCTCCCCCCCCCCCAAACTTCATCCTTTCCTCTTTTCTTTAAGCACCCCCCCCCCCGCTTCCCTCACCATAAAATGACCCTAAACTGCTCAATCAACTTTGACATTATTATGATCCGAGCATCAATAAAATTAGCAATATTACCTCTATGTTATCATTTTAATGAGCTACTTACTCCTGCTAACATACATTGGGATTGCATCGTATTTTTCTTAATTTCACTATTCATCATTCCATTTTTTTAATATTCCTAATGCACGTAAATTGACTATGTTCATTCAAAAACGCTCTAACCACACAAACGAGATGGCATAAATTTCTGTGAAAAAAACTCATGATTTGCCTTTATAACGGGTGTCCAGAAAGAGTATTCGGGTTTTTGTTTTAACTGTGAAATGATAAGAGGTTTTTTGGCCCAAGAACTTGAAGAGTTTAAAGGATATAACTCTAGAACATGGTTTCAGCAAGACGGGGCCACTTGCCATACTTCAGACTTATCAATTGCTACGGTAAACGAATTATTCCAAAACAAAGTGATTTCTCGTAGAGGCACCATTAGCTGGCCTCCCTGGAGTTCCGATCTCAGTCCTCTTCACTTCTTTCTGTGGGGGTACCTGTAAAGTAGGGTATACGAAAAGAAACCGACGAATCTAACGCAATTGAAGCAAAATATCAGAACAGAAATGACGGCGATCTCAGGAACAATGTGTCAACGCGTTTTTAGAGATCTGCGTTTGAGATTAGAGGAGTGCCAGCAGCTTTATGATGAACACTTAGACAATATTGTTTTTTCTAAATAAATTTCCAGTTCATTGTGTTTAAACAAAACGTAAACATCCTACTTGATATTCTATATTTGAGATTTTATTCAACTTTCAAACCCCTTTTTGGACACCCTTTATATATTTCAATGTATTAAAGTTATTCACAAAATTGAAGTTCATATAAACACATAGGCGGATTCACAGGGAGGGCACAGGGGTCATGAAACTCACTCAAATATTTGGTTATTTCAATTTTTATGTAATTTTAAACGCATAATTCAACTAGGCAATTACTATGCCCTAAATATAACAATTTTAGTTGTTCTAAACAACCAAAAGTTCAGACAGTCCAAAAGTTCCACAGTCCATCTTAATACAATGTATTAATCTCATACAAAAATGGTGGTGTCAGCCACGTGATTATGAGACAGGGGGGTCGTGACCCCCCCCAAATTTCTTGCTAAATCCGCTCCTGTATAGCTACATTAAAACTACGTTGCATAAATTGTTTTGCATTGAAAATAGTTAATATTGATATATCAATAAAAGTGATTTAAAAAATCAGTTTCGTAAAGATTTTAGTTTATTGTGATTAATTTCTATTGCTTTGTCATAAATCATGGAGAAATATCCCGAAGTGAAAAATACAACAGCTTTCAAATATACATGTTATTAAGATACGAATTTTTTATTTTTATATTTTATAACATGCAAAGATACTTACATATCATACATAATAAAAATTTTCATTAAATAATAAAATTAGAGTTTTTTTCGTAGTTAATTGATATCGCACTTGCAGAATGGGATAAATCCATTTTTATTTTTTTTATTTGGTATTTGGAAAAATATTTTACAAAAATATTTCTCATATGATTTTTATGATGATCACATAGCCACAAAATATAAAATCTGAAATAACTTTTCAACTATTGACTTAAACGAAATGGGAACGGTCCCATTGGATTCAGAAGTATTAATTAACAGAGAAAAACAGTAAATAACTATACCTATAGTCCCAAAATTAATTTGCACTTATCTCATCTTAGTAGTCAAGAATGGTAATTCCTTTTGACTCTGCAGATTTCGAATCTTACTACTAACGCGAAGTTATGTTTAATAATGGTAAAAATTCCGTTCTATTTTTCCTATAGTTATAACTAAAGCTTGGAATTCCGCGCAGTAAAAATTTGAAAACATGCAATAAAAATGAATTGTTTGAAAATCAGGCATTAAATTATTTTTTTGAACAAAAAATAGCTAACTTTGGAATTAAATAAGTAGCGGAGATTAAATTGAAATAGAAACTCTTTTATAGTTACAAATTATTTTCATAATATTATTTTAGTATACATTTGGGTAAAATAACTGAATTTTGGATCTTTGGTATTGATCACACTATTGATCCATTTTTGAAAATATTTCCGATAAAAAAAATCGGAACATAAAATATTTACTTAAAATAGTATCATGATGTGGAAAAAAGAGTAAAATACTCGCATGTGAGTTGTAATTATATTGGAAATAGGAAGATCTTGAAAAAGGAAAGATACAAATCAAATTATCGAATCACTACATGTACATGTAATATCCGGTGCGTAGGCTTATTTTTAAATCAGTCTGGTACATGGGCGGATCCAGCCGATTGTAAAGGGGGTCTGCAGTCCTAAAGGGCGGGGGTTGCAGCCCAAGAGCCCCCCCCCCCACTCTTGGATCCGCCAATTGTCCGGTTTAAAAAAAATTAGGTACTTACTTGTGCTACAGTGGGTATCAATTTGTGATTTCCGCTCACATCCAATATTTTTATCACTAGATATACAAAACACTGCATTACCATGAAAAAACACTGCATTCAGAATATTTTTCAACCCATACCGCAATTTTCGAAGGCACTTCCTCCAATTTTTGGAATTTTTAGTAAGAATATACTCTACAGAAGCTAGTATGATACTAACAGAACAATGAAAATTAAGAAACAAAATGTACACATCCAGGAACTTCTGAACCCTCAGTTCTTGGAAATTGGAGGTTTGTGTTTGTTTACATCTCCCAATTTCCCTTTAGTTTTTTTTTTTTTTTTTTTTTTTAAGAAAATTAAAATTTGTAATATTTTTTTCTTCAAAATATCAAATGATGCAATTTCGTGCAATAAAATTTCAAAACGTACAATTTCGTGCAGTATAAAAATTCATTAAAACATCCCATTAGGCTTGATTCGAATAACTAACTCGAGTTCGCTTTATTCTGACTTACCAATAAAAAGATGCAATTGCTCGGGAATCCGAGCTCTAGTTATAACCATTCATAAAACCCATCCCGATAACATGTAAACACCCTGTGCCTAAACGTATAGGTACGTACATCTATATGTAGTTCAGGTCATTTTTACGACACAAACAGGAGAAGGTAAGCTAGCTATATATCGAAATATGTATTCCCTTCTCTTCGTTAACAATGGAATCTTAGGCAGTTGGGACGTAGGGAATGACTGCCTCGGGATTTGAGGGTAGATACAGGAATTACGTGTGCAGAATAGCAGCCGCCGGATCGGCTTTAAGAAGTTGGGCCCCTACCCCCCCCTTCCCCCCCCCTCCCTACCCTCGCCTGCTTATAGCTATAGTTAACAATAGCCTTATCTTAGCACTCTCCCCCAACAGTTCGTGTCCTCCCCCCTCTGTCGATTAGTCCTTCAAGAAAAAAAAACATTTGAATAAGCTAGTTATAGGGTAACTGTACCAATAGTTGACAATTTAAGAAAAATCTGGAGCGTGCGCGCAACACACAACTTTCACTTACCAACTTACTTAGATTAGAAAATAATGTGTTTTGTTAATTGCCACTTCTCAAAGTTATACATTTTTCCACATCCATTTCTTATTTTTGTCTTCATTTGCTCAAAAAAAAACACTAATTTCTTTTATTATTAAATAAAAGTTTTTACGTGTGATAATTCGGCAATGCAAGCATAATACCCCAAGTCGTCTGATTTTATAATTCTCTATGTACTTGTTGAATATTTTATTTGGTTCCCATGAAACAAATAATTTTCATTAAATGAACGGAACATCTTTAATTATAACTCATTGGTTTGTCATTAAAGGCGCACGGAGCATGCGTGAGCTCAAGGTGTTTTATGAGTTGACGGAATATTTTTCTTTTTTTCTCCTGTATATGTTCACTTGATTGTATTCATATATCACATTTAGCCATTTCTTATTTTTAGGCGTCATGAGAGACAGTTAATTTCTCAATAATAACTAAAACAAAGGTACTTTATATGGAAATAAAAAAGGCCCCTTCCCCATTTAAGCCCCCTCAGAAAATTTTAATACTGATAAGACTTACCTGATATTATTGAACACCTAATTTCCATTAAACATGAAGAATTTGATCAAAATCATTAAAGCCGTTTTTGAGATAATCGAAAAAAAGTTGAAAATTGGAAAGAAGGTTATAAAATAAAGTGCCCCCTCCGTTTGACCAATTTTGATGAAATGTTGGCTGTCACATCTTTGGCATACACAAACGTCAAATACCCAGTTTGATCAAAATCTTTAAAGCCGTTTTTGAGTAAATAAACAAGCACATGAAAATGATACAAAATTTAATAAGTAAAGTCCTCCCTCCGGTTGATCAATTTGATTAATAGTTTTTGAGCTAGTCTGAAAGTAAAAAAAAATTCTATTATAGACACTGTTTACCAATATATTGATGTTAGGATAATGTTAGTTAGGCCAATCCCTCTAGAAAACTAGGAATACAATATTCTAAGGTCTACATTTACGGTTTTTATAAAAAATGATTTCTTAGAAACTTCTAAAATGAACCAATAGTTGACACATCAAGACCTAAAGGTTTGGAAAGTTGACACATGCATTATTCTTGATTTTCTAAGATTTTTAATAGGTAATAAGGACTGCAATAAAATTTAATATTTTTTTATATCTAGTAAATTCACAATGGAAACAATATAAACTTTCCACAATTTAATTATTTTATACTTAAAAAGCTTAAATGAGACAAAACAGACATATTTAAACGAAAAATTAGATCATCCAGTTAAGGATAATAAATAGATTTTAGTAACGACCAGAAGTTTCGTTTTTTTTAATGTTGGGTTTGCACAATTTTTGACTCTCCAATGATGAACTTCAATCTTCCAGTGCTCTTTTAGACAATTAAAGGTTGCCACATTCATTAGTTCGATGAAATGAGTAGCATTTTGATAGAGTGCGACTAATAGCAAGTATCGTATGTTCCTTGAGATGAGACGCGTGCTCCTTCAGGAATAGGATTATTGGCAATGCAATGTTGCTCTCAATGATCCTTGGAAAGAGGGTACTAGCTATAAATTCATAAAATAGGACACCTGTCATACAGCCAACCTCAGACTTCCATAAACCACATCCAGATGGAACACTATTTGCTAATTCTGGTGGTAGATGATATCGATGTCAACTATTGAAATTATGGATTAATTTCTGTTTTAAAAGTTGACACCTACATTTAAGCCCTAAAACATTGTATCAATATATTAAAAAGGATATCAAATGATTCTCATGAACTCAATGAATGCCATAAAAGTAATTTAAACATAATTGAACTCAAATAAACCAACTAAAAAGCTTATTTGGCATCCACCTTAATGAAACAGGGTAGCAGAAAACAAGTTTTCAGGCAACTAGAAAGTTCCCCATTGTAACCTCTCACAAATAAGCTTGTGTTTTCATTAAAATTATGTCGATGGCAGCACAGCTAACTAGTATAACTTGGCAAATTACCGCCAAATTTTGAACCAAAATAATGAACCCTATATCTTATTATTCGCAGTTTTTGTACAAAATGTCAACTATTGGGGCACTGTCAACTAATGGTACAGTTACCGTAGTTGGTAACGAGATAATCATTGGGGAATCGTAACTACAAAAATAATATTTAAATCCTCGAGCAATATAATAGTTATCAGATGCCATATGCATGGCTGAATCAAGAAGGTGGAGGGACAAAGAATTCTTGAATCGTGAATCAGGATTGGAAGCAAGAAGCATACTTTTTCTTAGGATTATACTTATGAGAGGGTAGGAAAAGTATCGAAGTTTCCTTATGGATCATCTCATTTTTAAAAACTATGTGAAGGCTAAAGGTATAATCTGAATTTTTTTTTTCAGTTTGAAAGAGAGGGACGATAATCCTTAAATTTTAAAAACACTTTTTTTACACAGTTATTAATTAAAGTTTCTTCAACGTTTTATTTGGAAATGAAACCAGTAAGCAGAAAAAGTAAACATCCTTGCTTTATGCCAGCGGTCCCTCATGGGTGACTCTGCATTTATATTCATCCTACGAGCTCCTAACAAGGTTTATTATCTTTTTGGGGACCCATCCCTTTCCAGGGATCCCATATCTCCACATCATGTGCAGGTTTAATATGTCAATAGCTTCTACGAAATCGATAAACGTCATTTATAGGGGCAACTCTATACTCTGCTCCAAACAGATTCTAAATAAGTTTATTAGGTCGGTTCAGCTGCGCTTCTCCCTGAAATACGCCTGCTCCTTTCTTAATCGTGCCTCAAGAGCATGTTTAACCCTATTTAGAATAATTCGGTTAAGAGGGGACACGTGTGCTCACACTCTATTGTATCGCCTTTACTCGGAATCTTCGGAATGAGCCCACTTTTCCATTTATTCGGAATTTTCCAACTGCCATATCTTCTTGAAGAGGGAAATTCCGGTAATTGCTCGAGCGCCTACTTCAAGATTTGAGCAGTCATCCCATCGATTTCTGAGAGGGCTTTCTGAGAATTTGGAAGGGTAAGTTTCCTTGCCAGAATATAAGTAGAGGTCGACAAGGCAAGTACTTGGCCGACAAGCTGACGGAAAGTGCGGTGGTTTCTTATGGATGAGATACATTCGATACAGAAACTTTTAATCAAATGCTTTCGTCGTTATGTGGTAAGGTTGTAAGGTTCGGCTAGTATTCGTTCAAAAGAAAAACTTAGAAGTTTGTCTCGGCGATTCATTTAGTGTGATCAAGTACAGATTTTACGGAATGCTGAGCTAGTAGCGTCATTTTCTTTAGATTCCAGATTTATTTCTGTTATTCATAACTTAATATGAAACTTTTCAACGTCAAATCCTTTTTGGTCATCCGAATCGTGATCCGAAACGTACAAACTCTTAATATTTAATTCGAACATAATTCGCTCCATTCATAGCCGTAACATTTTTTGTATTTATAAATAATTTATTTTTTGAAGAGAAAAGATTTGGCCCCGCCGGGAGTCGAACCCGGGGCTCCCGCGTTACATGCGTGGATGCTAACCACTGCACCACAGAGCTCGGCTCAAGGTAGAGCAAATCCTTCCTCTTCACTGATACCTACTCTGGTACTGAAGAGGAAGGATTTGCTCTACTTTGAGCCGAGCTCTGTGGTGCAGTGGTTAGCATCCACGCATGTAACGCGGGAGACCCGGGTTCGACTCCCGGCGGGGCAAAATCTTTTCTCTTCAAAAAATAAATTATTTAAAAATAATTTAAAATGGTGGTCACCCACAAATTTTTTGCAGGAAGGTCGAAAGGGCCGACGACCTGACGGAAAGTGCGGTGGTTCCTTATGGATGGGATACATGCGATACAGACTCCAGTCTATATGAAAATATCTTAATTGTAAATATTCATTTTCGTTTGTCATAATGTTTTTTATTTAAATATAAATGGATTTATTATTATTTCTAAAACCTTGTAGTTATGATTGATTTCTTCCACAAAGTCTTTTAAATAAAAAAAATGCTAGGTAGTTTGAATTACACATTATTACTTTTTATGATTGATTCTGCAATATTTATTATATAACAGGTTGAAAATAATCAAATTTAAATCCATGTTTTTTTTTTAAATATTTTTATTATTGCGTACATTTTTTTACTTTCACTTACCTATATATGAAATATATAGTAAGTGGAAGTATTGCGATCGTGAAAATTTTCGACTTCCGGTTTTCAACGGAAATACACGTTTTGGGACCCCCTGAGTCGAAATAACCAAGTCCCGCGAAATGGTCTGTGTGTGTGTGTGTGTGTGTGTGTGTGTGTGTGTGTGTGTGTGTGTGTGTGTGTGTGTGTGTGTGTGTGTGTGTGTGTGTGTGTGTGTGTGTGTGTGTGTGTGTGAACAGACTAGCTCAAAAACTATAAACCGTGGGAACCTAAAATTGGGTATTTAGTGTAGGTATATGCCCGCGATGTGACAGCAAAAATTTCATCAAAATTGCTCAAAGGGAGGGGGTACTTTATTTAATAACTTTTTACGTTTTTTTCGATTTTTTAAAAAACGGCACTAACGATTTTGATTAAACTGAGTATTTGATCTATTTATATGCCCGAGATATGACTAAAAATTTCATGAAAATTGATTAACCGGAGGGGGGACTTTACTTAATAAATTTTGTATCATTTCCACGTGTTTTTTTTTATTTACTCAAAAACGGCTTTAACGATTTTGATCAGACTGGGTATATGATGTATGTATATGCCCGAGATACGACTGTAAAAATTTCATCAAAATTGATCAACCGGAGGGGGGACTTTACTTAATAAATTTTGTACCAATTTCACGTGTACATATTTTTTATTTACTCAAAAACGGCTTTAACGATTTTGAAAAAAACTGTGTATTTGATGTATGAATATACCAAATATGTAAAAGCCAACATTTCATCAAAATTGGTCCAACTGAGGGGGCACTTTATTTCATCACTTTTTTCCAATTTTTACCTTTTTTTCGATTATCTCAAAAACTAATAAATGGCTAAATATGAGATATGATAAAAATAAAGAAAACATAAAGAGGAGAAAAATATTCAGTCAACTCATAAAACTCGTTGAGTCCACGCATGCGGAGTACGCCTTTAATGACAGACCATTGTTCATAATTAAAGCCGTTCTGTTCATTTGAGAAGTGGCAATTAACAAAACACATTATTTTCTAATCTAAGTAAGTTGGTAAGTGAAAGTTGTGTGTTGCGAGCACGCACCAGATTTTTTTTAAATGACTTAGGCACGGTATTAGAGGTAAGCCATTGATATGTAGGTAAACTTAAACAAGGATTTTCTATCTTGTTATAATTAAATATATTTATAATAGATATACAATTATAAAGAAACTCTAAGGTAATTCTCTGCCTCAAATAATGCTTCAAATGCAAATAGAGTTTCCATCACGGAAGGTCAAGTTAGTCTTAGAAGTTTACCGAGACGTGGATAGGAGAATAATTTAGGTCCGATCTTGTTTTGATTGGATTCGGGGAAGGGAGTTTAAGACTCTGGGTGGCAGACTTCCAAGTATCCATATACCTTATTAATTAGCTTGTTCAGAAACGGATCACTGAGCAATGTATCCAACTCCGCACAGGAAGAAATTATACGTATATGTTGTGCAAGCTTTTTTTAAAATTTATATACAGTAAAAATCGTTTATAACGACACCGGCTATAACGTACAATCGGATATAACAAACAAAATAGTCGGCCCCATGAAATAACAGAAAGAAAAAAGCATTAATATTGCTTACAGTGGACATCGGCTATAGTGAACAGTTCGGTTAGAGCGAACACTTTTCTTGGAACAGTAGCAGTTGAAATATCGCTTACAGCATACATTTCAAGTCTAAGTTCTACGAAATGAAGAAAAAAAGTTTTGTTTGATTTACATCAATCCACTCAACAGTGTTTCAATTCAGTTCTCTCTTGTCTTTATAAACGGAAACATGCCAAGACATCAATTTACGATTGAGGAACAGTTTGGGATAGTTTGCCGAGTCGATTCCGGTGATTCCGCGAGTTTGATTGCCCGTGAATTAAGAACATCTCGTTCAATTGGATATGAAACTCCAGTAATTGTTAAAGAATATTTCTTGGTTTTGTCCACTTCAATCGAAAAAATGTTTTTTGCAGAAGTACCAGGAAGGCGATAGACAAAAATAACAGATTTTTTTATTTAACTTACTTATTAATATGTAATTTTGGATTTGATAATATGTATTTTCACCTTTTTTTTTCATTATATATTTTTTAATTTAATTTAATTTTTTATACCTTTTAAAATGTCTATATTTTTAGAATACAAAGATTTTGACAGCACATTGCATTATGAGTATTGTTTATCCAGTACCTTATTATGTACATTAATTGTTATTAGTTATTATGCACTTAAATTGACGTAAGATTAATTATGCACTTAAATTACGTAAGATGAAAATATGTATCGATAATGTTCAATATTTAACAATATCAAAATCAAGACGAAGTGACTATAGGAACCAGTGTAACACCTCTAACAGCGAACTGTTCGTTATAGCCGAAAATACCGCTTTAAGAGAACATCGGCTATAACGTACAAAAACCTCCAGTCCCTTGAAATTCGTTATAAACGATTTTGACTGTATTCAGAGAAGAAAGGATTTCAACTGTTTAGCTATTAACAAGCCAAGACATAATAATGGTTAACAGTGTAGGTGGGTAGCGTCCCAACAATAATACATAAAAATGTTACGGCTATGGATGGCGCGATTAATGTTCGAATTGGAGATTAAGAGTTTGTACATTTCGGATAATAAAAAGGATTTGATGTTGAAAAGTTTAAATTAAGTTATGAATAATATAAATGAATCTGAAATCTAAAGAAAATGACGCTGCTAGCACAGCATTCCGTAAAATCTGTACTTGATCACACTAAATGAATCGCCGTGACAAACTTCTGAGTTTTTCTTTTGAACGGAAACTAGCCGAACCTTACAACTGGAGTTGCTTGCATTTGATTTTCTAAAAGTTTCTGTATCGAATGTATCTCATCCATAACGAACCACCGCACTTTACGTCACCTCGTCGGCCCAGCAATTGCCTTGTCGACCTCTACTTGTATTCCGGCAAGGAAACTCACCCTTCCAAATACTCAGAAAGCCCTCTCAGAAATCGATGGGATACCTGCTCAAATCTTGAAGTAGGCGCTCGAGCAATTACTGGAATTTCCCTCTTCAAGAAGATATGGTAGTTGGAAAATTCCGAATAAATGGAAAAGTGGGCTCTTAGCGAAGATTCCGAGTAAAGGCGATACAATAGAGTGTGAGCACACGTGTCCCCTCTTAACCGAATTATTCTAAATAGGGTTAAACATGCTCTTGAGGCACGATTAAGAAAGGAGCAGGCAGATTTTAGGGAGAAGCGCAGTTGAACCGACCTAATAAACTTATTGAGAATCTGTTTGGAGCAGAGTATAGAGTTGCCCCTATAAATGACGTTTATCGATTTCCCTCCCATTTACCAGAAATGACCGGAATTTCCCTCTTCAAGAAGATATGGTAGTTGGAAAATTCGGATTAAATGGAAAAGTGGGCTCATAGCGACGATTCCGAGTAAAGGCGATATAATTGAGTGTACGTACTGGAGTTGGAGCACACATGTTCCCTCTTAACGGAATTATTCTAAATAGGGTTAAACATGCTCTTGAGGCACGATTAATCCTAGGATGGCCAAGGTTTTTCGCCATGTTAATTTGGCCAAGGGGGACTCCGGGAGCTCACACATTTTTATGACCTATTCATCACCATATTTTACTCAAACTTCCTTACAAAATATCATTATTTGTTTGAGAGATGTCTTTATTTCATTTACATTCTTAAAATTGTTTATAACATGAATATTTTTATTTTCAAAATTAAAAAAAAAAATATTTGCTTATCTTTAAAACGGTTTAAATAACAGAAGATAAGATAAATTTCATTTCCTATAAATTATTACATATAAACAAACAAAAAATATTTCTACAATGTTGCATATAATTTTTTTTTTTCGAGCTTTTATAGCAAAAGTTCTTTTTACAAAGTCCACAGGTTTGCTTACTTTTAGATATATTATTGTACTTCTGTCGTTTTGAGTTGGCTTCCTTTAAACATATATAGCATCGTTTCTTCCCTAATTGCATACTTGTGATGGTTTGATCAGATGATAGAACGTCCCAAAGTATATGACAGAGCGTTCAGTGTGTGTCTCAGAAGTCCGCAGAGGTTCTGGCTCCTTTCTTGAATACAGGGCTTTACAAGTGAGTCAGCAAGCTCATAAAGAAATAATTTTCTTCCGTTTGAATTATTTTGTTTCCACGTTGGCTGGCTCATTGTAGTCTCCTCAGTTTCCCTCGGACTTAGTCAACGGGGGGATCCCGCAAGCCCGCAAGTCCGCTCGGCCATTGAAATTTATTAACTAAGGCATAAAAGAATATATGTATATTAGAAGTCATTGACTTATTAAACCTGGACATGATGTGGAGACCTGGACGTTTCGGATCACGATTCGGATAACCAAAAAGGATTTGACGTTGAAAAGTTTTATATTAAGTTATGAATAACAGAAATCAATCTGGAATCTAAAGAAAATGACGCTACTAGCTGAGCATTCCGTAAAATCTGTACTTGATCACACTAAATGAATCGCCGAGTCAAACTTCTAAGTTTTTCTTTTGAACGAAGACTAGCCGAACCTTACAACGTTACCTCATAACGACGAAAGCATTTGAAGAGTCCACGGAAGAAAGGGGGAGAGTCATTTTTTTCCGAATTTTAGTTATATACACATAATTGTTCGTTTAGATGAGTAGAATATGTTGGTGAAAAGAAATAGTCAGAAAAAATGACAGTAGGTTGGTTACAAGGGATGGAAAGAACCACGTACTCGGAAGAAAGGGGGAATGTCCACGCGGAAAAACCTAGAATGGGGGAGAGTCATGTTAGAAGTTATATGGATTGTGTATTAATATCACCATTTCATCAATAAAACAGGGAAGAAAGGGGGAGCGTCCATGACTATCCCCATTCTTTTATGTTTAAATTGTTTTTTTTTTACTAAAACATTATATTTTAGAGCGTGACATGTCTGTTTCGGGCAAATTTATTATTTTCACTCGCAAAACAAAAAGGAAAAGGACATATAAAAAAATTGAAGAAAAATGATAAAAGATACGTAAGTAATTAAAGATCCAAACCTAAAAACTCGATTTTCTCGGAAAGCACTCCAAATGACATCCCCCCTTTCTTCCGTGGACTCTTCATTTGATTAAAAGTTTCTGTATCAAATATATCTCATCCATAAGGAACCAGCGCACTTTCCGTCAGCTTGTCGGCCAAGCACTTGCCTTGTCGACCTCTACTTATATTCTGGCAAGGAAAGTTACCCTTCCAAATTCTCAGAAATCGATGGGATAACTGCTCAAATCTTGAAGTAGGGGCTCGAGCAATTACCGGAATTTTCCTCTTCAAGAAGATATGGTAGTTGGAAAATTCCGAATAAATGGAAAAGTTGGCTCACAGCGAAGATTTCGAGTAAAGGCGATACAATAGAGTGTGAGCACACGTGTCCCCTCTTAACCGAATTATTCTAAATGGGGTTAAACATGCTCTTGAGGCACGATTAAGAAAGGAGCAGGCGGATTTTAGGGAGAAGCGCAGCTGAACCGACCTAATAAACTTATTTAGAATCTGTTTGGAGCAGAGTATAGAGTTGCCCCTATAAATGACGTTCATCGATTTTATAGAAGCCATTGACTTATTAAACCTGGACATGATGTGGAGATATGGGATCCCTGGAACTGGGTGGGTCCCCAAAAATATAATAAACCTTGTTAGGAGCTCGCAGGATGAATATAAATGCAGAGTCATCCATGAGGGACCGCTGTCAAACCCAATTAGGATCGAGGCTGACATAAAGCAAGGATGTGTACTTTTTCTGCTTACTGGTTTCATTTCCAAATAAAACGTTGAAAAAACTTTAATTAATAACAGAAAAGTGTATTTAAAATTTAAGGATTATCGTCCCTCTCTTTCAAACTGAAACAAAAAATTCAGATTATACCTTTAGCCTTCACATAGTTTTTAAAAATGAGATGATCCATAAGGAAAATTCGATACTATTCCTACCCTCTCCTACCAACAAAAAGTTAGGAGCACGCTATGCCTATGGGTGCAGGTCACGAACTTCGGCGTTGTGAAGTCGTATAAATTATTTGGTTAACTCATAATTCTGAAGTCCCAATATTCTAATAATTTATTTTCAATGGCTTTCCTTGCTTCCACATGCGCTATGGTACAGTAAATTCGACCTAAAAAATTTTATGACGTGGAAATAAAAACCATTCACTGCCTTTACACATGAATTTATTTTTTTATTATTTAGCTCATATTTCCATAATTTTCTTAATTTATCCATTCCATAGTATTTTTTTTGTATTCTACATGACCGAAATCATTAATGCTTAAATTTTATTTATCCCCATTTCTTTCAATATCTATTAATTTATGATAAACTATTCCATAATTATTTAGAAATAAATTTAAGTCTGAAAAAATGATTGTATATAAATATTTAAATTATGATTTCGGAGCTGAATATCTAAATGATGCTAAATTTAGTTTTAATGGATTTAAGTTGATTTTTAAAGCCAGATGTAAGATGATATATTTTAATCGCAACTGATTTTATTTAAAATGACCTATCACCTGGGATCCTCACACATGGCTAAAATACAAGAAACTGTCCGGCGCTACCGAGTACTTCAGCACGTACTTGACAAATGCGCTTTGAAAACTCTCAATCTATTACAAAATGCAAACAATTAGCCTAGAATCATTATTATAATTAATTAATTAATATAATTAAAAATAAAAATATAATAAACTATTATATATAATTAATCATTATACATAATTAATTCTTATATATAATTAATTATTAAATATTAATTTTATATTAAATTTATTATATTAATTATATAATTATAATTATATCTGTATAAATAAAGATTAAATTCTGTTTGTTTGTTTGTTCTTTATAGAAATCCATACCGTTTGTCCTAAATTCCCCTAATTTCGCTAAGTAGTTCTATCATACCAGGTGCGAACACCTGTTCATATTAAAATTGCTTAACTTCAGCCAATCTCTGGGTATATTCTTTATTGTTATAAAAATTGTTTTGATCACGCTTTACATTGGTTTTTACGAAATCGACCGTTTGAGTCGATAAAAGCCTCAGTTTATAGATTTTATAGATTTAAAAAACGAAATTCTACGGGTGAAATCGGTAAATACAGCTAGTAATTAATATAATTATAATTATAATTAATTAACGGAATCGAGCTATAAATTCCTCTCAAATCCAGTCCTTACAATCCAAATTCCTTTGCAAAATCCTTAATGCTCCATATTTTGTCACCATTCAAATCATCCATAATGAACTTAACGTTCCATCCGAGCTCACTGGTTTCTAATCTTGCTTCCCTCTCTATTCCTGACAATCCTCCAAGGCGACTGCAATGAAGAGTTAGAAGGCCTCGTGACCTTCTAAGTTTTAAATACTAGTTGAGTGCTCCCAATGGGTAGTATATATTGAAATACGTCAATTTTAAATTAATCTAATCTTAATTTGTGGGTGTCCACCTTTTAAAATTATTTTTAAATAATTTATTTTTTGAAGAGAGAAGATTTGGCTCCGCCGGGAGTCAAACCCGGGTCTACCGCGTGACATGCGCGGATGCTAACCACTGCACCACAGAGCTCAGCTCCAAGCAGAGCCAATCCTTCCTCTTCACTGATACCTACTCTCCCGATCTCGCAAATTTTGCGAGTAGTAACGGTTGGTGGACACATTTTGTCCAATTTCTGGTATTTATTGACATACGTCAATTTTAAATTATGTTATATTAATCTAATCACAACTTCACTGATTGCGTGTATGAATGCACTAATGTTACGGGAATGGTGCATCGAAGGAGCAGTAAACCACCCCCCTTAAATAAACAACGATGGTTTGATATTGAATGTAGGGAACTAAAAAGGGTGGCAAATCAAAAGCATAGAGCATTGATTAAAAGCAAATATGACTCAAGCATGCTTAAAACCTATGTTGAAGTTAGAAATAGTTACAGAAGGCTAATTTCTAAAAAAAAAGGAAGAATACAGGTTAGCTATTTTAGCTAATCTCAGGAATGTTAAAAACACTCAACAGTTCTGGAAAACAGTAAACATGCTAAAACCCGCATGCCACCAAAATAATCAAATAGAAATGGAAGAATGGGATAGATTTTATCAAGCGCACTATGGAACGAAGGGAATACACGATTCAATTTTTTTCTCAGTAACAAACCCAATTTTAGACACAGAAATAACTCTTATAGAACTCCAGTGTTGCATAAAAAACTTAAAAAATAATAAGTCTCCTGGATTAGACCTTGTAATTAATGAGATATTCAAAAGTTTACCTCCGGAATGGGAGCATTATGTTCTGAACATGTTCAACCAGATCCTACAATCAGAGCAGCCACCGAAAGATTGGTCAAAATCAATTCTTTGTTTGATGTACAAGAAGGGAGACAGGAAGAACCCAGAGAACTATAGAGGAATCTCGCTCATTAATACCATAAAGAAATTGTTTACTGGTATCTTAGCAGGTAGGCTTCTGTTTTGGGCTGATTCCGTGAATCTGCTGTCTGAGGAGCAAGCTGGGTTTAGAGCGGGCAGAGGGTGCATGGACCATATCTTTACTTTAATGGCACTTATTTGTATCAACTTAAGACATAAGGGGAGATACATTTATGGAGTTTTTGTTGACCTGAAGAAATCGTTTGACTCTGTCAACCACGGCCTCCTTTGGCAGAAGCTACATTCATTGGATGTGAGTGGGAAATTCATCAGATTAATGATGTCATTGTACTAGGATGCGACTATGCGGATAAGATTGGGTAAATTTTCGTCTGATGAGATCCATATCACCTCAGGTTTACTCCAGGGAGAAAGTCTCAGTCCTGCTCTCTTTATAATGTTTATTTCCAACATTGTTCAGTTCTTTAAGGAACACGGAGCCGCAGGAATCAGTATTGATTTAAAACAAGGAGGTGAAAATGCTTCTACTTGCGGATGACATCGTTTTGTTGAGCGATTCTTGGAACGAGGCCCAAAAGAAACTGAGGATTCTACGAAAGTATTTGGAAGCCCACTCATTAATACTAAACCCCTCAAAATCCAAAGTTATCGCTTTTCACAAATCCCCTAGGACAAAGAAACTGAAACCACTGTTGTGGAATGGTCAACAGCTCGAATACTACAAGACTTACACTTATCTTGGAGTCCCATTTCCAACGTCTGGTAAATTCCAAAGAGCATTGGAACACTTTATACAAAGAGGTACAGTTGCAACTGCAAAAGTTAGAGAAATACTTAAGAATGAAAAGAATGATTCCTGGGAGTCAAAATCAACATTATTTGATAGTATGGTCTCTTCAACTCTTTTGTATGGTGCTGAGGTATGGGGTCTTAGATATTTAGATGCACTGGAACCTGTCCAATTAAAATTTTTCAAATACATGTATCTCTGGCCTAATAATACACCTAACTACTTGGTACGCATGGAGACAGGCAGAATCCATGTTAGGTTACAGGTCTTCACAGGAGGATGATTGGATTGTGGATGAAGCTTGCCTCGATGCCGGAAGAGAGACTCCCTCGCATTTGCTTCGACAGGTTGAGGAAACTGGATAGGGAACGAAGCATGCACAACTTAGACTACAACTGGATCACACAAGCTCGATCTATTGCTGGAATTATAGGTTGCGAACAAGAGTTTTCCGATGGTCATCTGTAGACATAAATAGAATCTTCGACTCAACAAATCACCCTCTCTATAGAACATTTTGTAACTTTCAATATAATGCACCAGAGCAGTACCTTACATTTCATACAAGTATTCAAAAGTTGAGGTTGGTCAGTCAGCTGAGGATGTCAGGCACAGAAGAGCTAAGATTACGCGACAAGGACAAAGGCGTGTATCAAAAGAAAAATGAAGCGTATGCCTTCTGTAACCAAGGTTTAGGGAATATTTTATGTCATTTCCTTCTTGAATGCTCGAATCTGGAAGGATTTAGAAATAGGTACCTGCAGGAGTATATATCATATCCCCTTCAAGAAATCAATTTAGCCAATATCCTAAGCATTGACTCTCAGGATCAACTCAACAATATTTTCTACTTTTTAAAGGCAGCAATAGGTCTTACTAAACTTAGTGAATTCCTCTATCGCTTGTTTTATTTACGCTTTTAGTAGACTCTTATTATTGTGTGAACTTTTTGTTTTCTTTTGATCCACGTGTATTATTGTGTTGTGTTTCAAATGTTTATTTTTATATTTTTAAATATTTACAAAGTTTAAATAAATTTGTTCTTATATAGTGTAAATTCTAAAGCTTGTAAGGACTCAAATGTTGTCATATTGTCCTGCAACGTTGATCAAATATTTTTTTATTTTTTATTTACGACTGTTTACAACATTAAGTCATATGTCGTCCCCAATAATAAGCGCTCTCCATTTCTTTCGGTCTTCCCAGTCTCCCTCTCTTATCCCTCTGTTCATCATACCTTCTTCCACTCCGTCATACCAGAGTTTTCTCGGGCGACCTCTTTTCCTTCTTCTTTCTGGTTTCCATTTCAGCAATTTTTTTGGCCATGCTCCCTCATTCATCCTCATAACATGTCCAAACCATTTTAACCTCATGGTTTCTATACTATGGAGGATATTTTCTTCTTTCCCAACCCGCCGTCTTATTTGTTCGTTGGGAATTTTTTGGATTCGGGACACTCCGCATGCTCGCCTCCAAAAATCCATTTCTAGGGCTAAGAGCCTACCTGCTTGTTTAGCTTTTAATGTCCACGCTTCTGCCGAATAGAGGCTGACGCTTTCCAAAAAGGCTTTATACATTATTTTTTTTGTTTTCATGCTCACAATCCTACTCCATAATACCGAGTTCAAGATCCCGATGATCAAATATTTGTACAAGAAAATATTCTTTCACACTTAAATATATATTCTATATTAATCTAATCTTAATTTGTGGGTGACCACCTTTTTTAAATTATTTTTAAATAATTTATTTTTTCGAACAGAAAAGATTTGGCTCCGCTGGGAGTCGAACCCGGGTCTCCCGCGTGACATGCGCGGATGCTAACCACTGCACTACAGAGCTCGGCTCCAAGCAGAGCTTGTCCTTCCTCTTCACTGATACCTACTCCCCCGATCTCGCAAATTTTGCGAGTAGTAACGGGAGAAGCGGTGTCATGCGGGAGACCCGGGTTCGACTCCCGGCGGAGCCAAATCTTTTCTCTTCAAAAAATAAATTATTTAAAAACTTTTTACTTTTAGTTTATTTTTATTTTAAGTAGGTTTTTTCTTATTTTTTCCTACTGTCTAGTAATTTTTGTCTTTGTTTGCATTATAAATAATCATCAAATAAATGTAAATTGTTTATTTTAAGGATGATATATCCGAAATCATGTATAAACTTGTATATACGTATGTATGTTGTAAAATTTTATATTAAATAAAAACTTTTCTCTCTCTCTCTCTCTCTCTCTCTCTCTCTCTCCCGTCAACGCGTCGCCAATTCAGGTATCACCATCATAAGAAATTATTATTATAGTATTACTAATGCAGCTCTGGAAAGCATCAATAAGATTTGTTCTTTGTATGTGTTAGAACGACAATGATAAGCACTAAACGTTTCCGGATCAAAAATCTATTGTTCACTTTGTTCGGGATAACCGGTTACAATAGAGGAAATGCTATTGAAAAGTCTGGAGATAGAGAAGTTATAAGTTACATTTGTTAGGAGGGGGGGTGAAAGAATGATAAAAGGGGGGGATGAGTTGGAGAGCTCGGAGCTGACCTAGTTCTGCTATAAATTAGCCGGCCAAGTAGGAAGGAGAGGACGAGGGCAGGATGGCATTGAGGCAACACTGTTCTGAGTTATAGCCTAGTTCTGGTGTCAACAGGTGCCCCCCCCCATTTAACCCCTCACCCAACTACCTCCCCCCTTCTAGATCTTTCTCCTTATCTTGTCATCGCGGCCAAGTTCTCAGGAAAATATTTCAGGATGGCTACTGGCCGTCCAAGAGAATGGCTAGAAATCTATTGACAAAATATATAACCTCTCAAAAATAATAAAGCTTCGTCTACCGCAGCACCTGTCCCGATTTTATTCAGAATCGTAGGTTGAAAAATCACGGAAGGTGTAGATATTATGTATACTGTGCAAAGACATTTTTACTTTCATTGACCTATATATGAAATGTATAGTAAGGGAAAGTATTGCGATCGTGAAAAATTTCGACTTCCGGTTTTCAACGGAAACCTGAGTCCAAATAACCAAGTCCCGCGAAATGGTCTGTGTGTGTGTGAACAGACTATAAACCGTGTGAACCTGGAATTGGGTATTTGGTGTATATATATGCCCACGATATGACTCAAAATTTCATCAAAATTGGTCAATAAGAGGGGGCACTTTACTGAATAAATTTTGTCTCCTTATCGCGTGTTTTTTTATTTACTCAAAAACGGCTGTAATTATTTTATTTCATCAAAATTGATCAACTGGAGAGGGGACTTTACTTAATAAATTTTGTATAATTTTCACGTGTTTTTTTTCTTTTTTTTTTCTTAAAAACGGCTTTAACGATTTTGATCAAACTGGGTATCTGATGTATGTATATGCGAAAGATGTGAGAGCCAACATTTCATCAAAATTGGTCAACCGGAGGGGGCACTTTATTTCGTAACTTTTTTATCCAATTTTTACCTTTTTTTTATTATCTCAAAAACGGCTTTAACGATTTTGATCAAATTCGTCATGTTTAATAAAAATTAGGTGTTCTTTAATATCAGGTAAGCTTTATCATTATTAAAACGTTCTGAGGGGGCTTAAATATGGAAGTGGCTTTTTTTGTTTTCTTGTAAAGTACCTTTGTTTTTCTTTATATGGAGAAATCAACGATATCTCGTTACGCCTAAAAATAAGAAATAGCTAGATATGAAATATGAAATGTAAACATATAGTGGAAAACAAAATAAAAATATTTCGTCAACTTATAAAACACGTTGAGCCCACGCATGCGGAGAACGCCTTTAATGACAGAACATTGTTCATAATTAAAGCCGTTCTGTTCATTTAATGGAAATTATTTGTTTCATAGTAACTAGATGAAATTATCAACTAGTACATACAGAATTATTATACTTGGAGTAATTATGCTTGCTTTGCCGAATTAACACAAGTAAAAACTTTTATTTAAATATAAAAGAAATGTGTTTTTTATAGAGCTAATGAAAACAAAAATAAGAAATGAATGTGGAAAAATGTGTAACTTATAGAAGTGGCATCAACAAAACGCATTAATTTCTAATCTAAGTAAGTTGTTAAGTGAATGTTGTGTGTTGCGCGCAAGCACCAGATTTTTTTTAATAATGAATGATACAAATAGAATATTCTTATGTAATCATTCTCTTTTAGTGATAACTATATAGAATGGCTCGAAATGTTCATTCCAGAACTACTAGACGACTATGTAAAATAGAATATTTATTCTAGATGCCCAGAGGAACACGGCATCAAAACTTTTGAAGTTTGTAAGGAGCGATTAGAGGTGAATATTCTGTCCAGGGAACAGGGGAAAAAATATGTACACAGAAAACAGCAGGAGTAAATCTAAAAAATCTGGAAGAAAAATACATGTTTAATATCACAAGCACTTTATTTAACAAAGAGGAATGTGAAATGTCTTAAGGTAGGGGGGTGGGGTTCGTGCCTTTGGAATCGGGAATACCCCTGAAAAATTAAAAAAAAAATGTTAATCGATAAACGTTTTGTTTTTGGAATAAAATCCGATTGGGTTCCAATACGATTTGCCCCTGACAACCATAGTCTTACGAGTTTGAGTTCCAAGCGCCAGTTATTAATATATCGGTATGAATTTTAATTGTGAATAATTAAGGAGTATTAAGGATTTTGGATTGAAAACAACATGGTTCGATTGAGCCTCAAAACTAAAAACCGTAGGTCTACATAGCTGTTTTCGTTATGTGAAGGTGCCAATTGATTGGAACCTTTGATCAACTGCCTAACAGTTTATTATTTTTTCAAAAAAAGAGATGGTAAACTTAAAATTAGGTCTAAAAAGAATTCACAAATTAAAGCAAAGCATGCTAGAAAGATAATATCCATCTGCATATAATTTTCACTCATCCTATTAGAGTTGACACATGAACTGTGTAATCATTGTACTACATGTTTTATACGAGCATCATAATTAATCCTCATGTTTATTACATATACACAGTAAATAAAAGAGCTGTAACAATGTTAAATAACTTACAGAAACAGGGCAATATTGCCTAATGTTTCGTGTTTACCATTTTCAAATTCCCTGAACAGCGTTGTTGAATTAGCTTAACCAATAAATAATCGGACAACAAATCAAACAGCTACGAGTTTCCGTAACAGTATTGTTTGTTCTTTCAGTTCAACCCACGATTAATATCAAACCGAAATTAAACCACACTAACTCAAAAGTCGATAAAATAAAACTTTTTATTACTGAATCGTTTGGTGGATTTCTTCATTAGCATCGTTAAAGAAATAAAATAATGATCTAATTGTGTTTTCCACTTCCTTAGGCCTCGAAATGATTCATGGCTGTTTTGAAAATGGCAAAAATATATTCTAAAGAACTTGTTTTCAGAAGCATGCCTTGAATTTGAAAAATGTTTTTCTTTCATATATGCTATGAAATAAGCACGGTTAATGTAAAAATTACCTGAACATATATAAAAAAACAAAAATTCATAATCAAATATGCACTTATTTAATTTACGCAAAGAATGAGTATGTAAATCATATGCGCTCAGCAATCATAGATCTAATGATAGTTCGATTATGATGTCCTGTATTTTGAAAAAAAAAATAAGACGATGAAATTTGCATTTCACAGGGTAAAGAGCACAAGTATGTTTATTTATTTATTCATTTTCTATTTTTTATAATTTATTTCTAGATACCATAGAAAACGGAAATTTAGAGGTGGAAGATTTACAAATTCAAAATGGATAACACTTCAAGTATGTAGGATCTGATCCTTAAAGATGGATTGTCCGATTGGGATTTAGTAAGAATAAACACAGATGGAAGAAAGATAGTCAGGATATTAAACTCAGTCTTGTGTAGTGGAAAAATAAAAATTATTTTTAATACAATCGTGCTTTCTATTATTTTATAAATACATGAAATATAGAAATCGGGAGAACACAATAAAGAATAGCTACCGATTTTTTGGGAAGAGCAACCGGTTGTATATCCAAACAAAAAAGTTGGAATGAAGGATGTTACCTTAAGACATGGATGTCCGAAATACCATCCTACAACAGATCACAGTCAAGCAATTGGAGTGGTAGATACACGTGTCCTGTAGGAATGGTCGGGAATCCTGAAGGAAAAAAGAACAGATGGACCAAGAATCTCATGTTCAGGAAGACAGGGCTAGATATGGTCTAACTGAGGAACTCTCACTTGACAGAAATGCTGGAGAAAGAAATGCTTAAGTAATATTAAGCTGTGAAAAACCTCAATTTTCGTACAGGACTTCCATATGTTCATATGTCCGTATGTTTTTTTGTCATTTATGTTATTAGTGTGGTTTAGAATGTTCCTATAGAAATACAGTGTATCTTGATTGTTTTAGCTAGCCAAAGAGTATTTAGTAGAATATAAATATACAATTACGTGTATTTTGTTCTCATAATATATATCTATGTGTATATATATATATATATATATATATATACAGTACCGGTCAAAAGTTTAGACTCACTTGTATTTAATTCACAATATTCAAGTTTGAAAAAATAATTGTAAATCAAGAGATAACATATCAAAAATTATATGACTGTTTTGAAATACAATCTATATAAATAAAGATGAAATTCTGTTACTTTGTTTTTTGTTTGTTCTTTATAGGAATCCTATATAAATTCTCCGAATTTCGCTTAGTGGTTCTTTCATACCAGGTGCGAACACCTGTCCATATTAAAATTGCATAACAGCCAATCTCTGGGTATATTCTTTATTGTTATAAAAATGGTTATGATCTCGCTTTACATAGATTTTTACGAAATCAACCGTTGGAGTAAAAAAAAAAAATCTCATTTCTGTCCGAACGAACTTTTCTGGACCCACGGCCTTTCTCATTGATTTCAAAATTCCGTGGGTGAAACCGGGATATTAAAGCTATTTATAAATAAATTAAAAATAAAATTATAGTTGTTACGTTGTCCAATAAATAAAATATTGTTACTTATTTATGTAACAAAATCTAAGGGTGAGTCTAAACTTTTGACCGGTACTGTATATATATATATATATACATGTGTTCTTTATTCTTTGAAATGCAAATTTCATCCTCTTGTGCGAAGGATTTTTTTTTTCAAAATACAAGACATCATAATTGGACAATCATTAGATCTATCATTACTGAGAGCATATAGTAAGTAAATCATTCTTTTCGTAAATTAAATATGTGCATATTTAAAATAGAATTGTTTTTTTTATTTTTATTATATTTTCAGGTGTTCCAAAAATTAATTAATTTGTTAATTCATTCTCAATTAATGAGAAAAGAGCGAGATATAAATAAATAAGAACGAAAGTTTTTTTAAAGAAAAACTTTTTCTAAATCAAGTTCACACTGACAATGAGTATTAATAACTAACTGGGCCACCGCTAGAGGCCAGCAGCATGACCCTTGGAAGCGTGAAATATTTCTTTTTTATTTATCTCTGTACTCTGATTCTCTCTTTCTATTGTGGGCTCCACTTCATCCTTTCACCTACTTCTCGTTATTCCCCTTTTCCTTGTATCCTTCTTATTATATTTCTTTTTTTATTATCGGTCTTTCAGATACTTTTAATTTACGGAAATCCTCTTGCGACGAATACCTGGTTCCGCTGCCCGTGTAAGAGTTTTACACATCTTTAATTGTCATGGTTTTTATAAAAAATGAGACTTGAATAGTTGAAGGCTCGCATAGCCATGCTCTATTACGAGCCATACTCGCGCTTACTCTACAGATCATTAATTAAAAGTAGAATTTCACATATCATCCATCGCTCTTTGAAAATACGAGGAAGGGATGGTAGGGTGTATTTAGAAGGGTCGAGGAGGGGAAAAGGGTCGGGGGTGTAGGACATGTACAGAAATCAGCCCCTTCTTGGATGATTAATCATCCCCTACCCAAACATTGATATTAGTCTTCTGGACCCGCCACACAACTCGTTACACAAAAAAAAAAAAAAAAAAAAAAGAAATTACTCTGTCGAAAGAGTAATGAACGGAATCGAATTAGAGCGAAAACGAATATTACATCTGGGCTGTACAAATTAACAGAAATCGTGTAGATTATTCGTAGAGTAAAAATTGAAAACACGAAGCAAATTAAAAAAACAAAAAACAAAACGGTTCATGTATTTTCGACAGCTGATTAGTGAAGCACATCAAAAATTGATCTCAAATGAGTATGCTTACAGTAATGATTCTACTTTTATATATTTTATTTTTGACAGTTACGTTTTTCGATGGCATTACTGACCTAACAAAGACATTTTATACAACCTTGCAAAAATTAATTGTATCATTAATCATTAATCAAGACGCTTATTAGACCTGTACTTACTTACGGTTCAGAATGTTGGACGATGACGAAAGCCCAAGAAGAAGCTCTACTGAGAATCGAAAGAAAAGTACTCCGCAGGATATATGGAGGGGTATGTGAGCAGGGATCCTGGAGAAGAACTAATGCAGAATTGAGTGGTACCTATAAAGATGCCAATGTCGTCACGTACATCAAATTTTCACGACTCCGCTGGGCTGGGCACGTCATAAGGATGAACCAGGGCGAGATTCCTATAAAAATTATGTCGGAGCAAGTATATGGAACAAGGCGAGTAGGACGCCCCAAGCTTCGCTGGGAGGATTGTGTGGCTACCGACTCCAGAAATCTGCTTGGCATAAGAAATTGGAAGGCAGTGGCATGCAATAGGGAGGAATGGCAATCCTTGTTGGAGCAGGCTTTGACTCTTCAAATGGGTCGTGATGCCAGATAAGAAGAAGAATCATTAATCATTATATTTATATCTTTTTTAACAATTTATTTTGCCGCACTCAAGGGCATTAATTAACAATATTAACTAACGAGATAAAAAATTAAAATATATTATACGTACATACAACGAAAAAAACATAAAGAAAAATATATATGATGATAGGAATTTTTGTGTGGCATACTTCAATGTAGAATATCGACGATTTATTTAAAATACCATAAAATCAACTAAACTTTGAATTTTTCAGCCTTGAAATTATTTTCGACCTTTTGAAATTATTAAATGTCAACCGATGATTTATGCATCAATGATAAAACCGGTCTGTATTTTCGGCATAAAATATATCTAAAATTCGAATCCGATGGTAGGATTCATTAAATTCACATACGTGAATACGACTGATCTATTCTAAAGGAAATCTACAAAAGCAGAGACTTATATATGAACTTGAATCATGAAAACTTGATATATGATCGTATCAAAGACTTGAGGAAACTGGTCTAGACATCCTTCATTTTGTTTAGCCATACGAGAAACTTTATGTCAAAAGGTTACAAAACATCAATGTCATTAAAAAATTAAAGATTAAATAAAGAACGCTAAAACTCGGCAGTTTTATCTTCTTTCCAGTATGAATAAAATATGAATCAGTGAGATATTTTGTGGCGTAAGACACTGTGATCTTTATTAAGCGTCGATTGTACTTATTTGAATATTTTAGGGGATTATTTCGCGACATGATTGGAAGAAGTAAGAGATGCGGAAGAACGGACACGAATGCTCACAAGGTAAAGACGCTAACAACCTCCTAATGGAAATTTCCTTTCGAAATAGTAATGAAGAGAGTTGCCAGTATTCGCTGGGAGATTGCTTTGACAACTTTCTATTGTCATGATTCCATTCTGTAGCGCCCTTGCAAGTTGGAATCCGATTTCTTTCAGTGGATATTGAGAAGTTGTTCGGATTGTTAGTTCGGGTCTGGAATAGGATTTTTACTTTCACTTACCTATATATGAAATATATAGTAAGAGAAAGTATTGCGATCGTAAAAAATTTCGACTTCCGGTTTTCAAAGGAAATACACGTTTTGGGGTCCCCTGAGTCCAAATAACCAAGTCCCGCGAAATGGTCTCTGTGTGTGTGTGAACAGACTAGCTCAAAAACTATAAACCGTGCGAACCTGAAATTGGGTATTTAGTGTATGTGTATGCCCGCGATGTGACAGCAAAAATTTCATCAAAATTGGTCAAACGGAGGGGGTACTTTATCTGATAAATTTTGTATCATTTTCACGTATTTTTTTTATTTACTCAAAAACGGCTTTAACGATTTTGATAAAACTCCTTATTTGATGTATTAATATGCCTGAGATATGACTGCATAAATTTCATCAAAATTGATCAACCGCAGGGGGCTCTTTACTTAATAAATTTTGTATCATTTTTACGTGTTTTTTTTTATTATTTTATTAACTCAAAAACGGCTTTAAAGATTGTGATCAAACTGGGTATTTGATATATGTATATGCCAAAGATGTGACAGCCAATATTTCATCAAAATTGGTCAAACGGAGGGCAGACATTTCCAATTTATACCTTTCTTTCGATTACCTCAAAAACGGCTTTAATGATTTTGATCAAATTCGCCCTGTTTAATGAAAATAAGGTGTTCTTTAATACCAGGTAAGCTTTATCGTTATTAAAATGTTCTGAGGGGGTTTAAATGGGGAAGGGGCCTTTTTTGTTTTCCTATAAAGTACCTTTGTTTTTGTTTAAATGGAGAAACTGTCTCTAGTTACGCCTAAAAATAAGAAATGGCTAAATTCGAAATATGAAAAAAATCAAGTTAACATATAGAGGAGAAAAAAAGAAAAATACTCCGTCAACTCATAAAAGACGTTGAGCACACGCATGCGGCGGAGTACGCCTTTAATTAAATTTTTTTTTTTTTTTTTTTTTTTTTTTTTTTTTTTTTTTTTTTTTGTTCGTTACCCCTACCTGGCCATGTGTTGCATACGGGGGGTTACTCTACAGGTGTAACCAACCTATTCTAACCATGGTGAGAGGGTCGAGATTTATATTCCGTGGGGCCTCCACGAAATAAAAGTCAACCCTCCCAGGGCGGATTCGAACCGCCGAAATAAATGAAATTATTTGTTTCATGGTAAATGAAGTTTTTAACAACTACACAGAGAATTATAAAATCAGACGACTTGGAGTATTATGCTTGCATTGCCGAATTACCACAAGTAAAAACTTTTATGTAATAATAAAAAAGTAGTGTTTTTTATAGAGCAAATAAAAACAAAAATAAGAAATGAATGTGGAAAAATGTGTCTTTGAGAAGTGGCAATTAACAAAACATCAATTTCTAATTTAAGTAAGTTGGTAAGTGAAAGTTGTGTGTTGCCCGCACGCACCAGATTGTTTGTAATGGCACCGAAAGTAGAGGATAGTCTGCCGAAAGTAGTTACCTTCCGCGATTCTCACCTCAAGGATGTTAACAAAGCTCGGTATTATCTAATTTTAAACTGAAACACACGATTGCCAATAGAAAAAACCCTAATGATAACTTTTGTTTTTTTTTACGAACACCAAAAAATGTTGTTCGTACAGGTCCAGCAAATAATATACAGCCTAGAGAGTATTGGAGAAAAATTAAGTAAGTAAACGACGTAATTTATAGATCATTCAACTGAAACAACAATTTGATATTTGATATTAATATTTGGACTTTTGATTATTGTGTAGAAATAATGTTTTAACATATTTATAAATTACAATTATTTTGAAACTGGACGGACAATTCGCTATTGAATAGATGGGGTATGAATGTGGAAAGGGTATCGCAGTGACGATTAAGAATGGAATGCTACTGGAGTGATATGATAATTAAAGATTTGTCGAATGCCACGCCCGTCGTTAATAAATTCGAAGTTGAAGGACTACTTTCATTTGCAGGGTGCATTACAATAAGAAGGCATAATTTTTTGTTTGCTGTTTTTTAACACGATTAAAAAAAAACGCCGGCGCGTAGCACTGGTGGCCAGCATAACTGCCGCATCGAACACTTTAGTCAATGTAAAACTTTCCACGACGATGTATAACGAGGTAGGATTGTATTGTTTATTTTATCATTGTTGGATTGTCAAAACTGCATAATGACCTTGAATAGCTCCCGTCCGATAGAGCGAAAATAATTAAGCTCAGCCGCCAATGGTCGAGGAGCATGAATTACAGTGTTTAAAGTTACAACGAGTTTATCAAGTTTTTATTAACCAGGAAAAAATTATGACAGAAGATTTAGTAACTACTTAGGTAATCATTCGATTATCTGTAAACTTCATTAACGGCCATTTCTTTTTTTTTTTGGTTCACCGGCTATTAGCTGAGAAATTAATTGTCTTTTAAAGAGAGAATTAATTGTCTTACAAATACAACCGTCTTGCGGATGATTTTTGTTTAAATGTTTAAAGGAATGGTTTATGTTTCTATATTTTTATAACTGGAGGTCACGAGTTAGACTCCGTCGGATACTCTTCTATTCAGTTTCATCAGCGGTTCAACGATCCTGGAGTCAGGAAGTCTCCTGGCGCACACCCAAACTATATAAGCGTTGGAAACCTGACGTCTGATCGTGATATCGGTCGGATTTCCTCCTTTTACAACCATTGATAAACTTTCCTATAAGCGCTTATAGATTATTTGATCCAGCGCTTAATCAGCATATTAGAGAATTGCGAGCTAAGTGAAAATATGCCCATATTGCTATTAAAATATATACAGTTAGCAAAAAGAGTCTATGTACACCATGCCAAAAATCAAATTTTAGCCGAGGAAAAATAACAGAGTCTTCTTTTAATTTTTTCTTTATAAATTAACCCTTAATAATTGATCATTTTTAAACATTTTCAATTTCATAAACAACGTTTTAAGAAATTTATAAAAATTATTTATACAAAATAAAAAAACAAAGTACTTTACAAAGTCTTTGTACACTAATTATTTAAAAAAATAATATTTTTTTTTTGGTAAACACATTGTTATTGTGGTGTTACTATTAGCTGGTAATCTTTTTGCAGATTAGTGGTGCACTCATTGTAGGATTATCATTCACATATCGCAAAATTGCAGGTGATTTCTCAAAATTTAATTGGGCCTCCCAGATCTCGGTTTATTTTGAAAATAACTCGTTTCTTGGTGATGCTTAATTATTCTTTTAACTGTAGAGTGACGTTTCTTAATTATTTCTGCGATTTCTCTCAATGATTTTCCCTCATTTATTAAATTAATAATCAATTGTCTAATTTATACACAAATTTCCATTTTTTTCAAAGTAACAGAAATACTCGCAAATCACGGCCACTATAAAGACTTAACTGACTAAAATGAAGCTTTTTGTTTATATTAAAAACGTTTGTTTATTATTGTACAGTATTTGAAGGAGTTTATAATAAATGTATACAGAATTATTTTGCAATGGTTCAGGAGTTTTACTAGCATTTATTTTTACCTTATCTTTAATGTTATATTTATTTTTCTTTTGGTAGTGAAATTTAATTCTTTCAAAGTTACAGTTTAAAAGAAAATAATATAAAAATGTTTTCTTCATTTCCTTTGATGTCCTGGGAAAACTTAGAAAATTTTAATGTGGTGTACACAGAATTTTTTTTATTAACTGTAGCTTTATTTTCAGTTTCATCCTTGTGTTATTGCCACCTTTTGGATGATGGTGCACAATTCATTCACGCTTCAATGAGATTTCATTATCCTCCTTTGAAGCGGGTTATAAGAGTTGAGGTTAATATTGGTTTTAGAACAATATATTTTGAGACGAAGTAGGTATATGTTTTATTATTTACTGCACCTACCCACTATTTTTGGCCTCATCCAATTTCCATCACCGATAATTAGCTTCTACCCTTAAAGCCGTGGCTACGCTCGATTTTTTTTTTTTTTTATTATTAAGATTCAAGTAGTCCTTTTTACTCTTTCGATCTAATTGGCAATTTTTATACTGCCTAACACTCCGCTCTCGTTCAATTTGTATGCTTTCGAGGTATGATAACTCAAGCCATAAATTAGGGTTATGGGGGTGGGTAAGAGCGGTTACACCGATTTTTAATATTATTCCCGCACCTACCCCGCTATTTTGGGCCTCATCCAATTTCCATCACCGATATTTAGCCTCTACCCTTGGAGCCGAGGACTACGCTCGATTTTAATTTTTTTTTTTAATTTTATTAATATTTCGATTTAATTACTCCTTTTTACTATTTCGATTTAATTAGAAATTTTTATACTGCCTAAGACTCCGTTCCCGTGCAACTTGTATGCTTTCGAGGTACGAAATTGCTGTCTAGCCGAGGGGCGGAGGACGGGGGAGGTGGGAGGGTCCTGCACCTACCCCCCTATTTTTGGCCTCATCCAATTTCCATCACCGATAATTAGCTTCTACCCTTAGAGCCGTGGCTACGCTCGATTTTAGAAGAATATGATTTTCTTAAAATAGATTTATTTTTATTTGATGAGAATCAAAACTACTTAGTATATTTCATGAAATCGAACTGGCCAAAAAAAAAGTGCACACCTTATAAATTGTAGATAAAAGTTAGTAAAGTTAATTAAACACTTACGATACTTAGGAGATTAGTATTGAATGGTATTTCCTTTATTGTTTATCACCAACAACAACCTTGTTTATTGATAGTAGATCAGAACGAAAAATTGATGCCTCGGCCTTCTACAAAAAAAAATTGTTATTACCTCAGAACAGATTTGAATAAAAGCACTTGCTAGTTTTAAACTAAGGCTGGGGGCCTTGAGGTGTTGTAGACTCCATCATGGAATGAAACATAGTGAAAAAACATAAATTTTTCGCTCAATCTGTGAAAGATGAAGTAGCCACTTTATAGAGATGGGGGAGTTGAGGTCCAGCCGGCAGACCATCCATCCTCCCTCGGCTAAAGAATAAAGATAGCTAGCGTGCACGTGATGAGGACCCGTCACCCCCCACCCCTTCACTCTCCCTCTTCCGTTGCTTAACTATATTGCTAAAAATTTTATAACTTTAATCATTATCCAAAATATTATTATAAATAAATTATCGTATTGATAACACGTTAGGTTTTGAAAGAAATAAAACAGTAGGGGAGAGTAGGGTAAAGTGGGGACATTTTTTTTTCTCTTCTTGTGAATCCTTCATTTTTCTCTAAAAATCCAATATGAATAATAATTTTGAAACTTCGACTACTTATCTTTATGTTTGTTAAGTGTTTTGGATTAAATCGGAACGGTTAGGCTGTAATTAATAAAAATACAAAATAAAAAATATCCCCACTTTACCCCAAGGTAAAGGGAAGGTACCCCTTCGGGTAATGTGGGGTACCTTTTTTGAATTGTATAAAAATGCTTTATTATTATCATGAGTACTATATAAAGCATAAATCTATGTATCAAAAATTGTTTAAATTTGTTTAGAACACTGGTATTGCAACAATACTTCAGCCTAAGGTTAATAAAAAATTGTTGTCGTTTATTTCAAACGAAATCAAAAATGTCCTTATCTGAACTCTAATTATTACCACAATGAGCAAAATGATCAAAAGATAATTACTTAATTACTAACAACTAAATATATTTTAAAACATAACTCAGGGAACTTTGTGATCCTTAAAAGTTCTTGCAGAGCTGGCAAAGAACACCGTCAAGTTTGAATTGGCAGTAACTCAGAACACTTTTCGTGAAATCCTACATTCCAACATAAGCACAGTGCACACAAGCACACTTTGCAAAAATCATTTTCTTAGCTCTTTTTCTTTAGTTTTCTCTTCTTGACTTTTTTTTCATTGTACATTTGCTAACGAGTTTTCATTGATTTCTAACGCTATTTCTTGATTATTTTTTCTGTAGATTTCTTTTTTCGGGTAATTTTCTTTCTTTAACGTCCTTCTTTTTTTTTTTTGCTTAGGTTTTTTTTTTTTTCGAGTTTTTGTTAGCAAGCTAAACAAGTTAAAATGGCCACTGCCCCAAGTTTTCCATAATTTAATTTTCTTTGATAATAAGTAACTTGCAATTTGACGAAAGGTAAAACTAGAAAATTTGATGGAGTGATGAATGGTGAGAATCGTGCGTTTTACTATTGGTACTGGAAGATATGGCATGATCCGACTTTAGGCGGTTATTGTATTTCTATTTCTATGCACTGACATTATTAAAATAAAATAGGGAAATATATTAGGCATACAGCGTAACAACAATGAGGTAAATGATTTAGTAAATGTAAAAGTTAGGTTAACGTCCCCACTTTAGCCGACAGGATGTTCAATGAAAATAAAAATTGTAAAACGGTAATAAATATTAATAGAAACTTTAAAACAAACTGAAACACAGATGAATAGAATGACCAATCCAATGAAATAAAAAACGTAGCAATCAAGGAATATGTGGTTGGGTTATACCATTTAGAAGTTAGTACTAAAATGACTGAAAATGGCCCTCAAAATATATATTTAACTCTCAAATTCTAACAGAACAACTTTTCACTATAGAACCCCTTGCTAAACTAACACCACATCCAAAGGAAACAAATATACCATTCAGTAGATAAGCAGCGCCAAAAGACACCGCGATCAGATCGGTACCCCACTTTACCCCACTCTCCCCTACGTAATGAAATGTGAGTCCTTGAATCAGCTATAAGAGTGGATCTAGCACATAGATAGGACAAAGACTTGCATGCTAAGTAAAATTTTAGTTCCAAATCAGGACTTACATGTAGCAATTGCACTCCATTGTTTAGGAGATTCCAATTAGATAGGTAAAATAATATATAAATCCGATAAATTGAAGCAAACAAAGAAATTTTAATGTTTTCCAACCTCCTCGTGGTCGCCACTAACTTAGTACTTCCTTCCTAATATACCTGCGCCTAACAAACGCCTTTAATATACAATGGCATTGAATGGGCTTGAATATTTTGTAATAGCGATAACAATTATTATTTCAACCAAACGGTTAATAATTATACTGGGTATCCCAGACATAGTATAAAAAAAAGGGTAATACTGCATGTTAAACGGGGTAGAATGGCGCAGAAACGAGTTTCCTATCCCAATCTGTTGAGGAGATAGAATTTTTTTTGTTTTTAAAACCTTTCTTTTTTCTGAAAAGTCTTCTGTACTTTGGTTTAGCGTAGAAACAAAAACGATGATATTTTCTTAATCAGCCCTTCCACTTTCAGTGGGACTTATAACGCGCTAAACACAAAACATTTATTAAAACTTAAATTTTTAATAGTTTTTTTAAAATTCCTCACTCCCCACTGGAGCACTCTAGAAGCCGTTATTTTCTAAATACTGCGGAATTCAATTAGCTTTTTAGTGGTGTAACCTATGGTACAATTGCACTTCAACTTTTGAGTCTAAAAGTAGTTTTTCTGATGAAAAACACGCTACAGATGGTCACTGCTGGGGCAAAGAGGAAGCGCGCTAGAGCATCCAAAGTAATGGATGCCGAACTTCCCATGAGTTAGAGTTGGGTTACCTTTTTAAGACTAGAAAGAACAATGTATAAATTCTAAATAATATAAAAAGGGTAAAATAAAAAAAACCCTCCTTAGTTTAAATTTAAAAAATACTTTCTTTAAAATAAATTAAACTTTTTTATTCTCTTCTACTAAAATTTCCAAAATCCTGCATAAAAAATGTTGAAGATAAGTAAGGCTTTTAATATAAAAACAAACAAAAATCTATCTTCTCAACAGATTGAGATAGGAAACTCATTTCTGCGCCATTCTACCCCGTTTGACATGCAGCATTACCCAATTTTTTTTTTACACTATGTCTGGGACACCCAGTATATTGACAATCCCCAATTATGCCAGAATGTTTAGGACTAAAGTAAAAGTTTTACAACACAACTCAACAATTATACGGACTTAAGGAGCAATTGACAGATCTCAACAAAAAATTATTATGTATCGCTTATATTTATTTATTTTACTCCTTCTTTACTGAAATACTGAAAGGCGGATGTAGGACCTGCCACCTGTGCTGCTTGTGTATATTCTTTCCCCTTCCTCTGTAAATTGGGAGTTGAAACGGTTGTCATCGAAGACTAACTTGCAAAGGGCAGGATCTGCTCAACCCTTTACACAACTTCAGCTTTAGCTATCACGTATTTCCACTTTTCTAGGAAAATCTTCATCAGGGCATACGATTTGCTGAGACTGCTCCAGCATGTCTCCATGGGCCACCATACACTATCGGAAGCAGACGATAAATCAACAAGAGTAACATGGCATAGCTCTGCTATTATTATTTTAAAAAAATGTGTAAGCAGACATCATTTGTAATAATCATTATAAATAAGATTTGCAGTCTCCAATATCTATAATTTGTTATCTGATTTAAACGGGCTCAAATGGGTGTAGTGGTTAGCATGGCAACCAACAATACTTAAGGTCGTGGGTTCGCGGTGGCCTTGGGATTTTTTAATGGAGTAAAAAATCCTTAGCCATGCCTTCGGAGGGGACGTAAAATGGAGGTCCCGAGTCTGTACGATGTCAGGTGGTACTCGTTAAAGATCCCTTTCCTAATTATACCTGGATAGGGAAAATTTAGGACTTCCTCTGTAGTATCGTACGATCAGCCTTAGTAGCATAAAAGGACATTAAACAAATAAACAAACAATCTCATTCAATGTCGTAATTGTTTGAGGTTTCTTTTGGTTAGACAAATTAATTGATTTTTAAATGTTTGTACGAATTTAAGCTGGTCGTGAGCAGGTTTATATCACAAATTAAGAAAATCGTTTATAACAGTAATATGTACATCTCAACGGCTGCAAATGTTTGATTTCGACTCCAAGCTTCGGAACAGAAATGATTCAGTGTGTTAATAACGAGAAATTTATTGCCTTTAAGCGCAATATAACCCGTACGAACGATGGCTGTGTGCTATATTTATGGAGAGAAGGTGCTATTGTTGAACAGGTAACCGAGTCAGGGGGCAGTAGGAGCGGGGAATAAAAAAAAAAAAAAAAAAAAAAAAATGAAAAAAAGGGAGAAAAATGTAAATGTTAGTATTATATATGTCGGGGGGGGGGAGGAGGATGAGGGGGGTATTGTGTATAGTATTGACTGGGGCTGGGTGAGGAGAATGGCCCTGTGGCGGAAGCAGTACCTTCACATCACTGCCAGGTCGGCACTACAATGCCCTTTGATTTATCGAATTGCAAATTCGGTCATTTGGCTGGAGTGGGGCTTCGAATTTAGTGGGGTCTAGGGCTCTGAGCCTCCCCCCTCCCTAATGCGGCCTAACTCATCTCTATGCACGCTTATAATTTATGGCATTTACCAGCAGAGTATCTTGTCATTTTTATATAGCGCCAGGTCAGGGCTAATACTTTCAAGCGCTTTGTACAAGAAAGGCGATTTCCAGTATAAATGAAAAAAAAAAAAAAATTAAAGAAGAGGCTTAAATTAAATTTTAAGATATAACTATTGCGAATCCGTAAAACACAAAGAATAGGTTCTAAATTTAATATTAACAAACTGCTTAGGGTAATCGCACCAGTGATGGATATAGCTAAGGAAATTTACGCCTTTTTTGCCACCGAAAGCCTTACTCATTGTCGTTATGAACAGAGTTGGGCATATTTAAATAGAAATGTAATCATGATTATGACTAATAATCAAAAATGTGAATAATGATTGTAATCATCATTCACAAATCATTCTTTAGCGCGAAATCATTAATCGTGAATTGTATTGTATTGGTCGTGGAATATTCATGAATATTCAACAATCATGAATGACCAATTTTCATTATTAAATGTAAGTCAGTAATCATGATTAAGAAGAATTCATTTATCATGATTACTCATTACTCATTAATCATGACTAATGGGAATTCACTACTCATGATTACAGATCATTCATTAATCATGAATAACATTAATTCATTAATCATGATTAAAAAAAAATCAAAATTCTGAGTCTTACTAATCATGAATGATGATTGAAAATTTGTTTGCTCTTTCCATCCTTGTCAATAGACCTTTACTAATATCCATTGGAATTAGGGTCTAATTCTTTACTTGTGACTTCAAATGCTGTTCAGTTGACTACACCCACTGCTTTGGACTTTTCCTTGCTCATTAAGACAACTTTTAATTCAGAAATGCATCCTCGTCTTTTAAATTTAAATGAATAATGGTTATGAATATATCATATTCATGAATGATGATTGGTGAATGTTTGTTATTCAAGATTGATGAATATTAGGTTTTCATGATTGATGAATATTATATTAATCCTAGCTCATGAATATATTTTATTCATGAATAATGACTAACTGTATTTATCAGTATTCGTTAATCATGAATAACTGAATACAAGTTATTCATTATTCATTTGTTTTATTATTACAAATTATTCATATTCATTAATCATTATTCAGATTACAATTTGCTTAACTCTGGTTATGGACGTCTCCCATAGATAATTTTAAATATTTAAGGTCACCTTTACATGTTCCATGCTTTCAAATTTTAAAAATATTCCGTATTGCAATTTAATCTCTATTTTACCAAAAATACTTTTTGCACTAATAATATAATAATTGGTACCAGTAATGAATAAATCTCAGAAAACATCAAAATCTTTATTAAACTATAAAAAACAAAACAAAAATTAGATACAATAATTTTGATTAAATATTTTTTTAAATTGTATATGAGAGAAAAAATATTAGGAGTCCAATAAAGCCACTGATCTTGAGAAACAATAATAAGAAACATTCTGAAACCAACTATTGTTTATTTCATTCACACATTTGTCAACCGTGAGCATTGTTCTACAGCCGTGAAAAAACTTAGAGGTTGTTATTTTAATTTCATTTTATTGATTTCGCATTAATAACTTGAGTGCGACGAATCTGATTTCACAGCGAAAAAAATAAAAATAAAAATAGACACAAAACATAAACGATTCGACGTTTTATCGAAGCGATGTATATATTTTCACAAAACATTCAAACCACTTTACATAAAATACGACTTTAAATACTTGTCAGACAGGAACAACTTTTACCCCCAAGAGTATGCTTGAGTTTATACTGTGGAAAAGCCAATTAAATCATAAAGAACCCTAGGGGTTGCTTTAACTTCTCCCCTGGTGACCTAAGAGGACTTCTCACTTAGTCTCAATAAGCAAAACATGTCTTTGATGGAAATGCAATCGTAAAGGATCGAATCCAATCAACCAATTAAGGAATGTAGTACTGTACTACCTTTTTCTTTTTTTAAAGGGAAACATCAGATGAAAGCAATCGATGATTTCCTAAGGTTTGGGCCTCATCGCAAAAAAACGTTGGCTATAAGTATCGATTTGCATGAATTTAATGCTTACTAAGTGTAGAAGTTTTCAACTTTCAACACAACGTTTACGATGGTGCACCAAGACTTTCACTATCTTTAACTGTTTTCGAACAATACTTTTTTATTCAATGAAAAGTACGACCCCAAAAGCAAACACAAAATTATATATTTATTTAACAAAATAAATTATTTCTAAATTCTTTTTCACCTTGAACGAGATAAATGTCACATATGTGAATGTGACGAGTATCTTCCAGGAGCATAATATCATTTAATTTATACCATGTGTATAAACGATATAAGTTATCATCAATTTCTTAAATAAGGTCTTCAATTCAAAAACATGCTTAGATTAGTTATGCAAAACTATCCATAGTCACGACTATCGATAGTTTCGATAGCATCGGACATAAAACTATCGATACTATCGATTCCCAGTTGCGGCGGATTTATAATGCTAACTGAGTGTTTTCCTGGAAGTATGGAATCTGAAGTCCATCAGGAGCTTGAGAAAATCTTTGAATTAACAAAACCGGCAAATAAAAGTTTATTAAGTTTATTTCTATTTAATTTGAAATTTGATATTTTTTCTTTGTCGATAACTACAATAAAACATTCATTATAATTATTTTACTACTTTGACGAGGTTTTTAGTAACCTTTGAATTAGAACGCTTAACACTTAACATTCAAACTCTGTTCTCATCAAAGAGTACGGTATATCATTGTTATTGTGTTGTTCCACACTGTGTGATCTTAAACAAACCAGTACACAATTTTCGTATGTGCCCACAATATCATAACTAGGAATAACTCTGAGGTCATTCCGGCAAATCTTTAGTTTTTTTCATTCATTACATGAGTTTATGAATTTATTTATTTATTTAGAGCTAATTCGTTCTGTCCTTTTAAATGCATTTAATATTTATAATGACTAAAGAAGCTTTTTCCTCGTTTAGTTTTTGTTTCTATTGTTTTAGTTCACTTTTACTTCATTAACATTCATGTGATACTTTAAAAACCAAAGTTTTCTATAGTACTATCCGACGATAGTGCAATAAACAATCGATAGTTCGATAGTTTTACATCACTAGTTTAGATGAATGTCCAACTGCTATAATTCGAAAATTCATAGGTATATATTGATTTTTTTTTTTTTAACTTTGATTTTTTCAATATATCATGCAGATAAGTATGGAGCCACCCTCGAGCATTAGTGACAATGCTCCGAGGGTCATTCATGTATAAATAAATATAAATTCAAAATGAATGTAACCCGATCGAAGATCGAGCTTTCCGCGAGTTCTCAGTTGTCAAAGGAGCGAATCAAATATTGGTCTTACATGTCAGGAAGCAATTATGCCCTCCGTTCTCATTAAGCCGAACATATGATACTTTCCTTCAAATCGTATATAAGGAAAATATCAAATGACAAAAACAAGAGAAAACAAAACCCAAAACATTTATTGGGGAAACAATACCGGTGTCAGCTCTCGTAGAGTGAATATTTGGAGTTGGCCCTCCAGTGAATGGGGGTTAGCAATTTATGGGGGAAGCCCTCGGCCCTCGGCTCCCCGCCTCCGGTTAACATGACAAAAGCACTTCCTCCATCCTCAACAAGATCATTTAGCATCTTCGGCCTCTTCTCCCAACCCTCCCAGGATCGTCTTCACGGCTAATTTGATCCAGGATATGGAGATACCTGTGTTATGTTATATTTGCCCCTCCATATCCAACGGTCAAGGGAATTCAGGCATATCAACATTTTAAACATTTTTTTTTTTTTTAAATACCGTCAAACGGGGCAACTTTGTGCAAAACAAAATTTAGCGCAAATCAAGTGCTGCCATATAATATTTTGTATTTTAAATTACTGTAACGCATGGTATTTGAAGCTAAAGGTCTCCTCGATCGCTCACTCTTAACTATTCAATTTCGCAATCGCTCTTGATGTTTGTTTATATTTTTGAATTCGGACACACTTTCAATTCGAAAAATAGATCGACGAACTTTGTCTGTGAAATGTAAGAGCGTTGCTAAAAAATTCATCGTAAGTACAACCTGATTAATTTATATGTAACTAGCTGTATATCCCGGTTTCACCCGCGGAATTTCATTTTTCTAATATACGTGAACAAATTTAAAGTGAGATCATAACGATTTTTATAACAATAAAGAATATACCCAGAGACTGGCTGAAGTTATGAAATTTTAATATGGACAGGTGTTCCCACCTAGTAAGAAAGATCCAGTGAGCGAAATTTGGGGAATTTAGGGCAAACGGTATGGATTTTTATTAAGAAAAAACAAATTAACAGAAATTCATCTTTAAGCTGTATAACCCGGTTTGATCGGGGAATTTCATTTTTCTAATGAAACGGTTGATCTCGTAAAAAACCAATGTAAAGTGAGTTCATTACGATTTATATAACAATAAAGAATATCAGCTGAAGTTATGCAATTTTAATATGGACAAGTGTTCGCACCTGGTGTGAAAGAACTACTGGCGAAATTTGGAGAATTTTGGATAAACGGTATGGATTTCTATAAAGAACCAAAAAATAAACAGAAATATTGGCCTGCAGTTTCAGCTTCTCGCAAATCGGCTGGCCTAAGCCTTTGTGGCGCAAAGCCGTCCTCGTATTCCGGGGCAGACTCAGGTTCCCGCGATTCTGCCTGTCTAAGCCTCTGTTGTTCAATCCTATTTTGATGTTCGTCGAGAGTTTCAGCTGCTCGTATTTTACTTTGTTTTTTAGTTTTTGAGCTCACTACTCCTATTGAAGCTCGCTTCTTAGGAGGCATTTATAAAAAATAAATTCACCATACATGTAAATAAACGTATTGTAATGTTAAAAAAAAAACAAAAAACATATGGTTTAAAAATCCCAGAACTCGACGCCTACCAAGGGACGGTCTTACCGGGCCTTGTTGGCCTCTTCAAAATCTATAAAATGATTTTTTAGGCTGTTTTTTCGACTCAAACGGTCGATTTCTTAAAAAAAAAAACCATTGTAAAGCGAGATCATGACGAATTTTTTAACAATAAAGAATATACCAAGAGATTGGCTGAAATTATGCAATTTTAATATGGACAGGTGTTCGCACCTGGTATCAAAGAACCACTGAGCGAAATTTGGAGAATTTGGGACAAACGGTATCGATTTCTATAAAGAACAAATAAACAAACAAACAAACAGAATTTCAACTTTATTTATATAGATTATACAAAAATACAGCATAATCGACTAAAAATTGTAAAAATCAATAACAAATTAAATGTAAATAAATAAATCTTGTCAGTGAGAAAACTTTAGTTTCCTCTACTTTGGTTTAGCGTAGAAAAGAAAACGATAATATTTTCTTAATCAGCATCAAATTTTCTAAAAGATGAGATGGGCCTAGTTATTTTAAATTCAGTGGGACTTTTAGCGTGTTAAACACAAAACATTTATTAAAAAGTCCCACTACATTATAAGTACCACTGAGAGTGGATTTAAAATATTAGACCCATCTCATATTTTAGAAAGTTTAATACTGATTAAGAAAATATCATCGTTTTTGTTTCTACGATAAACCAAAGTACAGAAAACTGTCATTTTTCAGAAATAAGTAAGATATTAAAAAATAAAAACAAAAGAAATTCTATCTCCTCAACATATTGAGATAGGAAACTCGTTTTTGCGCCAATCTACCCCGTTTAACATGCAATATTACCAAATTTTTTACACTGTGTCCAGGACACCTAGTATAATTGTGCCGACGATTCGACCCAAATTTCAGAAGAAACCATACAATCAAATATAATATATATGAATAACATATCAAAAGGAGGATATTAATAATATGTAAATGGTAATGATGAACGATTTTTTAGTATTAATGAGATAATTAATTATCAATATTTTAAAAAAGTTTAACAAGTTATTTTAAATCTCTATTGGAAAATCTGATATGTTTCAAGGGAGGAGGGAAATATAGGCGGAATAGTATTTCAGATAGTAGTGCCTTATAAAAATGTAAAGAAAAAGTAGGGTCGCAGTTTTTTTATATAATTATAAATGAGGAATAATCTACATACACAGGGTGGGGGGGGGGGTGGTGAGAAAGGGGGTGGGGGGGGGCAGTGGCCTCCCAGCAAATGATCTTCAGCCTTGGTCAGTCCTTTTGTCATGTTAACTAGCAATTGTTCTTTTTTAGCCGCTTTAGGAGGCAAATAGTCATTATTTTCAATGAGGACAGGGCCTCACTTAACAAAAGTTCCACAGCATAATACGCCATAATAAAATAAGTCGTTTCAAAGTTTCCATTGCGACAGACAATTGAAACGCTGCATCAAGAGAGCCCTTTGGATTCTATGGACATCAATTCCTCCTTTTCAACTAAAAAAAAAAAAAGAAAAAGAAAAAAAAAAAAAAGACCCCAGGCATTGTAATGTTAATTTCTCTTTGGTTTTCTGACCACAAATGATTTTAATTTGAAATTAATGTGAAGGCGAAAGACTTAAAGGGGAAATGCGTGGGCTGAGCACAGGCAATGTATTCATTCACAGTGAATGATTCTCTCTCTCTCTCTCTCTCTCTATATATATATATATATATATATATATATATATATATATATATAGAGAGAGAGAGAGAGAGAGAGAATCATTCACTGTGAATGAATACATGGCAATATTTATTGTAAAAAGTGCAAAAACTAGTTATTGGCACCCTATTACTGGATTTAATTGTGAAATCTTACTTAAATCTTCATAGATGACTTAGAGGACCATTAAAACATTAGATTCGTGTATATCTTGAAATAATATTAGGACTTTTTTACTTATTTATTTAAGTTAAGGTTTGGGGTGTCAATAACTGTCTGTTATTAACTGTCAAAGATAATGCTGTGAAAATAATTTAAAAAAAAAATCAATTTAATTCGTTGTTTTTTTTCAAATTCGTATAAGATTTAAGAAAACGATATACTTTTGATATACTTACAAGCCTTTTTCGAACTCGGGACTTTAAGCAGAAAAGTTCATTGCCTTAAAGTATTACCAAATACATTGTAAATATTACATTTATAATCTATATATTAAATTACCGAACGGTGCCAAATCCTTCCTCTTCACTGACACCTCTCCCAAGATCTCGCAAGTTTTCCGAGTATTTACGGGAGGTGGACAGTTTTTGTCCAATTTTGGGCATCTCTTGACGTTCGTCAATTTTTAAAATTGTAATCTATATAAATAAACATGAAATTCTGTTTGTTTGTTTGTTCTTTATAGAAATCCATACCGTTTGTCCTAAAGTCTCCAAATTTCGCTCAGTGGTTCTTTGATACCAGGTGCGAACACCTGTCCACATTAAAATTGCATAACTTAAGCCAATCTCTGCGAATATTCTTTATTGTTATAAAAATCGTTTTGATCTCGCTTTACATCGGTTTTTACGAAATCGACCGTTTGAGTCAATAAAAGTCTCACTTTATAGATTTTATTGATTTAAAAAATGAAATTCTCCGGGTGAAACCGGTATGTACAGCTAGTTAATAATAAGCATAGCGCACGAAATATTTAACAAAAAATTATAGCTCGATATGAATAACAATTTAAATTCTATGTTATTAATTTTTTAATTATAATGTTTCAATCTTTAAATGATACTCGGACACGGGCCGGACCCCTAATTAAAATAAACTTTTTTATATCAGCGGGTTGAAGGCGGAAGATGAACATATGAATAGGTCAGCCGACAAAAAGACGACGGATAAAAAAATGAAAAAAGTTACATATCGAGGGCAAAAACGCAGGACCTCGTAACTAACATTTTTGACCAAATTAGTGTTTTGATGCAGTTCTCATTATTTTTATGAGCGCTATCTATTTGCGAGAGAAAAAAAAATCTACAAAAATCATTTACTTGTCAAAATTAAAGAACAGTAACTCGTCATACTCGCGAATACTTCATAGAAACAGAAACTTGTAAGTAACGGTAATTTTTGAAAATCCTAAGTGAAGTATTTTTATCATCACTTCATTTATATATTTGACATTTCTAAGGCCAAAAAAATATTTCAAGTTCAAAAATTAATGCCGATCAACATTTTAAACAGCTTTTTCGTCCGTCGAACAATTTACGATTTTAGAGATACGAGGTCCTGCGTTTTAGCCCTCGATATGTACTTATTATATGTATATTAAAATAAGCTAAAAACCTCCAGGAACTATATATATATATATATATATATATGAGTGTGCGTGCGACAGATGTGGGTCTTAACACCCGTAAATGTAACAAGAAATTGTTCTAGCTGTTAGGGGCCATAAAAATCCCTATAATTTTATAGCCGTTGTAGTAAGAGCTAATAGGTAGCCTAAACGACTATTTCAGAGTCCAATAAAGGTGGTAACGAGCATGGCCCAGTTATTTAGTAATTTATTCAATACTCTTTGCAATAATTTTATGAGCCTTTAACACTTTTTGAAAATTTTTACTTGCCCAATACCACAACTGTTCGTTGCGTTGATAATTTCTATTCAGTCCAAAATCAAGGATATACCATAAAATATTACTGTATTGTAAGAAGGCGTTACTTGAGTACAATAACTTTTATATTAGGAATTTATAAGAAATTTCATTTATTCCTATAAATTAATTTATTTTATTGCTCTCTGTTTTTTGATGGTTTAATACCACGAAAAAAAAAAAAAGAAAAAAAAAGAAGGAAGCGCCCTACGTGTTAATTAAACTATAAAGGAAATTTAATAACTTTTATCAGTAATATTGCATTTTATATCTCAATAGAGGGGCAATATAAAAATTAATAAAAACATGAAATGACGTTAATACAATAGTATCCATCTAATCTTTTATGAGATCAATTTTATTTTTTCATCACGAAGAGTTTTTTTTTTTTTTTTTATTGATCTTTAATTTATCCTTTTATATTTTTATTTACTAGTATGCATGATTGTAATTTTAAAATCTGGTTTTAAAACGGGTTATGTAAAAAGAGAAAAGAGATATAATGTAAAGAACGAATTTATTTATGTTATGTCTTAAGAATATTTATATGCTAAGTACTACTTATGTATAAATAATGTCTATCTATAAACATAGTGAAACTTTGTCATCCTTGATATATTATATTGTTAAAAGCAGAAGAAGGCGTATAACGAATTAATTATATCAATAGTTTGAATTATCTTAACACGTTAGGTGCGGCATCGGTCCCCGGGGTCTGATGTCTTACATTCCCTTCTTAACAGCCGATTTTCACAAGAAAATGTCCGAAAGTCCGAACACTTCAAAGACTCAATTTAGTCGATTTTTAATTAGATTATTGCGTTTTAGTGCAGAAAATATTGCTAACAGCTGAAATTTTGTTTTTTTGGATCGGACTCCGAGCTCCGATTTTCGATAAAGAATGGCGTAAATCCTGTATCGGCCTGTCCAGCGCCTACTATGTCTAGTTCCTATCCTTACCAAGATATAATGCCCTTGAGACGCTAATTTAATTCCCTTTTAATTAAAACATAACGGTTTCGTCAAAGTATTCCCATCGGACCATGACGTCCGATATCGTATGTGGCTTATAATAGCAGTCGGACCCCGGGGACCGATACCGTCCAATTAAGGGTACCCCTAAAATACGCCGCCGCACCTGATGTGTTAAACATATGTATTTCGGAACATTATTGGCAATACAAATTAAATATAATTATAAAATAGATATTGGGTCTTTTGTACATTTTATTATAATTTGTACCAGCTTTGAGAAGACGTTTTTAGAGCAAAGTAACGAATAATCGAAATTAAATTTGTTTTAATCAAATTAGGTTTACAAGCCTACGTGGGCATTCTCTTGTCATTCATTGCATATAGCGTACGAGATACATATTTTAATTTATCCAACATTAATTTTATTTTTTACATTAACTCGTCTTTGTTTCTCATTTCTACCTATTATATTAGTTCGTTTGTTTGTTTGGGAACTCCATTTTGCGTCCATCCGAGGTACGGCATAGCCAAGGATTTTTTACTCCCTTGAAAAATTCCTAGGGCCACTGCGGGACTCGATCCCGCGACTTTTAGTATCGTAGGCTGCTATGGTAACCACTAAACCATAGGTGACCCCCTGAACTAAATGCAATTAATAAGTAATGGTCAGTATTACTCTTTTTTAAACGTCGCCAATCTCTTAAATATCGATACTCATTGTGAGCCCAACCACATGCTACTGGTTTACAGAACTCGATGTTCTATTGTCACCTAACCTTTTTCACCTCTGCTTAACTTTGGTTACCACGCTTTAGTAACTCAATTTATCTATTATTTTTTGGCTAACAACATGTTTCTTCATCCCAAGGTTTTGTAATATATTGAGTTTATTGTGGAGTAGAAGTATTTGAAACTTGGTAGATTGTTGCTTGTCTGCTTCTCATATCACTGTCTACGCTAGTTTTCTATTATCCTATTGTGGTTTACTCGGATGTTTATTTGTGAATATTTAAACTACAATTAGATTATTTTTATAACAGACTATTATTTTTTAATCAACTTTGCATCCATTAATCGGAAATCAATTCTTCTTCTCTTTCCTCATCTGCCTTGAGCTGTCGCTGTTGGGCCACAAAGAGTATTGATGTAAAACCAGCTTTTTTAACTATTGAAAACCTCGAATTCGAAGGACCGCATAGCCAAGAATATTTTACTCTATAAATATTTTAATATTTTAAAATTCCTAGGGCCAACGTGGTACGCTAACCCGCGACCTTTAGCATTGTTGGTTGCTATTCTAACCACTACAACAAAGCTGACCTCCACCTATCATATAATTATCATAAAGTTCGTATGTATGAAATATGGATATTTAATAGAATTGAAGGTGATTTTAGAAACACTTATAGCGAGTAAACGATACGAAACGCTGGCTAAAATTTGTTTGCCTAATTAAAAGTTTATATCGTCCAAAATTATTGGGCAATCAATATAACTTTAGTGAGATGTATTTTATTTTAAAAACACAATCCGTTCACCAACCAATAAAAAAAAAAAAAAAAAAAAAAAAAAAAAAAACAATCGATAGGCCATGAACATTATACTAAGGAATTGGATACAGAATTATTGGAATTTTTTTTTTTTTTTTTTATTTTCTTGTAAAGAACACCTTATATATTAAACGTGGAATTTAAGCGTATAATTAGTAGATCGGGAGTGGGGATGGGGGTTGTACGTATGAGAATTACAAAGGGGGAATTAAAACATTAAATTAAAAAAAAAAACAGCATAAATATATTGCCATCTTAAAATTAAGAAGGCAATCTTAATGTGGCGGAGAATGTGTTAATCTATTAACTCTCTAAAAATTCAATTTTCACTACTGTTTTCACTAATGCTATTTTCACAACTCCCCTTCCACACAAGATCGAATTTATTCATATCTTAATGGAAAATTATTATTTGAAGCCAATTAAAATTCCAAGTCAGTAGTAATTAAAAGAGGCCTTTTTTTTTTTTTTTTTTTTTTTTTTTTCTCGAAGGAGATTTGAAAGAAATGAGAAGAATATTAAAATCTGTGATAGTGGGATTGTTTTAGGGAGCCCATCGCCCCACCCCACCCCCTTCTTACTAATTATGCGCTCAAACACAAACCTTAACGTTAAATTAATTTCTTTCATCGGAAAATGGTCGATCGCTTCTCTCCAATATTTGTTGCTTACTTGTCACGTTCAATCGCTTTACAACCTAACTGAAACCATTACAAACTTTAAAAATAATTATTAATGTGAAAAAAAGAGAAAAATAAAACTTATCTGAATGCATATATATATATATATATATATATATATATATATATATATATATATATATAATTTCCTCCTCCTCCTCTCCTCTTTTATTCGCCGTAATTTATAGACCACCCCGCGCCCCATTTGACAACCTTTTTGAATCCTTCCTTGTCAATCTGGTCTCCAATTATTCCAATATCATTATAACCGGCGATTTCAATGTAAACCTACTTTCTGAATCCTCGGAGAAGTCCTTTATAATTGACCTCCTGTATTCCCTCAATCTTTACCTAGTTCCCTACTATCCAACTCATCACATGCAATACTCTGATACTTGGCTAGACCTGTGCATTTCTGATTCCCCCGTCAAAATCATTTCCTCTTCGCAATGTCCTGTTCCTTTTCTCTCATCACATGACCTTATCCAGATTTCATACGACATCCCCGTCAAACGTTTCTCTCTTAAGGTCATATCATCACGCAATCTAGTCCACCTTTCCTACGAATCCCTTCAATCCGATCTCGACGCCGTCCAATGGGATATCATATATTCGTATGATTCTGTCGATTCCATGGTCTCCTTTCTCACCTCAAATTTGAAATCCATTTTAGATATCCACGCTCCCCTGAAAACCCGAACCCTACGTCGCCCCGCTGCACCTTGGCTGACTTCTGAAATAAAGGATCTGATGAAAAGAAGGGAAGCTGCAAGACGCAAGTTTCGGCGTACCCGTTTGGCAGCTGATTATGCGTCTTTCAAAAAGCCGTCCAGCCTTCCCTCACTCATTCCCGTTCTCTATCATATTTACAACTTCTCGTTACAAAACTCGGTTTTCCCTTCTTCCTGGAAAACCGCTCTAGTCCGACCTCTGAACAAAACCTCAAACCCCTCCACAATGAATGACCTCCGTCCTATTTCCCTTCTCTCAAATCTCTCAAAACCGTTAGAACGCCTTGTTCAAAATCAACTATCAAAATTCCTAGAAGAACGCTCCCTCCTAAACCCACTCCAATCCGGTTTCCGATCTGGTTACTCGACTCAATCTGCTCTCCTAAAAATTACCCATGACCTCCAAACTTCTATCGAACTCCGAAAGCTAAATATTCTTATCCTTCTAGATTTTTCCAAAGCCTTTGACACAGTCGATCATAACATCCTTCTTACAAAACTGAGAAAACTCCACCTATCTAGCAGCGCCTTACATTGGTTCAGGTCCTTTCTTTCAGATCTGTCACAGTATGTAGTCGTTCCTGGTCAACCTCCATCCAAAAAACTTCCCCTCTCCTGCGGAGTCCCTCAAGGATCCTCTCTATCCCCCACTCTATTTGCTATTTATATTAACGACCTTCCTCTCCTGATTCACCACTCCCAATACCATATCTATGCTGATGATTTGCAAATTTACCTGTCTTTCCCACCTTCCGAGTTGGTGCCAGCGACGAAAAAGCTTCAAGAAGATTTGAATCGAATCAGTCTCTGGGCAGAGGCTAACAAGTTGAAGCTGAATGCAGAGAAAACAAAGGCAATTTTAATAGGCTCCAATCACCTCCTTAAAACCGTCCATAACATCCCACCCCTGTTCCTAAATAACAATCCCATCAAATTTTATCCAACAGTCAAAAACCTTGGGGTAACCTTTGACCAAACTCTTTCCTCGAAAAACCATATCTCCAATATCTCCCGTCGCACCATCTCGACCTTAAAGCAACTAAACCATTTCCGTGACCTTTTCCCTTTCGAAACACGCAGACTTCTGGTCACCTCCTTGATATTCCCCCACCTTGACTATTGTTGCACGGTATATGGGGGTATCTCAGGGGATCTCGACGCAAAACTAAAACGTTTAATAAATTGTTCCATCCGATTTATATTCGGGATCCCAAGAGACGTCTCCATATCGCCTTTTTACGAAGAGTTAAAGTGGTTATATCCTTCCTACCGCCGTAAGTATTTCCTGGCAACCTTCCTTTTCCAAGTTATCCGATCCCGCCGACCACCATATATCTCCGAACTCCTTCATCCCAAATCCTCGGTACATTCCCGCAATACCCGCTCTAGGCCTTCAGATCTATATACACCGGCCCACCGAACGTCAGCTTTTGATAGATCTTCATTATCCGGTCTACCTCGTTATGGAATTCCATTCCCACTTTCATCCGTAATTCCAATACCCTCTCCACCTTTAAATCCCGTCTCTATCGTCACTTCATAGTCATCCAGCGTCCTTTTTAAACCAATGGAAGTTCTCATTCTCCTTATATATTCTATTCTATTTTTTTTTTATTATTATCTGTCTTTTTTTTCCTCCTTTAAGAAAATATAAATACTATTTAACCAATCTGTAAATAAATGTGCAAATATGTATATATTATTAGATGTGAAAACTAGTTTCTTTCACCTGAGCAGAGGTTCCCTAATTATTTTTAGTTATTTTAATTTGTATCATTTTAATTTGTTTATTTATACTTTAAGGCTCTAAAGCCCCCTTTGTATACTATTTACATTTGTTCTTAAGGGACACTGTCCCAGAACAAATAAATAAAGAATTTATTTATTTATTTATTTATATATATATATATATATATATATATATATATATATATATATATATATTTTTTTTTTTTTTTTTTTTTTAACGCGAAATTAATACTGTAACATATGATTTAAAAGAATTCTAGAATTGTTGCTCAAACAGCTGGAACTAACAGTTTGTGACTGTTCGAGAACATTCAACAAACGTAGAAGGTCCTCGAACAGTCACGAACATGTTCTAGAAGAGTTTGCTCCAACTATTTCCAAAACAAGTCTAGAACTCTTTCAAATCATAATGTTTGTGTTTCACGTTTCAATAAGTTAAAATCATTTCTGATTTTCATTGTACTATACTTATGATAAATATGCATTTCTACAAATTATGTTGGGAAAAATTATTCGTTTTATTTTAGGCCACAGATGTTAATTAAATATTTACAAATTGATCCTTATAGCCTCATTTATTATATACATATATGTCCGAGGTTTCGGCATTCAAGCCATTTTCAGGGTTAGATTTCCGGAAAATGAATTTCAATTTATCCTGACAATAGGCAAAAGAATAGAAAAACGATTACATAATTAACACATTATGAGCAGCTAGCTTAGGATATAGGACAGTGCTGCGTAGCGGGCCAAGTTGCCACCTAAGCAAAATATATGCGTGTGAAAATAAACTTGATAGAAGTAAAAGCAATGGTTAGATTTTTGCTAAATTTGGTAATGTGTCTTATCTGCAACTATATTTTATATACATTTATTTACATTTTATTATATTTGATATATAGTGTAGTAATAATTTAAAATGATATTTCAGAAAAATACTATTTTAAATATTTACAAAAATGATAAGGGTTTAAAGACTTTAATAAAGTATTATTTAAAAACGATAAATATATTTCAGAAATTCGTGAGATTCTGCAGGACTAACTTGTTTTATAAAAATACAATATTACTGGTCGAGTTTCTTATGAATACTTTAATACTATAAAAAACCTTAACCTTAAACCTAGCATAAGTGAAATTTGAAAGATAAGCAAACAAATTTTGTTACTTATGATGAATTTGTATGTTATCTGTGATGTGTTTCTGGTAAAATGATTCATATATTTGATAAAAAATTATTCTTCCATTGTGTTACTTAAAATTACTTATTTTAAACGGGTACAAATACCTTCCCCGCTCATAATGTGTTAATAATACGCAAAACCATCTGTGACCGTAAAACTTTCTCAATTAAATAGACTAAATGCCATTGTCGAACACGAATCAAAAAATTATAATAGTATAACCCTATCCTCAGACAGTTTGTAAGTCAAATGGGTGCACTATGTTGAGGAAGCTAAAGTCTTATAACTTTCAAATATTTTTCATAAGAGGAGAAACCCTGACCATCATTTAACCTATTTTAAACTTTTTAATTATTATCTAATTTTTACATATATAAAATGTCAGTGTTTCATCAGGTCAATATACATATTTTGGTTGTGATTATTGGATTATTATACATTATGAATGACATTAGAAAGGTATCGGATTCTCATAATAGCTAAACATTTATGTGCATATGTTTTAACCAAAATATATAATAATAAAATGAATAAACTTTAAAAAAAAAATAACTAATATAAATCGTTTAATGATTCAAACGAACGGATTTAAATATGTGCTAAAACTTCAAATCTGAATGTTTATAGTATATATACTTGATTTTGAATAATTAGTACGAACGCAGAGAAAGAACTCTTCAACATTCGTGGCCAAGAACTCCACTAAGAAGATAAAACTCCACCAGCTCAGTTTGTAGTTCTTCCTCAGAGGTGAATGACATAGCAACGGACGCCACGGATTATTCCTTTCAATTGCCTGACTAGAATTTAGTATCACTTTCAAGTTAATCATAATAATGAACCCCGATCATCCAGGGGTCCAGCGAATAAAATCATTAAAATTATCCGGCTGCCAAGCGAATAACTATGAGTAATAACAGTAAATCAGTTTATTGCATGAGAGTACCCGAACATGTCGGTATCAAGAGGAACGAAATGACCGATAAAGCTGCAAAAGAGGCGCTATCTCACCGAGGTCGTGATGAGACCCTTTTGACGCCCCCACAGCTTTTTTTTCCGCTAAAGAAAAACATACACAAGAAATTCCATGACATTTGAGGAGTCTTTTTTTACAATACTCTATGCCTGGATTTTTCATTTAGGGTTTATTTAAAGAATTAAAAATCATATTTTACTACAGAAATACTAGAATCGTATTTATGTGGTCGTTTACATAATATACTTAATAGCAGAATGGAGAGGATCTCTATGATACAATTTTATCAAGTACAGTCGAACCTGGATAACTGGAATCTCTTGGTGACTGGATTTTAATTCCACTTACAGAGGTATTCCACTTATCCAAGGTTTCACTTATCTAGGGTAGATATCTTATTAAGGGGGCATGTACTACTAAAAGAGGTTTTCAAACAACTTCTAGTTTTTATAAAAAAATTATTACAGTACACACTTAAAAACCATAATTACATAAAATATTATTATTTCATTTTTTTTTGTAATGTGAAAATAAAATAATGCAGATTACAAGATAATTATATATAAACATATTAATGAAAATAGTCATTTATTTTTTTCTGCACTTCACTAAGGCACGTAAAAATGTTATTTTCTATTGCTATGTATTGTGGATGCCGCCATGATAGGAAAAGTAAATTTAATTAATAATTTAAAATCAAAATATGTAAATTACTGTGTATGGGCAACCCGGTGGCCAGTTTTACCTGAAGGCAGCTAGGTCTTGGAAATACCGCCTTGTAAGTTATTGGGGCCATAAACCTTCTGTTAGAGATTCAAAATAAGCAAAGCTTAGGACCAGCAATGCTGCCGACAAACAACCAGGGAAATACCTAAGAAGATTGTTAGAGAAATTTGTGGCCATAAACCCTGGTTTTGCCCCGGCAAAGAGGCCGCTGGGAAATACGTTGAATATGGAAAGGAAGGGAAATTTTAGGCAGCCAGCCAATCAGAAGAAGTCTGGAACCAACCTATCAGGAGAAGTATGCAGCCAGCCAATCAGAGGAAGTCTGAAGAGAGTGGGGGAAAGAAGACTGATCCGAAGGGGAGAGAAGTTTGAGGGAGTCGAGTGGAGTGGAGAGTTCGGAGGTGGACAGAGGTCGGGTGAGTGTTCCAAGAGGGCGAGAGTGGAACGAGAAGGGCAGAGGACCGGATAGATAGGAGCGGCAGAGTCCAGATTTCCGATACAGGCTGAGATGGGATGCTGTGCTGAGTCTGAGAGAGCGTCAGAGATGGCAGGGACTGATCCAGCAGATAGGCCAGAGACAACACCAGAGAGTGCCCACCAGATAAGGTTAATACCTATACAGTACTAGTTGTAATATTGTGTGGTCAGTATTTATTGAATAATGTTAAATTGCCAGTCAGCATCCATTAACTAATTTGTGTCAGTAAAATATCTTCATATGATATATTAAAGGGGGTATAAATAATTTACATTATTGGTCAATAAAATTAAAGATATAGTTCAATTTAGATTTGTTTCTTTATTATCATTTACCCTATGCCACAGGTTTATTAAAATAAAATAGAATTGGTAAACACGTCACCTTTGGAAAAGTATCCAATAGACATTAGTACATATTAAATATATTAATTTCATATAATATACTTGATATAAGCCGTTTCTGGTAACCCCCACCCGCCTTAGAAAAGCGGAAGACCAGGAACGTAGCACTATGCCATATAATTTATCAAAGATTTCATCTTCAACCTCTTTATTCATTTCAAAGAAAGTCTGCAACATCTCAATAATATTTAATGCATCATTTTTCGTCACTGGTAGCCTCCCTGGCTCTTCTGAATTTTCATTGTCATCTGGCGTTTTAGATTTTTCAAGGCTTTCATCATTTAGCTCTCCTGGCGTTATAATTTCATCATTCATGTGAACATACTGTTTGAATGTGGGAAGCTTTTCATTGGTATCTCTTGAAAATCTCAAATTTTCCCAATCATGTAGCTGAACAGGATAACTCCTTACGTTTTCTTGGAAATATGGATTCCACTTATAGAGGTGAATACAAAAATCATCCCACTTTCAGAGGTAACTTCCAAAAAAATTGTTTCCATTTATAGAGGTGAAAACATTCCAGTTACAGAGTTTATTCAAGGGTAAAATGATGGGACAACGAGTTTTGAAGAGGTATTCCACTTAAGCAGATCCCACTTAACCAGGTTCGACTGTATTAAAGAGTTAGGGGCTTTTGAATCATAATAATTATTTCAGGTTATATGCATTTTTTGTGAACTATAAATAATTCCAATAAATAAAACATGTGTTCCATTATAACGAAACCGAAGTCACATTAAATGAAACATGCCACTAGATGGGACATTGTAAAAATACTCCATAATTGATATAAGAGCGTCAAATGAACATAAGCAAATTAAAATCTATGAAGAAAGATCCATACATAGCCTTGAAGCTCCTTAATTCGCAGCGTTCGCCGAAAAGTCGTACCGACCTACCACGACCACCTATTCACACACAAATACATTAAATTTGATTACAGAGACGGCCGACTTGGAACTAGCTACAGTTCTGACTTTTGCTCTAACTTATTATGGATAAAAGCAAAGTCATAAAAATGCTAAAAGGTATAGATACTTAACAAACTCAAAAGTGACACTAGCGCTGTCCCTTAACACACAGGCGGACAGATACAGTGCCTGTTCAATTTCGTGTCTTATTTAGAGTAGCAGAACACTTTTCCGAACGGGCTATTCCAGGGTGATTTTCGCCCTGTGTTTAGACAACTTTAGCAGGATGTGGATTGAACGTTCAGGACTGACACATCGACACCTCATCGCTAATGACCATTCATTAAGATGTTAACATTGTAATAACAACCCGACAATAGTCCAAATTATCGAACGATGATCATGCTGTACTCAAAAGTGAAATAAAATAGGAATATCCCAACATATTTCTTTTGGCAACAGTAAGTAATACCGATAGTAACGCCGATGAAATAATAGTTTTGGTTAAATTAAAAAAATAAATTACGATTTTATAAAAATTAAAAATGACATTTAATAATGAATATTTAACTATAGTAATAATTTTTTTTATGCAGTAAGTATAATGTACTATATTATTTAGTTAAATTAGTTCAATTTTCAAAATCTCTAGTTTTTTTTAACAATTAGTAGCTTTCGGCGTCAAGAGCTATATTCATCAATACTTACTTAATTTATCAATACTTCATAAATACGAAAAAACAACATATAAAAACCCATAATATTATTTATTTAGTTTTTTTTTTTATCTGGCACTCATGACCTGATGTTTTGTGCCTAAAAGAATTAAACCACCATACGAATGAATACAGAATTAATCGTCAAAATAAAAAAATATCTTGGACAGTTTGGCCCCTATGTATTTTAGTTTTCTACTCTTCATCTGTAAAATATTATTTTAAAGAAAATTCCAAGGTAATACATTCTATCCTTTAATAAAGAGATTATTTTGAGGAATAGTTACAATTATTATTTTATTAACATGAATTGGAGCACGGCCAGCGGAAGAACCTTACATTTTCACAGGACAAGTATTAACAGTAATATATTTTTTATTTTTTATTATTAATCCAATAACAATAAATATGTGAGATAAACTTTTAGATAAATAAAATAACAAGGTAAGTCAATAAGTTTTAGATAAACATATACTGGTTTTTAATATATATAAAAAAAAAACACCATTCTGGTTTAAAAGAATTAAACCACCATAAGAATGAAAACAGAATTAATCATTAAATTAGTCATTTAAAATTAAAATGACTAATTTATTTAAATTAGTCATTAAAATAAAAGATTATCTTTTACAGATTGGCCCCATGTATTCTTTTTTTCTACTCTTCAGCTGTAAAATATTATTTTAAAAATTGAGAAATGGATTTAAAATCATTGACTATATTGTCAGGGGAGTAGTCTCATTTAGTTCATGGACATGTACACCATTTAAAACTATAAATCACTCGATTTCTGTAGACTTAATTTGCAAAAGCCCGATCCTTCATTATCCTTTGATGACATCCCGGTCAGCCTTTTCGAAAGGATCCAATACCTTTATCTTCTGGACAAGAGTCTTACCTCGAATCCTTTTTGCGATACTGAAACGACAAGAAACTTATCGGGGATTCCGACTTCTTAACATTTACTTGGCATACGCTATAAATAAAGATTTACAAAAATCTCATGGAATTTACCTTTATAAGGCATATTTGTACAAAGGGGATTAAGTTTTTATCCGCGCATAAAAAAAAAAAAAAAAAAAAAAAATACTAAAAAAAACTAGGATCGGTAAGATTTTAATTAAACCATTTCTCTGTCATGATAATATGGTTTATTACAACTTAAAAATATTTTTCTAAAGAAGAGAATAGATTGACTTGGCCGGGATATGTGCCTGGTGGCTCAAGTAGCAAGAGCGCCTTACTAGTGCTAAGAAAATCCGGGTTCGAATCCCAGCAAAAAAAAGCGTTGGGTTTCCCCGTCATAAACCTTTGAAGTCGGCAAACTATCCCCTACCACTACCTCTTACCTAATTTTACCTTCAGTCTTTGTATCTACCTTGACTCAGAAGGTAAATATCAGATTCTATTTTATCTTGCTAACCAACTACTTATTTAAATATTCATTTATAATGCTTACCATCTTTTATATTATTGTCAGTTCTGTAAAATATTCATTTATTGTCATCCTCTAGCATAGATACTCATATATTTGTTTTCTTTTAGCCCTGATGAAGATCCACAAGTTGGATCGAAACGTTGGCTTTCGATATTAAAATTTTTTTCAAACTGAAAATACTGACCATCATTTAACCTATCGTAAAGATTAACAGTTGACTATCTCTCTCCTCTAAAAAGTTTAAACATTTTATTAATAACTCCGCTTAGCAATTTTTTTTATTGTTTTTAATATTAACATTAATTAATTAATTCATATCAAGACATTTGAGCTGAGGATAAAAGATAAAAAGTAAAAGAAAATAGAAATTCTGAGCCCAAAGCGGTTTATACAGAAGGGGTTATTGAACTAGTGCGATTATCGGGCAAGGGGTTAAGTAGATCCCCATTCTAAAGATTTATGTTTCAAAGGTAATATAATATTTTGGCTATAATAATGGATGGCTTACGTCCTAAAACCTTTAGGAATATTATGCATGATAGTAATCAATAAATATTATATAGCTTCTTAGATATTCTGGCAGGGTTTGAAATCGATAATTAAAAAATTAAAAATCAAAACTGATCAACATTTTTTTTCTGTAAAATTAAAAAATAACTGTAACTCAAGAGAAAACATTTCAAAAATTATATGATTGTTTCGAATACAATCTATATAAATAAAGATGAAATTCTGTTTGTTTGTTTGTTGTTTATAGAAATCCATACCGTTTGTCCTAATTTCTCCAAATTTCGCTCAGTGGTTCTTTGATAACAGGTGCGAACACCTGTTCAAATTAAAATTGCATAACTTCAGCCGATCTCTGGGTACATTGTTATAAAAATCAACCGTTGGAGTCGAAAAAAGATCTCATTTCTGTCCTAACCAACTTTTCTTGACACACGGTTTTTCTCATTGTTTTCCAAATTCCCTGTCTGAAACCGGGATAAACAGGCAGTTATAAATAAATTAAAAATAAAATTATAGTTTTTATGTTGTTTAATAAATAAAATGTTATTTATTCATTTTACAAAATCTAAGGGTGAGTCTAAACTTTTGACTGGTACTGTGTATATATATATATTATACACAATTATACACATATACATATTTTATAATATGTATATAAATAAAGTACAAGGTCAATATAATTTTTTTTTAATAGAATCAATAAGCATTAAAGCCCGATTCGAATTTTCATGTATAAATCAAGTATGATTTTTAAATTAAAAATCAAACATAAAAATTGTATAGAATTTTTCAGAATATATAATTATCGATTTAAAATCCTGTATTATAGAAAACCAAAGATAAACAAGGTTTTTAACTGAACAGAAAAATAAAATCACTGTCTGGAGAAACCGTATATTGAACAATAATATTTTGAATCTATTAGTGTTTTAAAGGAGGATAAATAATTGAAAATAAATCTTACTAGCATTGGTAGATAAATAATATTTTTCTTAAAGAACAGAAAAATAAAAATGGCTAAAACTGTTTATTGATGCTACATTTCAAAAGGAATAATAATTAAGCTGCGAGTCAACAAACTTATCATTTATAAACATGTATCAAATAAAGTGTAAACGTTACATGCAAAATTAACTATACATTAAAAAAATAGGTTAGTAAAATTAACCTATATCAAATTCTTACTAATTGTATAATTAGTAATAATAAATAATCTTATTATTTTTCATTGAATCATTATTACTATTTTTGCTATACCTTTGTAAAATATGATATTAAATTTTATCTTTAAGCTCATCTTGATTGTGAAATTACTTTATGTATTTTTGCAATCATGAAAGTAAGATGATCCTTATAATTTTTTCTCAGCCATACTGTTTAATCAAATATCTATGTCTTATGGGCATACCGTAATTTTTTCTCATATTCGTACATGCTTGTTTGCATTTTCCTCTAGTAGTATGGATTATAATACTATTAATGAGAAGATAATTAAAGTCACTCATCATCTTCTCATTTTATATAATGTATTTATAATTCTTATCATTATTTTACTATATAATCACAAGTTTAGACTCACCCTTAGATTTTGTAAAATAAATAAATAACAACATTTTATTTATTGAACAACATAACAACTATAACTTTATTTTTAATCTATTTATAACTAGCTGTATATCCCTGTTTCACCCAGGGAATTTGGAAAACAATGAGAAAAGCCGTGGGTCAAGAAAAGTTCGTTAGGACAGAAATGAGATTTTTTCGACTCCAACGGTTGATTTCGTAAAAATCTTATGTAAAGCGAGATCATAACGATTTTTATAACAATAAAGAATAAACCCAGAGATTGGCTAAAGTTATGCAATTTTAATATGGAGAGGTGTTCGCACCCGGTATGAAAGAACCACTGCGCGAAATTTGGAGAATTTAGGACAAACTGTATGGATTTCTATAAACAACAAACAAACAAACAGAATTTCATCTTTATATATATAGATTGTATTCGAAACAATCATATAATTTTTGCAATGCTATCTCTTGAGTTACAATTATTTTTTTAAACTTGAAGATTGTGAATTAAATGTAAGTGAGTCTAAACTTTTGACCGGTACTGTAAATTAGATAGATGGTGAAAATAATCTTCCCAATATCATTTATTAAAAAATTACATAATTTTTTTAATATAAAAATGGTAAAACCGCCGACGTTTCGGATTATTAATCCATCTTCAGGGCACTCTTTTTTTTTTGTTGTATATTTTCATTTCCTATTACAAAATGTGTATATATGTAAAAAAAAAGTCAGTCACATAAATTAAATAAAATATTTGAACAAAGTGAATACATAAATATTTTGGTGGCTTGGTCACATCATATTTTCTGTATTTCATACATATTTCTATTACAATGTAATAGGTCACATTTTTGTTATATATATTTTACACTCATTTTACATTAAAATTGCTGCCACATATACAAATCTAATATGTCCTTGTCCCATCTGACTATTGCTTACTGAACTTTGTCCCTTTATATCCATGTATTTAATCAACTAAATGTTAAAGTAGCTATTTTCTCTTTTCATATCTTTTTTACTTTTTTATATTTAATTTTTTTATAATATCTGCGCAATGGCTTTTTATTTTTATGGAATCTGTTTTGTAATTCACTGCATTTTCTATGTTTTTAGTGATGTTTATCGTTTCTATGAGTTTTCTGTTTTTTGTATTTTTTTTTCTATTGCTATAATTTTTACGCCTTCAAAATTGAATTTATGTTTGTTTAAAATACTATATTGTGCTAGGGCCGTTGCATTTATGTTTTTTGTATTGTTACAATTTGCTATGTGTTGTTTAACTCTTGTATTTAATTTTTTTGATGTTTCGCCTATATAAATTCTTATCATTAATATATAAGGACATACTCCAAATCAGAGTTGGGCATATTTAAATAAAAATGTAATCATGATTATGACTAATAATCAACAATGTGAATAATGATTGTAATCATCAATCACAAATCATTCTTTAGAGCGGAATCATTAATCATGAATTGTATTAATCACTGGTCGTGGAGTATTCATGAATATAATGTATTCAACAATCATGAATGACCATTATTCATGATTACTCATTACTCATTATTCATGACTAATGGGAATTCACTACTCATGATTACAGATTATTCATTAATCATGAATAATATAACTTCATTAATCATTATTACAAAAAATTACAATTCTGAGTCTTACTAATCATGAATGATGATTGAAAATTTGTTTGCTCTTTCCATTCTTGTCAATAGACCTTTACTAATATTGGAATTGGAATTAGGGTCTAATTCTTTACTTGTGACTTCAAATGCTGTTCAGTTGACTAGACTCACTCATAGGACTTGTACTTGCTCATTAGGACAACTTTTAATTCAGAAATGCATCCTCGTCTTTTAAATTTAAATGAATAATGATTATGAATATATCATATTTATGATTGATGATTTGTGAATATTTGTTATTCATGATTAATGAATATTAGGTATTCATGATTGATGAATATTATATTAATCCTAGCCCATGAATATATTTTATTCATGATTAATGACTAAATGAATTTATCAGCATTCGTTAATCATGAATAACTGAATACCAGTTATTCATTATTCATTTCAAAAGTATACCATAAACACTCAATAATCATTAAAAATACTCCGCACTGATTATGAATAATGGTTATTCATTATTCATTTGTTTTATGATTACAATTATTCATATTCATTAATCATTATTCAGAATACAATTTGCCCAACTCTGCTCCAAATGTCCGAATATAGAGAACATGACGCGTGACTCTAAAAGCTCACAAACGTGTACAGGGTATTCCAGTCTGTTCGGAGAAGTTGTAGCGGGTAAATTGGGACTATCGGAGGCTGGACATGGATGCCTGACATATACCCGATCTATCTCGCGCTTACACCAACACTGACAGAACATTTAGCGGTTGGCTGATATCTTTATAAATGTAGAATGTCAGTGGACATGCTCAACGAATCTGTCTAATTGACAGGGGTCTTCATTTGTCATAGTACCGAATGAAGTTAAACATAGTTCGTCCATGCTATATCGTTGGTGGGAGTTAGAAAATTCGAAAATAAATTAATAGGCAGTGCTCAATTTGCTTTTGAGACAAAAAAGGTTTATGAGTTATGAGTCTTAACAGGAAAACATGAATTAAGGATCACAAAACATGAAAAAAATGTCTAAAGAAGGTAAGTTATATATATGCATATATATATAATGTAATTACAATAAAGGAATTATTATGCCTGCCGCAATTACATATATACATTTTATGAACTATTACGTTTTGTCTCAGAATAGGACAACGGTAATATATTCCTGACACTGAGCGAATTCGCAGAGTATTTACATAGAGATGTATAAAAAAAATAATAAAAAGTTTAAAACGTTGAACTGGTATAATTAAAATAAACATCTTGTATGCAGGCATTTTTATTAATAAATTTATTAGCATTAATAAAATAAGAATTCTCATTAACACGGGCGTCACCGCCGGGTGGGGACAGGGGGGACGCGTCCCCCCCAATATTTTGGCTGGAGTGGACCCAATGTAAAAGATTAAATAAAAACGCGATTTTATGAATTTATTCGAGTTTAACCAATAAAATACATGTATAAAATATTAGTTAATTTCAGCACACTAATGTTAAAAACTATTCAGGCGTATTGTATTTTTGATGAATTATACATTTTATATTTCAGCTGGAACTGTTTTTTTTTTATTGCTCTACATATCTTTTATAAACCAAGCAGCTTGATCCTGATCCTACTTTCCATCAATTTGATTAACCTTATAGACATCAATGGAAAGCAAGGAAATTAATGGGATCAGACTCAGAAGAAATACTTGGATAAAACTCAATCAACAAATTTTGGCCCAAATCCTTCAACATTAAGCCTTAAAAATTCCCCATTTTAATGTACTTATAACTAAAGCATAAATTGACAATTTTTAAGAGACTATAAATACCTTTAAAATACAGCGTTGTAGGATGAATTTAGATGCCCCAACAGTTGTTTTTAGGGGTTATTATTTCAACTTTTAGCCCCTCGAATTTCTACCTACCCTATCTAGGAAAATATTCAGCCACCCCCCCCCAAATAATTTGTTGCTGATGACGCCCATGCTCATTAAGTGATGTTTAAAGTCATTTCATATGCACACGATAAAAGACAAAAACTTCTAATCAAACTAATCTGTCTTAAAGTAGATAACATATTTTAAATTATCTACAATAGTAATTGTTTGAAAAAAAAAATTCTTCCATTTTCTTGGAGTAAAAAAATAAGGCCAATTTCTTAGTCAATGATTAACTTACTTATTTATAAAAGTTTAATATTACCAAACAAATGGTGAAATAACTGCTGTTATAAAAAAGCGATACGAAAGTAAAATTCTCTATGTAATAAAAGAAAAAAAAAATGAAATATAATTGCCATCAAAAAGATCTTTCATCTTACGTTCATTAAAATTGGTAATAATTAAGTAAGAATATAAATTATGTTTTAAAAGGGAGTGGAAATTCGGGAATGACCTAGATTAGGAAGATAAGATTCCCTCTATCCCATCCCCTAGCATAAAATGATTTTGAATTCAGTTTAATATTGTACTCATTTTTTTGTGATTTCAATTCCCAGAGGTAAATCATGAGAAAGTGATATTTAATTTAGGAAGTATTCTAAAACAGTGACGGGATCCGTTTCTACTTGTCATGGTTGAGCTTAAATAAAAAAAATCTTTTGAATTTTTTATTAGGATGAGCCCAGAAGGCTCGGAATAAGTCTCTTTGTTGAGAAAAGGAAATGTGATTATAACATCTCTTTGGTTCAACATTTTTTTTATTTATTCTGGATATAAAAATATTTGTATTTACCTTTTTGTCCTCAGCTGAAATGTTTTTTCCACCATTTTTTAGTTTTAGTTTTTTATTCTCTGTATCTCTCTATCTACAGTTAGTAAAAAAAGTCTGTGTACACCACATTAAAATTTTCTAAGTTTGCCCAGGACATCAAAGGAAATTGAGAAAACATTTTTTATATTATTTTCTTTTAAACTGTAACTTTGAAAGAATTAAAATTCCCTACCAAAAGAAAAATAAATGTAACATTAAAGATAAGGTAAAGATAATTGCTAATAGAACTCCTGAACCATTGCAAAATAAGTCTGTGTACATTTATTATAAACTCCTTCAAATACTGCATAATAATAAACAAACGTTTTCAATATAAACAAAAAGTTTTATTTTAGTCAGTTAAGTCTTTATAGTGGCCTTGATTTGCGAGTTTTTCTGTTACTTAGCTAAAAATGGAAATTTGTGTATGAATTAGACAATTGATTAATATTTAAGAAATGAGGGATAATCTTTGAGAGAAATCGCAGAAATAATTAAGAAACGTCACTCTACAGTTAAAAGAATAATTAAGCATTACCAAGAAACCAGTTATCTTCAAAGTAAACCTAGATCTGGGAGACCCAAATAAATTTTGAGAAATTACAGGCCTGCAATTTTGCGATCTGTGAATGATAACCCTACAATGAGTGCACCACTGTGCTGCAACAAGATTAACAGCTAATAGTAACATCCAGCGCAAAATTTATAAGTATCTCTCACCGGTACCCCACATGTAAATTGAGTCCTGCAGACAAATGCCTCGTTTGCAATAAGGAAGAAAACGAAACTCTCTACCACTTCATCTGTACTTGCCCGATCTACTCAGCTTATAGAAAATACTACTTGCCTAACTTCATCAATATTTTACCCCATTAGTATCACCAGATTATACAAAAGGCCGACATACCTACAGAGCTTTGTTCGAGTATACAGTGCGAAGTCTCAACCTCCGAAGATTTATGCTTGAAGAATAGATCCGAAGACATGATATTTTGATTTATTATTGTTAAATCACTATATGTTATTTATTCTGTTTTGGTGCCTCTTATTTATTCTTTATTGCTATTTTCTTCTATTTTCTTGCTATTGTTACTTGCTTGTTCGTCTGCTATTATTTTTCTCTGTTTTGTTTTATTTGGTCGTTGCATTAAAAAAAAAAAAAAAAAATGGTATTATTTTGGCATTAAGAATTAATATTGAGAAAAGTGCATTGTATACACTCAATTTAATTGTAATTGTGCACACTCTATTTGTATGGGGGACATCCCCGTAAACTAATAAACAATTATTATTATTATTATTAGTATTAATATATAATTTTGACCTGCCACAAGAAAGATAACAAGAAATTTAAGGGCAGGAGTTAAGCAAAAGCTCAAAATACTAACTTTTGTATAGTACCATCAAAAATATTTAGAAAATTGAACAATAACAGGAATTTACTTACAATGAGCTATAGAAAATGCGTCAGTAAATATGCCCTAATAATGGTTAAAATTGTTACTGTAGCAATTTGTATTTTTGTTTTTAATGGACATAATACTATTCTAGTTTCCCGTTGGGAGCTGTCTGTACCTCTTCTGATTTTACAACATCGCCGCGAAGGTTCGAGACAAAGTGAGCCATGACTCGTCACAGGTGGCAAATTATTCAGTGATACGAAGTGATGGAGATTCGGTTGCTAGGTCGAGTCTAAGTGACATTGACAGGAGTGTCGAGCCCGGAGCAGTTCGATCAGTTGGCGAGGGCACAGGAAATGTCAGATGGCTACGCTTACACCACCACCATCCATACAGCTAACCCATTTAGTTATTTAGGGGACATGAATGAACTAGGACTATTCGCGTAGGTGCATCACATGCCCTATTGGAAAGGAACTTTATGTATCCGACGATGGAACAATGGTCTTTCGTAAACAGCTTTTGGGAATGCAATTGTTCATAAAAATATCCATCCGATAGATACGATGCGATTGAATGGTGAAAATGGTAATTAGGGTTCCATATATATATATATATATATATATATATATGTACTGGGTATCCCAGACATAGTGTAAAAAAAATGGGTAATACTGCATGTTAAACGGGGTAGAATGGCGCAGAAACGAATTTTCTATCTCAATCTGTTGAGGAGATAGAATTTTTTTTGTTTTTATTTTTAAAATCTTACTTTTTTTCTGAAAAATGACAGTTGTCTCTACTTTGTTTAAGCGTAGAAACAAAAACGATGATATTTTATTAATCAGCATTAAACATTCAGTGGGACTTTTAACGCGCTAAACATAAAACATTTATTAAAACTTAAAATTTTACTAGTTTTTGAAAATTCCTCACTCCCCACTGGAGCATCCTAGAAGCTGGAAACTTTCCTAAAAACACCAGAATTTAGTCAGCGTTTTAGTGGTGTAACCCATGATACAATTGCACTTTACCTTTTGAGTATAAAATAAGTTTTTCTACTGAAAAACACGCTAGAGAATAATAATCTAAAATTAAAAAAAAAAACTCCATAGTTTAAATTAAAAAAATACTTTTTTAAAAATAAATTAAACTTTTTTCTTCTCTTATACTTAAATTGGAAAAATTCTACCCTTTTTATATTACTTATAATTCATACATTGTTCTTTCTAGTCTTAAAAAAGTAAAACTAACTCTAACTCATGTGAAGTTCGGCATCCATTACATTGGATGCAGGCTCTAGCGCGCTTCCTCATTGCCCCAGCAGTGACATTCTCTAAATAATAAAATAATAAAAAACTTCTTTTAGACTCAAAAGGTGAAGTACAATTGTATCATGGGTTACACCACTAAAAAGCTAACTAAAATCCGCAGTTTTTAGGAGATTTGACAGCTTCTAGGGTGCTGCAGTGGGGAGTGAGTAATTTTCAAAAACTATTAAAAATGTTTTAATAAATGTTTTTTGTTTAGCGCGTTAAAAGTCCCACTGAAAGTGGATTTAAAATAACTAGACCCATCTCATCTTTCAGAAAATTTAATGCTGATTAAGAAAACATCATCGTTTTTGTTTCTACGCTAAAAAAAGTGGAGAAAACTGTCATCTTTCAGAAAAGAAGTAAGATTTTAAAAATAAAAACAAAAAAAATTCTATCTCCTTAACAGATTGAGATAGGAAATTCGTTTCTGCGCCATTCTACCCCGTTTAACATGCAGTATTACCCATTTTTTTTTTTTTTTTTTTTTTTTTTTTTTTACACTATTTCTGGGACACCTTGTATATTTACATATAAATTACAGAAATGTAAAACAACAAACAAACGCAAAATAATATAACGGAGAGGAAACAATTCAATTTAGCGGTAGCTAGAAAGCAACTGTAATACTTAGCTAGTTGCGGCTAGACTGACTCACTCGTCTTTGCTTGCTCCCTTGCATTTGTTAAACTCACTTGCTCCCTTATATTTATTAGGTGATAGAACGTGATAGAAACGTTCTAGAATCACTTAGAACGTTCCAAACATATGGCCATGTGATACTAATTCTAACCGTTCCATTAAGTCACAGAACCAAACGTATGTTTTGGTTTTTTCACTTATACTAATAAAAACTGTATTCAATATACACTGCCAAACCCTTTCACCATTTCAAGTCAATGGGGTTAAGATGCGAACTAAAAGGGGAATCGTACTACATGAATTTATATAGTGTTTGAGCCACAACATACGTAAACCCTCATCATCGATGGTGGTTCGATCTCCACTGATAAGGACACCTTGGGGATTTATCTATCGCTTTTGAGCTAACGAAACGAGCAGAATTCGAAATCTTCGATTAAGCGAAGCTAATCAAGGCATTTTTTTTTATCAGTTTCAGTAAAGGGGCCTCAAAAACGTCATTCTCCCGGCTACCGACTTATCACAGTTCGCCACTGGGGGCTCGATAACATCGCGGTCATCTGTCCATTATCTGTAACATGTCAATATAGGCCACGTACTGGAGCCACTGTTATTAAAATTAGTTTAACTTTTGGATTAAACTTTCAAAAAGACTTATTGTTTTTATCATCTGTTATTCATATGACCTGTGCGGTTTATAAGGTATGTTGTTATAAATTGACCACATGAATGACTCATAATAATAATAATATATAAAAATAATTGAATGGATAATATTTTTTCGAGAAAATAGATTTGTCCAGATAGAATAAGGGTCTGAGACAAGTGTTCGAAAAAACCGTCGCGAACTCAGTCTGGGATTAACACAAGGCACAGCAAAGAGTGGCCGGATTTAACTTTTTTTTTTTATACGATATATTATAAATATATATGTTGGAAGGGACAAAAGAGAAGAGCGAGCGGTATTAAGAGACGTTGAAAGGAGGTGGAGTGGACAAAGCCCAACTGTTAGCTACTTTACACCCCCATCGTAAAGGAAAGCGCCGGCCACGTAGTGCCTCAACGCTCCACTAGCGATACCGAACCATCCATCACACTTCCTCTTCTTCAGTCTGTCATCCTCTTTGTTCTATGTTGAAAAACTAAATAATAATAACGTTAATACGTTTTTATAAATCATAACTAAAAAGTGATTCTATCCAATCATCCAATTAAAATGGATGATTCTGATTTTACAAAGAAAACCATAAAAAACTGACGGAGAGCCGCCTCAAGGGAATGATAAACACCTGACAGTAGTAATGTAAAACTATCGATAGTCACGACTATCGATAGTTTTGATAGTATCGGACATAAAACTATCGATACTATCGATAGTTTTTAGTGATGACCGGTGGGGGGGGGGTAGAATTTTTCAATGATAGGAGCCTTTTAATGCACGTTATCATTTGCAATTTTTTTCTTTACTTTTTTATTAGGGAATTAGTTAAAAATTTCTGGATGTATACGATGGGTTTCATTAAGTATAGCTTGAAATAATTTTTTTTAAGAATTCAAGGAAACTGCAATTAGAGGTATGTTCAAGTAACTATGCGCTCAGGATTCCTAGTTGCGGCGGATTTATAATGCTGACTGCGTGTGTTCCTTGAAGTGTGGAATCTGAAGTCCATCAGGATCTTGAGAAAATCTTTGAATTAACAAAAATGGCAAATAAAAGTTTATTAAGTTTATTCCTAATTCATTTGAAATTTAATTTAAAAACTCCATTAAAACATTCACTATAGTTATTTTACTGCTTTGACGAGGTTATAAGTAACCTTTGAATTAAAATGAGTAGGGTATTTCATTGTTATTGTGTTGTTCCACACTGTGTGATCTTAACCAAATCAGTACCCAATTTTTGTATATGCCCATGATACATAACTAGGCATAACTCTGAAGTCATACCGGCAAATCTTTAGTTTTTTTTTCATTCATTACTTGAGTTTATGAATTTATTTATTTATTTAAAGCTAATTCGTTATCTTCTTTTAAATGCATTTAATATATGTAATGACTAATGAAGCTTCTTTCTAGTTTTGGTTTTGGTTCTATTGTTTTAGTTCACTTTTACTTGATTTACATTCATGTGATACTTTATGTGAGTAGCAAAGTTAAAATATCTGTTCAGTTAATTTGAGTTTTATATCTTTTAAATTAATGATTTTTGTTTTTGTTTTTTTATAGAGTAGATATATAAATATAAATGAAATTATAACGTATCATTTTGATTATTTCCCATTTAAATGAATTATATAGCTAATAACTTAAATCATTATATATATCATATAGAGTGCTTAAAGGCAGAGGTTATTACTTTTCCCTTTTAAAAAACAAAAAAAGTTTTCGATAGTACTATCCTTATAGTAGTAGTAGTAGTACTATCCTTATTGCTCCTCAGGCTGACCCTTGCGTGTGGCACTCTGATACTCGTCCACTCCGCTATACAACATATTTCACGTTATTGGATCAATATTTCTTAAGTAGAAAAAGGCAATATTACAGAAGTTCAGCTTCTCCTTGTTGTATTGGTAAAGATCTCATTATCATTCCCTAGAAGGAATCCCTGCCATGACCGTGTGGCTCAAAAGAAGGCGGAGTTGACCGAGAGGTTTAGCGTGATCCCAATCTCGACTGAAAACGACTCGAAGTTAAAGAAAGCTGCGATCCATTAAACCTGATTTAAACAGAAAATGACGCAATGGGAGTTCGCATACACCGTGAAAAAAGAATCAATTGAAGGAAGGTTACCATAATCAACACATGAAAGAGTAGCCGGATTTCGATAGTGTTACCAAGGAAAGCAACCGGCATCAATGGTACCTGAAAGTATTGTAAAAAATGTTCCGAGTATTTTGTTTGCTTAGCAGATTTTAAATTTTGTGCATCTATTTAATCTCCAGGACTTAACGCTCCTTTATCAACACTTTCAATCTTGAACTATCCACCACCTGTTCCCATAGTGTCGAAAAAGCGATGAGCCGCCTCCATGAAGAAAGGAAGAATATCGGTAGGAAGTGTTCCGGTGGTACATTGTAATCAGGAAAGCAATCATCACTACAAGACGCAGGCTAGATTGGGCCCCAAGATCCAGATATTAGCTGCTAATAGAGGTGTGCTGTAATCTTTCAGCCGTCAGGGGCTTGCTCTTGAAGGGCAAATAATTGCTTTGTTAGCCCGATATGAGAGCTCTCTGTTCTGCTACCCTTTCACTGTAGCTCTTCTTAGGCAATCCATCACCCTTCCAGTGGAGTACTTGCCTCCTCCCCGCTTTGTTAACATATATCTTCTAATAAAACATAATCCCATTTTCGAATAGTAGTATATGGGAAACAAAAGATTTAGACCTCTAGAAGTCTCTATTGCGATGATATTTTTCACTATTACAGCAAGACGTTCCGACCTCCAGGGCCGCCTTCAGTTAGTCTGAAAATTACATCACGAAAATTGTTATAACTAATTAACATTTTAAATCAATAAACATTATAATAATGGGACACCATACCTTAAAAACAATTCCTACATATTATAGTTCGTTCTTATAAAAAGTAAAATAATTTGTGGCAATACACCAATCACCGTATAACATATTTTCCAATCTCAAGTATACGTGAAGGAACGCCACGACCTCAACATTACAACTTCGTACCCTACAAAGTGATCAGTGGTAAGGAAAAACCATTAAATACCTGGAGAGCCTTAAATTAATTCACCACATTTAAGAAGAGTAGTCGTCGCTAATGGCCTCGGTAGTCGAAGCAACGTAAAATAGCATCAAATAATTATATATATATATATCACAATAATTATTTATTATAATAGTGAAATATAATGTGTAGGAATTATTTTTAAGGTATGGTACTTCCTCATCATAATTTGTATTAATTGAAAAAATTGATTAGTTATAACAATTGATGTAATTTTCAGACCCACTGAAGACGGCCCTGGAGGTCGAAACGTCTAGAAGTAGAGAGAGAGTGAGAGAGAGAGAGAAAGAGAGAGAGAGAGAGAGAGAGAGAGAGAGAGAGAGAGAGAGAGAGAGAGAGAGAGAGAGAGAGAGAGAGAGAGAGAGAGAGAGTGAGAGAGTGTGAGAGAGAGAGAGAAAGAGAGAGAGAGAGAGAGAGTGAGAGAGAGAGAGAGAGAGAGAGAGAGAGAGAGAGAGAGAGAGAGAGAGAGAAATACTTTGTTGAAAAGTAGTGCTGTCCTGCTGTATATATACCGTATATATCTTAATGGCCATTTTTTTACCCTAAAACTTTGTAAGAAGAACCATGGTAATATATATATATATATATATATATTATTGTCCTGTGGACTAGGACAATTTTTTATTTTATTTGTAAGAAATAATTAATAAATAATAAATAATAAGTTTCCACTTGTATAATTAATTATATAATTTTATTGTCCTAGTTAATAAAATACAAAAACCTAATACGTATTCACAAATAAATAAATAGTAATATTATAATTTATTGACTGACGGATCGATCAAAATTTAATAACGGGATGACAAAAAAAAATTGGGGAAATGATTTATTGAAATATCGCCGATTCATTGATAAGGGATCTCTTGTATTGGTTCGATTTTTATTTAAATTGGGTCAGCTTTTCAAAAAGACGTCTCAATAAAAAATTCCATTACCATTCTATGACTGGTTTTGAGGCTGTCACGTACAGTGGAAGACGGTAATAGCATGGTGATTGCATAAAATAATTTTCACATCTGGCAATTCAACTAGGCTTTTTTTTTAAAAAAACAAAAAAAAACAACGTCTATTGAAGTTCATGCACACGATACATGGAACAAAGGTCTAGAATAATTTTATCGCTTATTTTAGCATTTTCAAAACTTCAAAATTATTTTTAAAACTTCTTTAAATCGCCAGAAGCCTTTCAAAAAACTTATAACAAGATTTTGTATCTATACTCTTCAATAAAACGGAATGTAGAAAATGGATATCCACCATATAGAATTTGTTGACGAATCTTGAGAGCCATTGATGTACAAAAATATCTAAATGAATTAAATAAAATTAGGTCAAATTTTAATAATAATTTAAGCAATATAGTGTCTTGGTTTTAATTCTTACCGGAAGTTTAAAGGACGGCATCATTTTAAACAACATAGAGGTTAGGAAAAAAAAAAAAAAAATTTCTATTACGTAAAAAATTACAAACCAGTCAAGCGCGCTCAATGCCGGGGCAATGAATCTAAAACTTGCTTTTAGAAATAATAAAAATATTTTCACTTTTGAACAACATGAAACCTGGTCAGCCTACCATTCGTTTTAAAAAAAATCTCGAAAGTATGTAAATGTTATTATATTTATTGGCAATGGATTTCAGCGACCAACATTTCGTTTTCAATTAAAAAGTGACAAAATTTCAATATTTTGATATTGGTTTGTTTATCAAAAAAAGAAAAAAAAAACTTTAAAAAATATATCTGAAGTATTCAAATCCTTTGGACTTTAAAAGAATCCTTACTTAGATGATTCGGTCTGATTTTGTCTCGTTATTAAGCTTCTGCAATAATTTGGCTATGGGAAGATTATACGAAAAAAAATTCTTGAAATTATAAGGAAAAGTGATGATTAATTTTTTATCCATGCCTGTTTTTTGGTAATTGATGAGCTTACAAAGAACATTTCCATCGTACGATTAACGGATAATTCAAGCAAATATTTTCCATTATTCCTTAGTTTTATTTAAATAAAACATTTTTTCTTATTCTAATGGTTTTATTAGGATAATTTATAGTCAGTATTTTCAGTCTTATCTTCTTTATTTGGGCAGCCCATCAACCAAATATGTTGATCTTCGTCAGGGCTAAAATTAAAACAAATATATGAGGAACATGTAAAGTATCTATGCTAGAAGATGATAATCAAATAGTGTACGCCGGACTATAATTTACGCCTATAGGCGGCAGAGTTAATGCTGTTCGCTCTATCGGACGGGATATATTCCAGGGCATCATGCAGTATTGCAATCCAACAACAATAAAATAAACAATATAAAATACTATCCTACTAGTTATGATTATAATACGATATTAATTATAATTGTTATTAAAAAATAAATGTTTATAGGTTTATAAGTATATGAATATCAATATAAATAAATACAAATAAATATAAAAATAAATGAATTCACGTTAAATTGTCATTATTTTAATTTTCAGCTATATAGAAATTATTTCTACTTTCTTAACACTTTGGCTGCCATGTCACCTGAAATCGAGAAACTTTTCTCTCGTCAGAGAATTAAATATTAAAATTGTGTTGAAACGAGACGGTACACTAAAACTATTTACCTATTTTTTTGTAACTATGGAATACTTAAAACTTTCTATTAACAATCTTAAAATATATAAAACGAATAAAATGTAAAACATTTCAAGCTTAGACAATAAATTAGGGGAAAAATATGGGAATTAGAAAAATGTCGGGAGAATGTTCAATACATTTCAAAGTTATCTTTTGCAAATACTAAATACATTATTTGCGTAGTAAATTTTAATTGTGAAAACCTGCATGTAAATAATGTGATGTGACCACATTATTAATAAAAACCAGATAACAAAAAATATTAAAAAATTCACTTTAAGAGGTATTTTCATACATTTATTATAAAAAGGGGGGTTGTTACATTACATTTTGGGGAGGGTTTTTATTTTGCGTTATGGCAAGTAGAAGGATTCAACTTTACATTAATGCAAAAATATCTGCCAGACAAAGCCCGACAATACAACATTGTCACCAATTACTTACATAGCTAAAATACTCAGAAAATCGTTATTAAAAAAAGGGGGGGTGTGTTGGGGTGAGTTTTTTTTTTTTTTTTGTGTTATGGCATGCAGAAGGATTCAACTTTACATTAATGCAAAAGTATCTGCCCGACAAAGCCCGACAATACAACATAATCTATTTTATTCTTTTAAACAAGTCTATTTCTTTTCGTTTAAACATCGTAATCAAAAAAAACTATAATTTAACCTCTATGGTATTAAAACTTGCTAAAAACTACTTATCACCGAGTAATACATACCTTTCGAAACTGTGTATGTAGAAAAATTGTAGATCAATTGTTAAATGGATTCCTCAGAAATCACATCTTTAAACATCTTACCACTCGGGAAAAAACAACTGGGTACATGCAGCGTCTTCAACTCTGGATTCAGACTTGTTCCCTCGAGCAGGAAGTGGATAACAATGAACGAAATTAATATATATCTCGATGAAAACACTCTTAAGCTACCTGGAAATACGTATTGTGATGTTCTGAAGTACAATTTTTTTTTTGGACTTTTGGCCATGATTTGATGGTTAATACTCCACTGTGCGCCGCCCGATGAGGCAGTCAAGTGTGAACCACCGTTATTACACGCCGGCGTGAACGTGTTAATTATTAATCATGTGATTATTGTCAATATCTATAATTAATAATTACATTATAAATAATTATCATCTTCTAATATATCGTTAATTAATATCATATTATAAACATCACTAGTAGGATAGTATTTTTTATTGTTTATTTTATTATTGTTGGATTGTTAATATAGAGTGATAGAGTGAAAAGCATTGAACTCAGCCGCCAATGGAGGAGGAGCGTAAATTAGAGTCCCGGTGTGAACGTGTTAATTATCATCTTCTACCATAGATACTTTACATGTTCCTCATATATTTTTCTTCATTTTAGCCCTGACGAAGATCCACATGTTTAAATCAAACATTAGCTTCCCAAGTAAAGAAAATTCGACCGAAAATACCGACTATACACCATCTTAATCTAAAAGGAAAGTTAGCCATTACACACCTACAGTACCAGTCAAAAGTTTAGACTCACCCTTAGATTTGGTAAAATAAATAAATAACAACATTTTATTTATTAAACAACATAACAACTATAACTTTATTTTTAATTTATTTATAATCAGCTGTATATCCCGGTTTCACCCAGGGAATTTGGAAAACAATGAGAAAAGCCATGGGTCAAGAAAAGTTCGTTAGGACAGAAATGAGATTTTTTTTTTACTCCAACGGTTGATTTCGTAAAAATATAATTTAAAGCGAGATCATAAGTATGTTTATAACAATAAAGAATAAACCCACAGATTGGCTGAAGTTATGCAATTTCAATATGGTCAGGTTTTCGCACCTGTTATGAAAGAACCACTAAGCGAAATTTGGAGAATTCAGGACAAACGGTAAGGATTTCTATAAAGAACAAACAAACAGAATTTCATCTTTGTTTATATAGATTGTATTCGAAACTTTATATAATTTTTGAAATTTTATCTCTTGAGTTACAATTATTTGTTTAAACCTGAAGATTGTGAATTAAATACAAGTGAGTCTAAACTTTTGACTGGTACTGTATAAATTTCAAAAGTTTTATAATATTAATGCACAACAATATTATTCATACAAGTCTCAGTTTTAGGCAACTTTTTTGTTGATTGTTCTTTTTTACGTTATCATACTTTGAATGAAAATTGACGATTTAGTAACTTCATTTATTACAGAAATGTTTTTTTTTTTTTTGTTTTTTTATAATCAGTCTACCTATTTCATATAAAAATTGACCAAAAGAAAATTTGAATAAACCTCAAACTTAGTTTTCAAACTCATTGATGAAACCCTGATTGTAGTTATAAAGCAAATGTAGAACCAGAGGAACTTTTCACATTTATGGCCATTAACAAAACTTCATTTAAATATTTATGAAGATGAATTAGGGACTTTACTGGAAGTTTAGCGACTCAAAAGTCGGACAACTTGGATAATTTGTTAATTTAAATATGCTTAAAACATTTTTATTCATTTAGTTGCAAAATTATCATCTTATATCTTTCAACAACTTGGCTTGAACTTTGTATTCTCATTCCGTAAGCAATTAAAGAAAGACGATGTTCGATTTTAAGAGCGCAGGAGTGGAATAGTAATAGGATATTATATTTTGAGAAAGATACAAAAGAGAGAATTTGATATTACTGGAGCATTGGGAATACAAAAGGACCTTGGCCGGAGCACAAACGACCAACGGCCATCCAATTAACCACTAAACACAAACGTAATCAACTTGCCATCTAATTCCAAACAAAAATAAACTTATTTATTTTACGGAGGAAATCTCCACTATTCAACTGCTTATTTATGCTACGCTTTTGAGCCTAAACGGATTTTCCTGAAAGCGGAGTTATATTTTTGTCCAACCTAAATACACAAATGTTTTTGATCATTGTCATAGAACAATGGTTCGTCTCTAATAATTTTTTAACCTAATATTAAAATTACTTCCAATGGAGACCTGATAATACACAATGGAAAGAGGGCATTTTACATAATACACAATACCTGGAGCGTACAAAGTTCAATGTATCTTTGAAATGAATAGAAATTTCTGCAAAATTAAGATGACTTTTTAATAAACCTTGGACAAATATATATTTTTTTAAAAATTAACATGACTTTTCAACACGTTAGGTGCGGCATCGGTCCCTGGGGTCCGATGTCTCACATTCCCTTATTAACATCCGATTTTCACATGAAAATGTTCGAAAGTCCGAACACTTCAAATACACAATTTAGTCGATTTTTAATGAGATTATTGCATTGAATGCATTGAAAAAATGTTGCTAACAGCCAAAATTCTGTTGCTTCATAGAATCGGACTCCGAGGTCCGATTTTCGATAAAGAATGGCGTAAATCCTGTATCGGTCTGTCCTGCGCCTATTATGTCTAGTTCCTATCCTTACCAAGAGATAATGCCCTTGAGACGCTCATTTAATTCCCTTTTAATCAAAAGATAACGCTTTCGTCAAAGTATTCCCATTGGACCCCGACGTCCGATATCGTCTGTGGCTCATCCCAGCAGTCGAACCCCGGGGACCGATACCGTCCAATTCAGGATACCCCTAAAATACGCCGCCGCACCTAACGTGTCAATAAACCTTTAAATTGATTTTTTGTCGAAAAAATAATAATTATAAAAATCACTGAAAAATATGTCGTCGATGCGGATTAATTTGAAATTTCTTTACTGACTTTAAATGTTTATTGCAACTGTGCGATGGTTTAGTAAAAATATGGATAATTTCTGTATCATCGGAAGTCATAGGAGGCAATCGTTCAAGGGGCGTAGAAATCCCCCTTATTAGTGGTGTTGACCGGAGGATGCCCCCCCCTTTCCTGATTGATAGTCGGGGGAGGGTGGAGTTGATATCACTTATCAAAAACTAATTTTGAGGTTTTCGATAGTTAAAAAAGCTAGTTTTACATAAATACTCTTTGTGGCCCAACAACGACATTTCAAGGCAGATAGGGAAAGTGAAGAAGAATTGATTTCCGATAAATGGATGCAAAGTTATTTGAAATATATTAGTCTGTTATAAAAATAATAGAATTGTAGTTTAAATATTCTCAAATAAACATCCAAGTACACCACATTAGGATAATAGATAGAAGAAGCAGACAAGCAAAAATTGACTAAGTTTCAAATACTTCTACTCCACAATAAACTCAATATATTTCAAAACCTTGGGATGAAGAAACATGTTAGTGGCCAAAAAATAATAGATAATTCGAGTCACCAAAGAGTGATAACCAAAGTTAAGCAGAAGTGGAAAAGGGTAGGTGACAACAGAACATGGAGTTCTGTAAAACAGTAGTATGTGGTTGGGCTCACAGTGAGTTTCGATATTTAAGAGATTGGCGACGCTTAAAAAAGAGTAATACCGACCATTACTTACATTTAGTTCAGGGGGTCAACTATGGTGTAGTGGTTAGCATAGCTGCCTACGATACTATAGGTCGCGGGTTCGAATCCCGCAGTGGCCCTAGGATTTTTTCAAGGGAGTAAAAAATCCTTGGCTATGCCCTACCTCTGATGGACGCAAACCTGTACGATGTCAGGTACTCGTTAAAGATCCCTATCCTAATTATACCTTCATAGGCAAAATTTAGGACTCCCACTGTAGCATCGCCCGATTAGCCTTAGTAGCTTAAGGGACAATGAACGAACAAACAAACATTTGTTTAAGTCCAAAAAAAAAAACTTGAATTATTACACTAAGTATTAACTGTAAAAATCCACAATGTTTGTTTTTAATATGAAGAATAAACGGCTTTTAAAAAGGAGGATGTTGACTCCGGTACACTTAAAAAGTGTGTGGGTATCATGCGCGGAAAGTGGCCTTAAATATAAGAGCTACTTTATGGATTAGCAAATGTATATTAAATCCAACATTGTTTAATAATTTCCTTGTTGTGGGAGTTTGTTAAAGCTGAAAGCCTTTCAATCTTCCGGAAAGTGTAGTTAATATCACCCAACCCAGGCTGGAGTGCCCGTTTCCCTAGTCAACAGCACTCATCGTAAGTAAAACAAAGGCATATATATATTCCCAATTAATTCATGAGAAGTTAATCCTTTGAAAGCGAGCCAAAATATATATATATATTCCTGTTTGTGACCACATTCATTTGTTTACTTATCCATCGAAAACATTATGTCTTTTTCTTCATACAATATTTACATTTACATTTTGATTAATACCTTGTTCAAATATAGGATTAAATTTTTAATTTTTTAAATTCCACCTCTTACCATTCTAAAATAAACATATACGACGGCGAAACTGTTGTGAAAGATCAAAAAAAGAAAATCTCATCCTCTACGACATCGTTAAAAAAAAGATGAACAAAAAGGTCGCCCGGCTTGTTGAAACATTAGATGATCGTTGCTTGTGACCAATCCTGGTATTCTTATTCGAAATCTAATTAGCGTGAAATATCATTAAAATCTAATCTAAGTAAGATCAGGAGGAGCAAAAAGACTTGGGACTTGTAAGAAAAATGGGTTGGAAGAAATACTTTCAGCGATGCACTTCTAAATATATTATGCTTTATGATATTATGCAAAGATCAGAGGTTACGGTATGTATTTTTATTGTAGAATTTCATCTTGTTGATTGAATGCTGTTAATAGAGAATAGGTTTTCTTCAGTTAAATGCCTCCATACTATAACTCAAGAGAACTAAGTAGTTACTTCAGTGTAAATCATAGTTTTTATTGTTAAATCTAAAAGTCATTTTTGCATAGGTTCAGTTCTGCACACTTGCTCTAAAGCAAAAATGACCTCCTGGTATTAAAGATGGAAACTTAATGATGCAATCGTTTTGAGTTGCTTACTGTACGCTGCCCCAGTATGGTCAATAAGGCATATAAACGAACTAGAAACCGTACAAGCGAGTTTTTATAAACGGCTGCTCCAAATCCAAAAAACAGTCCGGAATTTCATGGTAAGGCTAGAAGTTGCATCAACCCCGATTGGTTATTTCATTATAAAACAGTTACTTAATTGGCTAATTAAACTTATGAATATGGAATATACAAGATACCCCAAACAATGTTTTTTAAAATTATTAAAAATGGATACTAATAACAAATTATTAATAAAATATAACTGGGTGACACAAATTAGGAATTTTTTCGAAAGCTTTGGTCAGTTTGATCCACTTTTATTTAGTGATATGGTTTTATTAAACGTAAATTCAATGAAATACTAGAAAATTATAAATCTTTTACCCGAAATAACGACTTATTATTACTGAATTCATCAAGATATAACATATATTTTACAAACAATTGTTCATTAAATCAGGACAACCTCAAAATTATTTGACTCTTAATACCTCCATAGCTTATATTAGGAACATGGCTCAATTGAAGTTGAATAATAACAAATATACAATATCAATTACAATAGGTAATATTAAATATACATTAAACTCTGAGGAAATCTCTCCTGTTTGCAACCTGCAAATGTTGGAAGATCTTTATCAGTTTGTTGCCCAATGTATTTACCTGTCAGAACACACTACCTATCAACACTAATTGGCATGGATATTGTATCATTCTACAAAACCTTAAGTTCTCCCTCTTTGGCTCAATTAAAGTCTTTCTACTATTATATGCAGGTAGCTTTTAAAATAAGACCATTTATTATTTCAGACTAGTGTTTAATGTTTTATATTATTATTATTATTTTTTCTTTTTATTATTTAACTTAAGGTGACATAAAATTTACATTGTTAATATAAACAAGGAAACTTTAATTATTTTGAATAAATAAGTAAACTTCAATTTGTTATTAGATTAGAATTCAAGTATTATTTTGTTATATATGTGCTGTATGGCTAACTCTATATTTACGGGGAATACCCCTAAAACAAATAAGGAAATTATTATTATTATTATATTATAGTTTTTAGTATATCTCCCTGTGATAAAAGTATCTTCGGTTTTCGTTGCATCATGATATAGATAAGGCTTATCTTACCTATAAGCCTGTCGCAATAAAATTCTTCTCTTAAGTAAACTCCGACGTCGAGTATTGAATAGACCCTTGCGCTTTGTTTACAGTAACTTCAAACAATATTTACGGGAAACGGAGCGTAATTCCCGACAGTTTTACAGATTGATTGAGGTTTATGGTTACTGCCCCATCCTTATGGGCCATAGAGCGGCATAGTAAAACCTGAAGCCTTCCTCTATAAAAGGTCTAGGTAACGCAGATAGAATTTCTAAAATCAAGGAAGTTGTGAAAGTAGCTCGGTCAAACTAGCAAACTCTTGGAATACTGCCGTAGATACTATTAGATTTTTCTTTTGTATGAGATTATGAAATAGTTGAAGCTTATTAACCCCTTAACTGGGCCAAACCAGTAATGTAAGAAAAAAAAATTTTTGCTTATACTTTTGAACATTAATCTAAGTACAATACATTGTAATTCATATATCATATTCATATAAATATATTTTTATGATTGTATCTTATAAGATACTTGGACCGGTAAAGGGTACATAAAAAAATTTCATCATTAATACCAGATCATTAATACTAAAATAAGTTAATTAATAAAGGGGATAATAAAAAAAACTTGAATGTTTGCTGTATAAATATTATTTTACATTGTGGTAGGGAAAACCGTACAGTTATTGACACCCTTAAGACTACATTTCTGTAGTGAAATTAAAAAAAATACTTTTTATGAAGGGATCAAATTGAAACTATAGCTCCTCTTTAACGATCCTTATAAACACTCAAGAGCTTTTTTTGTGTCAAAAGTTTAATAGTTTTACCGTATGGGAATATTTATTGTTAAAAGTGCAAAAACTAGTTATTGACACCCTGTGGATTTAATTGAGAAATCTTCCATATGGTTAGTTTGGTAAGTCTTACTTCATAGATGACTTAGAGGACCCTTCAAACATTAGATTCATGTATATCTTAAAATATAATTAGGACTGGTTTACGTATTTCTTAAGTTAAAGTTGGGGTGCCAATAACTGTACTGAGTGTCAATAACTGCATGGTTTACCCTATTTAAAAAATCAATTTCTATGTGGTGTAAAAATAATTGCAAATAATATTTTATTGCATCTAGCTAAGACCCTGCTGTTATGTTATGAAAGGACGAAATCTGAGTCCAACAAAAATTGAAAATATATAACATTTTAAGAAATGGATTAAAAAAAAGTAATGTTATACAAATATTCCGTTGAAAATTACTTTTTTATTATATTCAAAAATTATTTTTTTAAGTATTTATTATTTCTTTTTTTTATCATTATCTTTCATTTTATTATAATTATTTTCATAATTGTTATTTTTTATTTTTTTTATTATCTATAAAAGTTGATATGAATGAAATGACCCTAAAAGTAGTAAAAAAAAAATTGAACTCTACTTTGTTGTTGATTTTTCCATTTTTACTGAAGCCATGAGGTTATGATCGTTTATTTTGGATCTTCTGATAAGTATACCAACACACCTTCCTGAAAATGTTCACACTTCTACAATAATAACACAGATCAACATATGAAGTTCGAATGAAACGAAACGGCTCCCGTAATTCTTACAAAAAATTGAGAAAGTCTTGTATCTTGTAGGATACATTGCCATGTTGAGGGTTAAGCAATTATGATAATTTTTTTTTTGTCGAAAAAGCTTATAAACAAGATTTTTAACTAGCGCAACTACGAAAATTATAAGCTTGTTCGAGGAAGAGCAGGAATGAAAAAAACATCCAAAAACAGTGGCCGCGTACGTGGTTGTAGTCATTGCAGAGGGTCGAAGGGGGAAAGGTCCGCAGACTAAGGCAAAAACCAATTGATATGCACATCAAGCCTTTTAAATTCAGTTTTCTGTGAATCTGTTTGTGAATTCAGCAACAGTTTTTGTTTATCTCGTTGCGGGAATTGTTATTCATCGCCATCTTGGAATGACCTAAAATGCCGCTGATAGGCTGCTCTCCCAAAATCTTCCCCCTCCCCTCCTCGACAGTTCCCTATCACATGATCCAAGATTAGCCCCTAGTTCATATCGTTCTCAAATGTGAGAAAATTTTTGTTGTTTTTTGTTTTTGAGCAAAATTTATGGTCCCAATTATTATTCAAAGCCATATGAATAATAGAATGTTACTGTATTCACACTGCTATACTCACAAACTGATACTTCACTTTTTCATCAATGGCCATACGTTTGTGAAGAAACGACTCGGTACACAGTGGGAAAATTTTGTGATTCAGAGGCCAAAAATCTATAACTCCTGACTAAATGAAAATA